>QCXZ01000086.1:0-118377 GCA_025024175.1 Rhyzopertha dominica
AATAGTGTTAGAACACACTGAAGTCATGTAACAAAGACAAATCGTTCCATTTATCTGTTAGAACTTCTCAAAGGATTAAAGAAAATTTGCAATTCATCTAACGAATGCAAGTGCAGAAGAGACTGGTTAGGCATGTATATTACACATGCATGGTATCATTGTAAAATACGCCGTCAGATCGTCCTGCATAAGGAGGTGCCGAACTTCAATTGCCCAAACTATCACAATGGTAGATTTATCTAATGAAGATAAAGCGTTGGGGAGGGTGAACTAGGTATGTGATGCCTTTGTGGAGAATATATTCACGACTAATAGTGTTAGAACAACTGAAGTCATGTAACAGACAAATCGTTCCATTTATGTGTTAGACTTCTCAAAGGATTAAAGAAATTTGCAATTCATCTAACGAATGCAAGTGCAGAAGAGACTGGTTAGGCATGTATATTACATTATGCATGGTATCATTGTAAAATACGCCGTCAGATCAGTCCTGGCATAAGGGGTGCAGATTCCATTGGCCCAAAACTTAATGCACAAATGGTCGATTTATCTAATTGAAGATAAGCGTTGAGGAGGGTGGACAAGGTATGTGAATGCCCTTTGGTGCAGAATATATTCACAGACTAATAGTGTTAGAACAACTGAAGTCAGTACAACGACAATACGTTTCCATTTATCTGTTAGACTCTCAAAGCTTAAAGTAAATTCTGCCAATTCATCTAACGAATGCAAGTGCAGAAGAGACTGGATTAGGCATGTATATTACATCTGCATGTATCATTGTAAAATACGCGTCCAGATCGTCCTGCATAAGGAGGTGCGAACTTCATTGCCCAAACTTATCAACAAATGGTAGATTTATCTAATGAAGATAAGCGTTGAGGAGGGTGAACTAGGTATGTGATGCCTTTGTGGAGAATATATTCACAGGACTAATAGTGTTAGACCAACTGAAGTCAAGTAACAAGACAAATCGTTCCTTTTTCTGTTAGACTTTCTCAAAGATTAAAGAAATTTGCAATTCATCTAACGAATGCAAGTGCAGAAGAGACTGGTTAGGCATGTATATTACATATGCATGGTATCATTGTAAAATACGCCCGTCAGATCCGTCCTGCATAAGGAGGTGCCGAACTTTCATTGCCCAAACTTAACAACAAATGGCAGATTTATCTAATGAAGATGAGCGTTGAGGAGGGTGCACTAGGTATGTGATTGCCTTTGTGCAGAATATATTCACAGACTAATAGTGTTAGAACAACTGAAGTCATGTAACAAAGACAAATCGTTCCATTTATCTGTTAGACTTCTCAAAGCATTAAAGAAATTTGCAATTCATCTAACGAATGCAAGTGCAGAAGAGACTGGTTAGGCAATGTATATTACACTATGCATGGTATCATTGTAAATACGCCGTCAGATCCGTCCTGCATAAGGAGGTGTCGAACTACATTGCCCAAACTTATCAACAAATGGTAGATTTATCTAATGAAGATAAGCGTTGAGGAGGGTGAACTAGGTATGTGATGCCTTTGTGGAGAATATATTCACAGACTAATAGTGTTAGAACAACTGAAGTCAAGTAACAAAGACAAATCGTTCCATTTATCTGTTAGACTTCTCAAAGGATTAAAGAAATTTGCAATTCATCTAACGAATGCAAGTGCAGAAGAGACTGGTTAGGCATGTATATTACACTATGCATGGTATCATTGTAAAATACGCCGTCAGATCCGTCCTGCATAAGGAGGTGTCGAACTACATTGCCCAAACTTATCAACAAATGGTAGATTTATCTAATGAATATAAGCGTTGAGGAGGGTGAACTAGGTATGTGATGCCTTTGTGGAGAATATATTCACAGACTAATAGTGTTAGAACATCTGAAGTCAAGTAACAAAGACAAATCGTTCCATTTATCTGTTAGACTTCTCAAAGGATTAAAGAAATTTGCAATTCATCTAACGAATGCAAGTGCAGAAGAGACTGGTTAGGAATGTATATTACACTATGCACGGTATCATTGTGAAATACGCCGTCAGATCCGTCCTGCATAAGGAGGTGCCGAACTTCATTGCCCAAACTTATCAACAAATGGTAGATTTATCTAATGAAGATAAGCGTTGGGGAGGGTGAACTAGGTATATGATGCCTTTGTGGAGAATATATTCACGGACTAATAGTGTTAGAACAACTGAAGTCATGTAACAAGACAAATCGTTCCATTTATGTGTTAGACTTCTCAAAGGATTAAAGAAATTTGCAATTCATCTAACGAATGCAAGTGCAGAAGAGACTGGTTAGGCATGTATATTACATTATGCATGGTATCATTGTAAAATACGCCGTCAGATCCGTCCTGCATAAGGAGGTGCCGAACTTCATTGCCCAAACTTAACAACAAATGGCAGATTTATCTAATGAAGATGAGCGTTGAGGAGGGTGCACTAGGTATGTGATGCCTTTGTGCAGAATATATTCACAGACTAATAGTGTTAGAACAACTGAAGTCATGTAACAAAGACAAATAGTTCCATTTATCTGTTAGACTTCTCAAAGCATTAAAGAAATTTGCAATTCAACTAACGAATGCAAGTGCAGAAGAGACTGGTTAGGCATGTATATTACACTATGCATGGTATCATTGTAAAATACGCCGTCAGATCCGTCCTGCATAAGGAGGTGTCGAACTACATTGCCCAAACTTATCAACAAATGGTAGATTTATCTAATGAAGATAAGCGTTGAGGAGGGTGAACTAGGTATGTGATGCCTTTGTGGAGAATATATTCACAGACTAATAGTGTTAGAACATCTGAAGTCAAGTAACAAAGACAAATCGTTCCATTTATCTGTTAGACTTCTCAAAGGATTAAAGAAATTTGCAATTCATCTAACGAATGCAAGTGCAGAAGAGACTGGTTAGGCATGTATATTACACTATGCATGGTATCATTGTAAATACGCCGTCAGATCCGTCCTGCATAAGGAGGTGTCGAACTTCATTGCCCAAACTTATCAACAAATGGTAGATTTATCTAATGAATATAAGCGTTGAGGAGGGTGAACTAGGTATGTGATGCCTTTGTGGAGAATATATTCACAGACTAATAGTGTTAGAACATCTGAAGTCAAGTAACAAAGACAAATCGTTCCATTTATCTGTTAGACTTCTCAAAGGATTAAAGAAATTTGCAATTCATCTAACGAATGCAAGTGCAGAAGAGACTGGTTAGGAATGTATATTACACTATGCACGGTATCATTGTGAAATACGCCGTCAGATCCGTCCTGCATAAGGAGGTGCCGAACTTCATTGCCCAAACTTATCAACAAATGGTAGATTTATCTAATGAAGATAAGCGTTGGGGAGGGTGAACTAGGTATATGATGCCTTTGTGGAGAATATATTCACGGACTAATAGTGTTAGAACAACTGAAGTCATGTAACAAAGACAAATCGTTCCATTTATGTGTTAGACTTCTCAAAGGATTAAAGAAATTTGCAATTCATCTAACGAATGCAAGTGCAGAAGAGACTGGTTAGGCATGTATATTACATTATGCATGGTATCATTGTAAAATACGCCGTCAGATCCGTCCTGCATAAGGAGGTGCCGAACTTCATTGCCCAAACTTAACAACAAATGGCAGATTTATCTAATGAAGATGAGCGTTGAGGAGGGTGCACTAGGTATGTGATGCCTTTGTGCAGAATATATTCACAGACTAATAGTGTTAGAACAACTGAAGTCATGTAACAAAGACAAATCGTTCCATTTATCTGTTAGACTTCTCAAAGGATTAAAGAAATTTGCAATTCATCTAACGAATGCAAGTGCAGAAGAGACTGGTTAGGCATGTATATTACACTATGCATGGTATCATTGTAAAATACGCCGTCAGATCCGTCCTGCATAAGGAGGTGCCGAACTTCATTGCCCAAACTTATCAACAAATGGTAGATTTATCTAATGAAGATAAGCGTTGAGGAGGGTGAACTAGGTATGTGATGCCTTTGTGGAGAATATATTCACGGACTAATAGTGTTAGAACAACTGAAGTCATGTAACAATGACAAATCGTTCCATTTATGTGTTAGACTTCTCAAAGGATTAAAGAAATTTGCAATTCATCTAACGAATGCAAGTGCAGAAGAGACTGGTTAGGCATGTATATTACATTATGCATGGTATCATTGTAAAATACGCCGTCAGATCAGTCCTGCATAAGGAGGTGCCGAACTTCATTGCTCAAACTTAACAACAAATGGCAGATTTATCTAATGAAAATGAGCGTTGTGGAGGGTGCACTAGGTATGTGATGCCTTTGTGCAGAATATATTCACAGACTAATAGTGTTAGAACAACTGAAGTCATGTAACAAAGACAAATAGTTCCATTTATCTGTTAGACTTCTCAAAGCATTAAAGAAATTTGCAATTCAACTAACGAATGCAAGTGCAGAAGAGACTGGTTAGGCATGTATATTACACTATGCATGGTATCATTGTAAAATACGCCGTCAGATCCGTCCTGCATAAGGAGGTGTCGAACTACATTGCCCAAACTTATCAACAAATGGTAGATTTATCTAATGAATATAAGCGTTGAGGAGGGTGAACTAGGTATGTGATGCCTTTGTGGAGAATATATTCACAGACTAATAGTGTTAGAACATCTGAAGTCAAGTAACAAAGACAAATCGTTCCATTTATCTGTTAGACTTCTCAAAGGATTATAAAAATTTGCAATACTTCTAACGAATGCAAGTGCAGAAGAGACTGGTTAGGCATGTATATTACACCATGCATGGTATCATTGTAAAATACGCCGTCAGATCCGTCCTGCATAAGGAGGTGTCGAACTACATTGCCCAAACTTATCAACAAATGGTAGATTTATCTAATGAATATAAGCGTTGAGGAGGGTGAACTAGGTATGTGATGCCTTTGTGGAGAATATATTCACAGACTAATAGTGTTAGAACATCTGAAGTCAAGTAACAAAGACAAATCGTTCCATTTATCTGTTAGACTTCTCAAAGGATTACAGAAATTTGCAATTCATCTAACGAATGCAAGTGCAGAAGAGACTGGTTAGGAATGTATATTACACTATGCACGGTATCATTGTGAAATACGCCATCAGATCCGTCCTGCATAAGGAAGTGCCGAACTTCATTGCCCAAACTTATCAACAAGTGGTAGATTTATCTAATGAAGATAAGCGTTGGGGAGGGTGAACTAGGTATATGATGCCTTTGTGGAGAATATATTCACGGACTAATAGCGTTAGAACAACTGAAGTCATGTAACAATGACAAATCGTTCCATTTATGTGTTAGACTTCTCAAAGGATTAAAGAAATTTGCAATTCATCTAACGAATGCAAGTGCAGAAGAGACTGGTTAGGCATGTATATTACATTATGCATGGTATCATTGTAAAATACGCCGTCAGATCCGTCCTGCATAAGGAGGTGCCGAACTTCATTGCTCAAACTTAACAACAAATGGCAGATTTATCTAATGAAAATGAGCGTTGTGGAGGGTGCACTAGGTATGTGATGCCTTTGTGCAGAATATATTCACAGACTAATAGTGTTAGAACAACTGAAGTCATGTAACAAAGACAAATAGTTCCATTTATCTGTTAGACTTCTCAAAGCATTAAAGAAATTTGCAATTCAACTAACGAATGCAAGTGCAGAAGAGACTGGTTAGGCATGTATATTACACTATGCACGGTATCATTGAGAAATACGCCGTCAGATCCGTTCTGCATAAGGAGGTGCCGAACTACATTGCCCAAACTTATCAACAAATGGTAGATTTATCTAATGAAGATAAGCGTTGGGGAGGGTGAACTAGGTATATGATGCCTTTGTGGAGAATATATTCACGGACTAATAGTGTTAGAACAACTGAAGTCATGTAACAAAGACAAATCGTTCCATTTATGTGTTAGACTTCTCAAAGGATTAAAGAAATTTGCAATTCATCTAACGAATGCAAGTGCAGAAGAGACTGGTTAGGCATGTATATTACACTATGCATGGTATCATTGTAAAATACGCCGTCAGATCCGTCCTGCATAAGGAGGTGTCGAACTACATTGCCCAAACTTATCAACAAATGGTAGATTTATCTAATGAATATAAGCGTTGAGGAGGGTGAACTAGGTATGTGATGCCTTTGTGGAGAATATATTCACAGACTAATAGTGTTAGAACATCTGAAGTCAAGTAACAAAGACAAATCGTTCCATTTATCTGTTAGACTTCTCAAAGGATTAAAGAAATTTGCAATTCATCTAACGAATGCAAGTGCAGAAGAGACTGGTTAGGAAATGTAAATAAATTCAAGTATTTTGAATTACCTACTTCCACATCCAACGGATGGGAAGCATTGTATCGCGAAAAAAATTTTCAAAATTTTTCATTTGCTCATTCGCTTTAAATTGGTTGAAAACGCAAAAAAAAACAAAATTTGAACAAAAAAATTTCTTGTCTGTGGTATTGTTTGTGGACACGATAACTTTCGAAAGACTTAATATATGAACTTGAAATTTAGCAAACGTATTAATATCAACTACCCAAAGGCGACCTATTGTTTATGGGGTAAATAGGGTATCGGGAAAGGGGCGAAATTGGGGGGTAACTACCCTTTTTTCAAATTTTTTTTTCGTTTTAGTATGTGATTAGTAGTATAACTGGGAGTATTATTAGTTCTTATAAATTTTCGGTGCAGCAAACTTTAGAATGTATTAGCAAAAAAGCGTCACTTAAAGAAAAGGGTTTTTCCTATATATCTCCGAATATATTTAATATATTCAAAAAATGAAAAAAATTAGAAAATTTATTCAAAATTTTGACATTTTCGAAATATTTCTAAAAAAACCTATTTTGGACACTGCTCGTACGATTTTTTTTAAGTTTTGGTATTATATAGAAAATCAAATTTCTGATCAGAAATCATTCTTGTAGTTTTTTTGTTAAGTTGATAATTTTCGAGTTATTTGGAAAAAACCTATTTCAAAATTTATATATTTTTGCTAATATCACGAGGACTGTTTGTCTTAGAATTTAAATGTGTAGAGAGAAAAAATGCTCAAAACCTGATTAGGTACTAATCGTATAGTATAAGAAATAAAAATGTAACTGTCATTTTTACAATTGGATGTGGAAGTATTGATTCAATTCAATAAAAGCACGACGCGTGGCAAAACAATACAGTAGCAGTCCTCATATGTTTTTTTTGTATTTTTTGTAATACTGAACCCTGAAGCAGCAACATACAGTTTTTGTTTGTTTTATCATCACAAATATGTATATATTTTCATACTTGTGTCGTTTTAATACAAATGTTTTGCTATGTGTACATATGGTAATGTTTAATATTAATAAAATGCGAGTTATATACTGATTGTCAAGTTTTTTCATACATCTTAAAATGGGCATCCCTAATTTGTTGCATTTTAACCTTGCATTGTTTTGCTTAATAATATTCATGGTGTTTACCATAATACAGTTATGTATTGAACACCTAATCTAAATTTTTCTAATTTTTAGAATAGTCAAGCGTGCGTAGTAAGTTGTAATTATTAACAATGGCAAAGCATTTTAATTCAGATTTTTCAGAACACTGGAAACATAAACATCTTTTGGATCTTTTCGCACCATACCTTGCTTTCGGTGGTGGCGACTAAAAGTTATAGAGCGCAGCGCGAAACTGCATCGTACATAAATCGGTATATATACCCGCTAAGCGCTAAGGTTTTACAGTATACTACAATAMAATGGGCAAACACGCATTATTCAAAGTATGGGGTTGTCGGTCCAGTGACAAGGTCATGTGGCGTAATTTGACCGAATAAACGTCGAGTTACATCATACGCCATCTGTTAACATGCATTAATACTGCTGGGGTACTCTTATAACGTTGGACAGTCTTATAAAATCGTCTTTGCTTACAACCTAGCAAAATACTTAAATAATATAATAAAAAACATTTTAAATAAAAACCAATTTTATATCAAAAATTCATTTGAATTCATAAAGAAAATTTCCAGCATATATATACCTGATAACCACATAATGATTTCTCTAGATGTTATATCACTGTACACAAACATACCAATAGAATTATTAGAATCTCTTATCGAAAAAAATTGGCAAAAATTAGAACAATTTACATTATTTACAAATTATTTCCAATTTAAAAACAAATTCTACAAACAAATTAATGGAGTACCAATAGGTTTCCCAATTTCAAGTAATATAGCACAATTAATAATGGAAGATTTAGAAACAACAATAGCAAGTCAAATAAATTACATAACACTATACACAAGTTACGTAGACGATCTCTTCATAATCATACCGAAAAACAAAACAAACGAAATTTTAAATATATTCAATAGCTATCACCCAAAATTACAATTCACTTTAGAAACAGAGACAAACAACACATTAAACTACCTCGACCTCACCCTCATTAAAACAAACAACAAAATAATTATAAAATGGTACTCTATACCAACATCTTCAGGCAGATTCTTAAATTATAAATGTAACCATCCATATAAACAAAAATTGGCTGTCATTAACAATACAATACAACAAATAATAAAACTAACAAGTCCAGAACTTAGATATGAAACTTTTAAACACAATAACTACAATACTAAAAAATAACAACTACCCTATTAAACTAATACGTAATACCATAAAAAAACATTCACATACACAACATTATATACAACAAAACTCGAACAATCACATTTTCTTATTATTATTGTTAATTGTTTATTACTTATTAGATATTAATTGTGTAGTTGCGAAGGAATAATTCTAAGGTACATTGAAACAAAATTTAATTTTATGTCATATTATTTAAAATTGTCAAAATAATATTGTAATAAAGATTGAGGAAGACCGAAAAAGAGGTCGAAACGTCTCAAACAAGCATTTGCACTAATTATTTAATCCAGGAACCAGTACCTACAATAATAAAAAACCATAACATACAATAGCAACTACGAAAACGTATATAGAAAGGCCGCATACAATTTCCGACTTATATCTCGGAAAACCTACTAAAACAGCACTATTGCTTTATGTGGATAAAAGGTAGATCCCTGTAAAAACAGAAAAGCATGAGACTTATGTAAAAACAGAGAACTTAGCGGTTAACATTTTAAATATCAACCCTCATTTACGCTTTTTTAAACTGTTGGTAACCTTCGCGCGCGCTTAGGGATATACTTTTTATGTCTGCCACGCGCGGCAGCACAGTACAGAGCACCCGGGGAAGCACCTTTCACAGAACGCGGGCACATTTGAATGTAACTAAACTGCCCTGTTTCAATGTCTATTTAAAGTTTCAGCAGCAATTAAAGTGCAGTAAACAGCGATATTTACTGTCTTAAAATACAAAGTATATACTCTAAATGTTAGCATATAACTAGCATTAAAGTATCCGTCTGAGGTCACAGTAATTCTAAACATTGAAACACGTGTATAAAAAGTGTAGTCATGTAGCTACGCAATAACTAAATTTAAAAACAGCATATGGTATTTCCTTGTGGACGGATATAAACAAGTTTTTGTATATGCTTGCGTGCTGGCAACGTCGTAAAGCAGATGCAATGCAACGAACTCGATAACATTGACATGCTGACAGTAACAAGTGGAAAACACTTGAACGAAATAAAGGCTAAAGAATGGCCTTCGTCTCTTTATAGAGTTATTTCCCGTGTTCGGCACAACGCGAACAATTAGTGTAGTTACCCACAAAATTTTTGCCTGTTAACATATGGGTGGCCACTGTAAACAAATATTTAATTGTAAATAAATAATGAGCAAAGAATTTGTGAAGGTGTAGTGCAATGTCTTCTAAATTAATAATCTAGTCTTCTTAAACCTAAACCGTGCAATCATAAGCAATGTCCGACGATTGTGAAAACTCCGTACTACTCAGTACCTTCCACAGCGGTAGAAAGAAACTCAGGGTATTTTTTCACCGAGGTGTGATAGTGTGGGACAGCGAGAAGCCACCTTTTGGTAAGTATAATTCTTCTTTGTACCACGAACTTGAATTCAGTGTTGTCGCAGCCCAACAAAGCTTGCCAATAGAAAACGTACTAGCCGTGCGTCAAGTGCAGCGTCGTTCAAATGTACCTGGTGAAGTGCGCCTCGATCCCAATCATTTCGTTGTGCATTACGCAGAGCGAGGCAGGCAAAAGACTTGGAAGTACAGCCAATTAACGTTAAAACACTCCGATCCTATGCAGGTCTCGTCGTGGGTTAAAACGCTACAGAATKACCTTCAAAGTACGTAGGAATTAAATTTTGTTTCTTCGTTTTTATGTACTGGCGATTGGTTTGATTTTGCATGGCTCCGCTGTTCTATAAAATTATTCTTTTCGTGTAGAAAATTTTAATTTCATTAATTAAAAAATTATTCTTGTTTTTGAACTGTATTTTTATTTATAATTGTCAATTTTAAATGTAGGTATAATTTTAAATGTTGGTAATAAACTAAAGAATGAATGATGTAAATCCGAGGGCATCTGTCTTCCTATTTTTCCATAGAGAATGAATATCGTTAAAGATTCTATAACTTTAGATAGGTATACGAACTCAAAATTTGTGCAACTGTCAAGCTGTTTTATTTTGAATATACCTATTTACTATTTACATTTACATTTTTTAAATGTCAAAAAATATTTAGTTGAAAAAACGGTGCACAGTTTTGATGAATTTTTTGTCTACATTTTTATATGTACTTTGGTCTGTTTGTTTATGTTTGTTACCTTACTGACGTCTTTGGTGCAACCATTGTGAACGTGTTACTATAAATGTTATTATTTTAAAATGCAAACACTAGTCATGTATTTAAAAAGACTTTGAAAGGTACCTAGTGGAACATATCCAACCTGAATTAAAAAGAGGAACTGTCAATGGCAATGTTCCAATTTTTTAATCGCTGAAAAATTACACGTCCAGATCAATCAATAGGAGCAATAATCATCCAAACATAGTAAATCACAATGAATTTTATTTTAGTGTACTTTTAATGAAGTCGGAAGTGTTATGATTCACTAAGTAAAATATTCCAAAGATTGTTAAAAGTCAACTAAATGAGCATTTTGAAAATTTGAGTAATTTTTGTAGTATCATTTTGGCTTCGGAAGTAACCATCCAAGCACATTGGCATTAAACACACTTAATAAGTTACTTTGTTAATCATAAAAGCATTGATTAAATATCAGCTAATTTAGAGGAAAAAGAACAGTTTGTAATTATTGATTAGACTAGGACTCCTGGACAAAAATTTAATCTTGGAGTGTCACAAGGATCTGTTCTTGGTCCCACTATTTTTTTATTTAACAGTTGCTTTGGACTGTGTACGAAGATAATTTTGCAATACTCTCGAACCATTCACTACTACTATTATATAAAGAAATCACTTCCAGATTTGAGACACAGACCGAAAAGATTACTGCTGTTTGTAAATCCTTTCGGTGGAAAAAGAAATGCCATGCAAATCTACGAAAAATATGGCAAACCACTTTTCACCCTGGCTGGCATAGAAGTTACAGTGAATGTTTCCCAGCGCAAAGACCAAATACGAGATTTCGTTATCAACCACAATCTGGATATGTTCGATTCAGTGGCCTGTGTTGGAGGAGACGGAACTTTATCGGAACTCTTCAATGGGATGGTCCTCAGGGAATGCAGGCTGAAGGGTATCGACCCTGATGATATTTCGCAAGAGCTACCTAAGCCATCCTTGCCTGTGGGAGTCATTCCGGGTAAGCATCGTTGATCGTGTATTAATGTGGCAATGTTGTATGTGAAATCTACTTAATTAGAGAGTACTTTTAACAATTGCATGTGGTATTTCAAGCGTAACAAATTGCAACACATGTATAATAAACTTGCAAACTGCCGACCTCATTCATAGTTATTACTTCAACAATTTACATTGGTTATTTTGTCATATACGGAGAGTCTCTCCTTGGAGTGAATAACTTTGTTTATATTTAAGATTTTTACAGATGTTTAACCAATTCATTATTTATTTACTTTAAAATTTCAGACAATAATAAATAAATACTTTTTCTCAATGGTGAAAGTTGCTTTGACGGTATTTTGCTACATTTTCTATTTTCTCTAATCAAAATCATGCTTTGTGATAAGATACTGGTATCACATTTGGTTGGAGTACGCAAATATCAAACACTTCACCTTGCTAAATTTATATAAGATGTTTACAGAAAAACAAACTGGTTTTAATTACTTGACAATTCAAAACCTCTTGCCATTATTGTACCAGGGCAAAAAATCTTTTTTGTTTTTTTGTTTTAATACTTCATTTAACTTAGGAACCTTTTGTAATTTTTTGTACACCAAATAATGTACAAGCTAAAAAATAAAACCTGTTTTCTTTGCCTTGGTGACTCTAAGCCATAGTTGGAAGGTGTCATTTTTCACATTTTGTTGTCACTAAACTCACCTTTAGGCATGTTTTGTGCATTTATTCAACTTTAAAATTTAAGGTAGTTTTTCACCCTAGTCATCAGGGAAACAAAAGCTGTCTGAATTCAGTGACAGCTTTTAAACATTTATCAATTTCATAAGTGGATAGTTTTAAACCACTTAATCTTTAACTGGTTATTGTAGGATCACTTATTGTGGTTAACCGTAACCATTGACGGCACTACATTCTTGTTATGCTTAAAGGCAGTTACACCATTTATTTCTAGGTGGCAGTACCGACACCATCGCTTACTGCCTCCACGGAACAACCGACGTCACTACGGCTGTGCTACAAATAATCTTCGGTGATACTTTGGGTCTAGACTTAGTCTCTGTTTATGACGAAAACAGATTGCTACGTCTGTATGCCAGCGTATTAAGTTACGGCTATCTAGGAGACGTTGCGTACCACAGCGACCAGTACCGTTGGATGGGTCCCAAACGTTACGAGTACTCAGGCTTCCGCAAGCTGCTGGCGAACAAGGGCTACGAGGGAGAGATCGCGCTGTTCTCGGAAATAACGAACGACGATGACAGCGACAAGTGCTACGAGAACTGCAGCCAATGCTCGAGCAAGAGCGGCAGTTACGAGATGAACAAAATCGAGACTCAGTGGAAGACCCTCCAGGGCAAGTTCTTCATGGTCAGCGGGGCGAACATAAGCTGCGCATGTACGCGCAGCCCCAACGGCATAGCTCCCTACAGCCATTTGGGTGATGGAAATTTACACCTCGTGTTGGTGAGGCACACGTCGCTGCTCAACAATCTGCGCCTCCTTGTGCGCATGACCAGCCAGAACCCGAGCTTTGAGAATCTGTCGTTCGTCGAGACGTACCGCGCGAAGGAATTCTGCTTCCGGGCGATCGAATTCCAAAGCAGATGGAACTGTGATGGCGAGGTTCAGCACCAAACTGACATCCGTGCAAAGCAAGTAGCGCTTTTTGAGATTTTTTCTGATTATTTTTGAAAAATTGATAATTGGTTGCTGATTTGGATGATCACACAGGCGTAACATTGAGTGTTAGATTTTTTTAATCAATGGCGTTGTAGACCATATTTTTTTTATTGCAGAATATGAATCTACATAAAAAATAATAGACCCCCGTTAACTTATCTTTTTTCCAAATCGCTTAGATAAACGTCAAAAAAATGSTAAAGTTTAAATATTTGAATGTGTGACGTAGGTTGACCCTGCCGCTTGTGATTGGCAGCAGCTGTGTGTTGTTGCCAGGGCACAATAATTTTCAGTAACAGTAACCCTCGTGTATTTTTTTGCTTTTGTTTATCGATCACTATTATATCGTTCAAAACGCGGACGAAATGGCTGCTGAAAAGAAATGTTTTGTGCCAACATGCGCAAATACTAGTATTGTTGGTCTAGAGAAGAAATTGTTAATTATACCCGAAGAAAAATTGAGACGAAAATTGTGGTGATATTCAGTAGATGCAGCACTAACAGCAAGTCGCTTGTGTTAAAGAAAATCCTCGCAAAATCAAGCCAAACGCAAATGTAAACAAACAGATCATCTGTGTATCTGGACAGTGTTGCCACTGGGGCTGATAGAAATTCCGCTAGATTGCCACATCGAATATGCTAAAATTTTTAAGACAGGGTAATCTGTTGATATACAAGGGAATTTATTATTTATTTTACATAAATAATTATTAGTTTCCTACAATTATGCTATAACGGTAAAAATATCGTTGTCGAGCTCGTGTTCCTTCCAGAAATATGTTTCTTTGCTTTTTACTTGGTTTAAGATAATAATATCTGCCTCATCTGACAGTCTGAGCTGCAACGTGAAACACACAAGCACTATTGAGACGTTCGTAAAATTTTGGATTGTTAGGTAAAAAAAGCAGGAAATATAATATTTCCCAGGAAGGAATACAGTAATCATCGAGTCACCTAGCATAAATAAATCGATTGTAGATACTTCATATCTAAGTTTCCCATATTTATACGCCAAAGTGAAACATCAATATTATTTAAATACTTTCTTATTCCGTTAAAATATCTGCTAACCGCTAAAACTTATATTTTTCGGTTGGGCGAGAATTTTATCCGCTAAGTTGGCAACACTGAACAGATGTCTCTTCTATGAGTCAAACGCGAAATCACGGTAGGTGTACCGTGGCGAAATGCCATCCCACCACACTCCCCACTCTGACCTGGTCAACTGACGTTGCTAGCAATATTTGAACTTGGCGGAAAACTTTAGAAGGCGAAAATAAGACAATATAAAATTAGAAATATGTTTTTGTTGCTAGTATCTCACTTCATTGGGTCTAGGAAAACCTACAAATGTGTTGCAATAACGATTTGTGATCGAGGGCTACAACCCCATTACTGCGATTGCTCGATTATTTCGATCAATCAATTTATCTGCCTCCAAACATTCAAGTGACTTGGTGTTTCGGGATTTTTAAATTAAGTATTTTGATTTATTTTTGAGTAGTCTATAACCTTAGTGATTGGAATAAACATGCAGGCCAAACAGTAAGTGTTAATGGGGTTGTAGACCATATTTTTTTTATTGCAGAATATGAATCTACATAAAAAATAATAGACCCCTGTTAACTTATCTTTTTTCCAAATCGCTTAGATAAACGTCAKAAAAAAATGGTAAAGTTTAAATATTTGAATGTGTMACGTAGGTTGACCCTGCCGGTTGTGATTGGCAGCAGCTGTGTGTTGTTGCCAGGGCACAATAATTTTCAGCGTTCCAATTGCCTATGCGTGTTTTTCGCTGTCAACTGCCGACGAACGGTCGAAGAGCATCATTCATAACCTCTCAGTAACAGTAACCCTCGTGTGTTTTTTTGCTTTTGTTTATCGATCACGATTATATCGTTCAAAACGAGGACGAAATGGCTACTAAAAAGAAATGAAACTAGTATTGTTGGTCTAGAGAAGAAATTTTTAATTGTACCCGAAGAAAAATTGAGACGAAAATTGTGGTGCTATTCAGTAGATGCAGCACTAACAGCAAGTCGCTTGTGTTAAACAAAATCCTCGCAAAATCAAGCCAAACGCAAATGTAAACAAACAGATCATCTGTGTATCTGTACAGTGTTGCCACTGGGGCTGATAGAAATTCCGCTAGATTGCCGCATCGAATCCGCTAAAATTTTTAAGACGGAGTAATCTGTTGATATACAAGGGGATTTATTATTTATTTTACATAAATAATTATTAGTTTCCTACAATTATGCTATAACGTTAAAAATATCGTTGTCGAGCTCGTGTTCCTTCCAGAAATATGTTTCTTTGCTTTTTACTTGGTTTAAGATAATAATATCTGCCCCACTGTTGAGACGTTCGTAAAATTTTGGATTGTTAGGTAAAAAAGCAGGAAATATTATATTTCCCAGGCAAGGAATACAGTAATCATCGAGTCACCTAGCATAAATAAATCGATTGTAGGTACTTCATATCTAAGTTTCCCATATTTATACGCCAAAGTGAAAAATTAATATTAATTAAAAACTTTCTTATTCCGTTAAAATATCTGCTAACCGCTAAAACTTATATTTTTCGGTTGGGCAAGAATTATATCCGCTAAGTTGGCAACACTGAACAGATGTCTCTTCTATGAGTCAAACGCGAAATCACGGTAGGTTTACCGTTGCGAAATGCCATCCCACCACACTCCCCACTCTAGCCGGGTCAACTGACGTTGTTAGCAATATTTGAATTTGGCGGAAAACTTTAGAAGGCGAAAATAAGACAATGTAACATTAGAAATATTTTTTTGTTGCTAGTATCTCACTTCATTGGGTCTAGGAAAACCTACAAATGTATTGCAATAACGATTTGTGGTCGAGGGCTACAACCCCATTATTGATTAATTAATTTTTACACTTGTGGAGGACTGAATGGATGGGCTTTTTTTGGGATTTTTTCAGTTAGTCAATTATTTTGATTACTTTCAAGAACTTGATAATCAACTGCAGACTTTAATAACGCCATTTTTGCCATCCATTTATTCAGATTTTAATTAACTTAGACAGCATAGTTTTTTTGTACTTTTTATCTTGCCTGGAGCTTCTCCACTTAAAATTTATTTTTTATTTTCTTGAATTTCTTCCTTCACAACCTCTCGTTCTTTAACATTATGTTCTATCATTTGTGACCTAATGCCTCAAAAATCGCTTGCTAAAAAAAATACTCCCAAATCTGCTTGAAAATGCACTCATGCACTTGCGACTGCAGGAAACATTTCATATTCGTGTTCAGGAGGCCACTTTCTAGGGGTATGCACAATTTGAGCTCAACAAATGATGGAACACTATAGTAAATAATTACCAATAAGTAAAGAGTGAAAATGGAAGATACTCTACAATTTTTTGTTTTTTCAGGGTGCGATGTCAGTTACTAACTGTCTTTAGTCGTGGGAACCCAAAGCCCACTGAAACCAGTGAATTCACCTGTTGTGGGTTGTGCTGAAGCGTGGCCGCCTTATTTTAAGTTCATGGCTGGGATACTATTTATAGAGATGTGGTGTTTTTACTTAACTGGTATTTTCATCAGTATTTTAAAGGGGACGTACGGTGTATAGTCACTTAAACTGTTCAATTGCTCATTTTTAAGTGTATTGTGATTTTTTTGTGTTTTAACATTCCATTCATTTATAATGTTAGTATTCTAGCTTAACAAAGAAAAATGTACTTGAAACAAACAACCGGTATTGTTGCGGCTCAGTCACACAATGTGTATTTAAATTATATAGACTGATTTCATTCCACAAATAAATGGATTATTTTCTCAATTCACTTATTATTTCCAAACTGAAACAAAACTAAAACTTCCTAGAAACTCCCGTTTCTGGAAGAAAATTTCATTCACACAACTGTGCAAAACTCATCGAATGGAAGAGGAGAGTTTCAACTTTTGTAAAAATTTCTCAAAAATTTCACTTTGGTTCGAAAGACATACCAAACGAATGGTTTATCATAAATCGTCTAACGGTTAACTGGTTTAGTTTTTCATTCTGTTCTCGGTTTAAAACCAGTCAGCTGCTACAGTTGTCCAGTTTTAAACCGTTTTTACCAAAAAAGTGGTTTGATCTGTTTTATAACCGGTCTGAATCAGTACAATTTACTGATATCCATTAAAAACCGAAATGAGATGTTTATTTTAGCGCAAATGACTTTTAAGGAGTTAAGGAAGCAAAACATAAAATGCATTGTTACCTTTTTATATTTTATTTATTACCACCTTTATCATACACTTTTTCCCTTGTTGTGCTTTAAAATGTCACTATTTATAAAACATAATCTTTATAATTATGGAGACTGTTCAGGAAAGTATTTTCAATGGTTGATGGACCATCTGGAAGGAAAAACAAACTTATACATGCTAACACCCAATACTTTTTGACATTACCAAATGGATACCACAGTGGTTTCGTCTTGTCAGCTTCCACCCTAGCAGCTGCTACAGCGTTTCGTATGGCTAATGGTACTGACAGGCTTAAAGTTAGGGGTGGTTCACTAGTTGCTGCAAACGTAACATGTTCGTTAAATAACATCAAACACATATTTTATATAATTTTACATTAAACGGCATTCAGAAAATTAAGAAAAGTAAGTAAGATTGGAACAAATATCGCTTACTTACTTTTAGAATTGAGCACACCCTGTGGGTTGGAACCGTTCTTCGGAAACTTGACCCTGAAATCCAACGGAATATCTTTAGCACCTGGAGGCTTATAGTTCCACGTTCTGTTGGTCAGGATTTCTCCATCGTCATTCATTATAATTTCCTCCGTTGTCCAGTAGCCCACTCCCATCATAAATGCTCCTTCAACTTGACCAATGTCGATGAGCGGACTAAGACTGCGTCCGGTATCCTCAAGGAGATCCACTCGAAGTATCTGGTGCACGCCGGTTAAGACATCCAGTTCAATTTCCGCTGCACACACCCCGTAGATGGTGTAACCCTCTTTGTCAGCAGTCTCCTTCGAAAACCTGGTGTGTGCAAAATAAATAAAATATTTGCCATGAATGTTAAATGCTTACATAAATGTAGCTGTCAAATCGACATTATCGAAATAGCATTTACTGATAATTTCACCCCATTCTGCACCTTTCATTTTTTCCCTGTATGGTTTTATTCGCTRCACAAGCTTCTCGGAAGCCTTTGACACAGCCTATAGAAWTGTCAATTTATATAAAACTTATATTTTTACAAAAAAGAACTTACATAACATATTMCATCMGTACCCATGCTTCCACCAMTAAGGAAACTATTAGCTGCTACTAAATTGTTAGATGCTTTGACAGTGACATACTCAAGTGGGATCCCCAAGGTGTAAGCACAGACTTGAGCAGCCTGAAATGATACTATGTTTGGTCACTTTTGTACATACATATGTCATTGCAATCGTCTCGTTAAGAAGAAGCAACGTTACAGAACACTCTAGAAGCTTATATAGACCCCAAGTGTGACATATCACCAAAATCTTCTCGTTAAGAAGAAACCAAGAATTGATGTTTTTATATATGAAGGAACCCTTGAGTGTGATATATAATCAATGTTCCGAGATTATCAAAAAACGTTTTAGAAATTTCCAAGTGAAAAGCTCACCTTTGTGTTAATCCCTTGTCCCATCTCGATACCTCCATGAGAAATGGCGACAGTACCATCAGTGTGATAAATGCACACAATTACAGACCAGGATCCAAGGTAGGCCAAAACATAGCTCATGGGAACCACGGATATGCCCCGTTTCACCCACCTGTTCCTGGCGTTGAAGGTTCCGACATCCTCCTTGCGCTTCTCGACCTCCGACCACTTCTTAAATTCCTCCACGAAGTACAAAAGCTTCTGTTCACCCTTGCTCTTGATGTTAGCGATCCTGACGTCAAGGGGATCCAAATCAAGTTCGTAGGAAATGTGTTCCATTATCACCTCCGTCATGGTTATGCCCTCCAAACTTCCTGGGGCCCTGGCACGAGCACCCGTGTGACAATCGCTCCTCGTCGAGTTGGCGTTGATGGACCAAGTTCCGTTATCGTAACTCGCCCTGATGGTGTTAAGCAAATCATCCATAACGTTTTCGTTACCGCCATCGCTGCCAAAGTCGCTGTAAAATGTGTGGTTTAAGTACTGAGCGGTCCCTTCATTGTCCACGCCAACTTCATAGTTAGCGGAGCATGGAAATCTCTTCCCTATCACCATCATGTTCGTTTTGAGAGGCATCCACAATTTCACTGGGCGGTCCAGTTTGTAAGCTGCTAAAGCTGCTGCCGTTGACACTATGGCATTTCGAGATAGCTTGGAACCATATGCTCCGCCCACTCTTTTGACTATCACATTGAACCTGTCCGTTAAAAGAATTGCAGGTATGTCATGAACCACCCCTGTATACTTGTGCAGAAAAAGCGATAATATTTTGTACACCCACTGTATACTAGAGATGGGAATTCAAGTTCTTTTTTAAGAATCATTCTTGGGAACTATTTGGCTATGAAGATTAATTCATAAATGTGTTGAGATGGAAATTTCAGTTCTTTTTAAGAAGTGATTCACTGAAAAGAGCCGTTAATTTGAACAGTTCACTTGTGAATAGAAGTGTTATAATAGAATTCTTCACACTAAAGAGGGGAAGTAAATCACTAAAAAAAGTCGTTCATTTTAACAGTTCGTTTGCGAATGAATTTAGCACACTAATGATTGCAATTTTAGTTCTCCTTAAAGACTAAGTTTTCAGGAACTGATTCACTAAAGAGAGTCATGAGAGAATGTATTGTAGAAGTGCTCAAACGAAAGAGGGTAATTTCAGTTCTTGGGATTCACTAAAAAGAGTTGCATTTGATTCTTTGTATAAAATAACATAGAAAAAGCTTCTTACCTATTGGCAGGAACATCCAAAGCTACAGAAGCTGCTGCTTGTGCCAAATCCATCCACTGAGTTGATGGGAAGATGTCGAACCCGTTTTCTGTGGGAATCACCGCACAACACTGAGTTTCCATATTAAAATGATACTGCCAGCTAATGTCCATGGTTCCTTTTATTACACGCTTTATGTCCGTACCTAGAGAAAGAAACTGTCAACAATAATTGTACTACAATAAACAACAAACTCTTATTTTACCTTTACGTTTTGGGCTGATTGTTTTTTCATGTATAATCTTTTGTGTGGCATTAGCGTTAAGTATTTGACGGATAGTGTACAAAGGTTTCTCTTTTCCTTCTGAATATGATATTTCTACCATATCAGCCGCCTTTTGGGCTAAGTTGTGAGTTACTGCTACAATGACGCCTATGGGTTGTGAATGAAACAGTACTGTCCCACTGCAAAATAGTTCTTCATATTTTGTGAACTGCAGTATTTCTGGAGTGAAGGTATTTTTTCCAGGAATATCGCTTTTGTCATAAAATGCAACAACACCCTCCATTTTCTGCAAAATTCATAATTAATGTTACTTTTTTTTGGGGTAAGATCCATGGTGTAAACCAGTTCAGTACAATCTTCTTCTCAGCAAAAAGGAAACTAGTCGTTCTGAACTCAACACCTTTGAGTTAAGTTTTTCACAATGTAATTTTGTTTCTTCCTACATGTATTATGCTAAGATCTTTGTCACTATTTTATCTTCTCCACTCACGTTGTTCCGGTTTTTTTGCAACCTGAGGATCGCCGTTAAATTTTAATTTCGTTTCGGCCGGAACATATATATATTAGCAGTTTAATTAATAAACACAAATTTGAGTTCAGAACGACTAGTTTCCTTTTTGTTGAGAAGAAGATTGTATCTTAATGTTACATGATATGATTGATGGGAAAAACGTAAGGCATAATTAGATAGAAGCTAATTAAATCACAGTAAATTATTATTTAATATTTACATTTTAATATAATTTTCGCAAAACACTTACCAGAGCCTTGCTGGCATCCACACTGCGTATAATCGACCGTGGTCTAGCTTTAGCCACCACTAAAGCAGCATGGAGTTGATAAGGCAAATCTGGCAGATCGTATATAAATTTGGCTTCACCAGAAGTTTGAGCGAATGCCTCTAGCTTAACAACAGGCTGAGTCATCGGATATAAAGACTTGTTGGTTCCATATTCTTGTGCACCCGTTGATACAGGACGATCAAACTTCTTACCTCCGCTCTTATTCCGTGGTGACAACACTCCATCTGGTGTGATGGACAAAACATACTGCAACATGATATTAAGCGTAATGTTTATTTACTAATGCTGGTCATTTTTACCTTGTAAAATAAAGCAATGGCGAGTTGTTTCCTAAATTCCGGTTTTGGGTCTGGTAACACGTAATCTGGGTTTAACTCTTTATCCAACTGCTTGTACGCGCCTTGTAAGGTGGTATTATCAAACAGTTTTTTACCCTTTAAATAATTTTCAGTGGCTGTAGCATGGACAAAGTCTGCATTAATGCACCCATATACTATCCTTATTTTTAATACTGTTCCACTTCCATCCAGCTTAGCCAAAAATCCGGCATTGACCTGAGCGTGGGCGTTTTGTGCTCTTATCATGATCTGAAAGAGGATGGTGTTACATATGAATCAGTAATCCAATTTCTTATGGTGATTATTTACCTTATAGCTTTCGTACTTATAACTGTCATCCATAGTCGGTAAAGATATMCTTCTTAAAATTTTATTTTTCATGTTATAATTTAAGAAATCTTTAGGTGACATTTCGTTGACAACATCGTTCAAGTCCACTAAAACATAAAATCTAGCAGCTGAAATTAATCTAGGTAATATGATGATTACTTACCAATGGCAAGCTTTGCTCCTACTGTTTCAAAGATTAGAAATATGTCTGATGGAAACTCATTGTGTTGGTACTTGGTCATTAAGTTGCCAGCTAATGTTCCAATCTGTATTTTAAGAAACACTTTGAAATAAAACTTATTACTGTCACTTCAATATCTTTATCAATCGATTTCAGAAGTAACAGAAGTTGTCAAGACCCATAAATGTATTGACAGTCTGTATCATCTTCTGACAAATGTTAATAATAAATAACTTGTAAGTTCAAATGCCAGCTATCTTGAGCATGACTATTTATACAATTCTGTGATTACCAGTGTATTGTTGTATTTTAAAGAAATGTACATCAAACATGTTTATTTCTAACACAAGCCAAATACATACAGTATCTGGATTGTGCTTAATAGTGAATTTGGGAATATTCATGTATCTTCATACATTTGAAGATTGGACACTTACATTTCGTACAGGAACATTTGCCACCAAATCAATGTGGTCAGCGAGCTTCTTCAAGTATGAAAATTTAGAATCCTTGGCAATTTCATAAAACAAATTTATCGTATTTGTAAGTGTCATGTTAGCACCTAAAGTTAAACTCTCACTTCCTAGCTTATAGCTGACGAGCTCTTTAACTTCAGAAATTTCGAAGAAAGCTTCTATGTTCGATATGGATGTGTTATAGACGCCTAAAGTCACAAAAACAGGTTTTTCTTCAAGTAGTTTAATGTTTAAGGGGCTTACCTCTTGCTGTGTTACCAGCAACCAGCATGTAGGGCACATTGCCATATTTTCTAATAGCAAATTGTAGATCCTTAAGAGTGTACACTTTCACCCAAATAGATTTGCCTAAAATCCATTAAAGTTTAAAAAATATAAATGTTAAAAGAAAAAGTAATGAGAAGTTTATAGAGGTATGTTTTTCTGTGGAATGAAATGAATATTGATGCAGCTAATGAAAGAAAAAATCCGACTCATTTTCTTGGAAATCTGAGACAAATACAGCTCAATAAGTATAAACTTTTAAAAATTATAAAAGCTCAAGTCATTTGAAAGTGTGATTGAACCATTTTACCTATTTGGCATACGAATGGTTCCATTTTGGAGCAGCTGTTGGTGCATTTAATTTGACATTTACTGGTACATCTCCGAAATTCTTCAATATCGGGTAGCTCCCCCAATACCTTTTCGTCAGCATCATCACAGAGAGATTTAAATGCTGCCAGTATTGACCTGTATCCCGTACATCTGCAGAGATTTCCAGAGAAAGAATCTTCGACCTCTTTCATCGTCAAATGTTCCTTCTGCCACAGTGCAAACATATTCATCACCATACCAGGGGAGCAAAATCCACATTGGGTACCGTTAAAAAGAGCTAGTCGTTTTTGTATGATGTGGTAGTTGGTTTTCTTGTTTCCTAGGGTTTCAACGGTGTAGATTTTCCAGCCGTCGCAAGAAAATATTGATACCAAGCACTGTATTGGAAATTCATTGATTATTGAGAATGCTCAATTGCAATGACTTACGGAATTGACGGCAAGTATGACCTGCTTTCCTGATGTGGGATCCCTGATTTGGACGCACACAACACATGCTCCACATCCCCCTTCATAGCACATGCTTTTTGTGCCAGTCATGTATAGCACTTTTCGAAGGTAGTCATTCAGCGAAGTCTCTGGAGTTACTTCACAAGCTTTAACTACAAGAATGAATATTATTATGAATACTATCTATAATTTGATTTGCTTTGTAGAAAGCTTTATGCTTTTTCTTTTTTCTATGTATTTGGATATCTATATTATATTTTTGTTGTTTGGTTTTGCATAATCGCTACATATTCATTGTATATTATATATTTTGTATGGGGCTTGCCCTATTGATACAAGAATAAACAAATAATCCATGTTCGAGTACAAAGTGCAACAATTGACAATATTGTCTTGTAAGGTGTAATTAATTGTAAATGCTTACCATTATTTCTATATATTCTTTTTAGAAATAAAAATAATAAATAAATTAGACCTCAGTAAACTGAATATTCCTTAATATCAAACCTACCTACGTACTCCACATCTTGAATATAAAACTTAATTTGCTTCACCCTACAAAAATTAAAAATATATTGGAGTTGATTTAGTATGGATTTCTTAGTTTTACTCACGGTTTGAGGCTCATCATAAACAACACACCTCTGTCAGTTACATAAAAAATGTCACTGGAGTGTACGAATTATTGCTTTATTATAGTCGGCACATTATCAATTCAATTTGAATCTATGACAATACATTTTCTAATAATTAACCAGGCTAATTTAGAAATAATCAATTGTTATCTTACTTGCTCGTAACAAGCTTAATCTTGACACGTTTCCTGGAAAACTAATTTATATTTTAATTAGTAGTCTATATTCCTAACTTTGTAATTAGCGTAAAGCATGACAGGGTAGTGCTAATTGGTAATGGTATTCGCAATTCCTGTTCTCACTTTAAATTTATTGGTAGTGAAGAGGTCCGGTGAATTTTGATACTTAATACTGAAATTGGAAGTACTTATGTTACACAAAAAATAACATTGCTTTCTCTTTTACTCTGAGTAAGAGAGTGACATTTATGGCTCAAATTTTCACTATAAAAAAATCGATAAAGGCCTGTCTCCAATTTTCCTCTGACACTATTTTTGAGGAAGTGTGCCAGGAAACAATAAATGTGAATTACTTTATTTTTGATTTGGATGAGCAGAATGATACATCCCAGCTCATTGTCAAATGACGTGTATGTTAATTGCAATCCTACAGTAAATCTTGATCCTAAAATTATATATTCTAATATTGTTCAAGGACAAAGATTGGAATGTGCTGGGTTTCTTTCCATGCCCCTTTTTTATTAAAAGGCAATGCCATAAGTATGTTTTAATATTATTTGCAAGATCAACAGCTTGACGTTAGCTATAGAAACTTTATCTCAAAATCATATGTTGCTACCTCCAGAGTGCCTCAAGGATTCATTCTTGGTCCATTGTTATTTTTATTATAGGTATATCAGTGATATTGCGGATTCAGAAGCTACTATTTGCTGATGACCTGAAGTAGTTTTAAGATATTGAAACAATGGAAGATTTGTTGAGGTTGCAGAACAGCCTGGATAGCATATCTCAGTGGTGTTCATCTAAATTATTATTCAATTAGTCACTAGCTCAATCTATTAATGTATCATTAACATAATAATGTAATTCTTACTAGAATATCTAGCGCCAGAGATTAAGAAATAACTTTTCATAAGAATATTCTTTATTTGGCACTTATTACATTAAATGAACATAAGAGAATAGGCCTGCTATCCCAATAACTACCCCTTATCTTGAGTTAAAATACATTCAGGTGATCATTATCTATGATCCTTATATTACACATATATCACATTAATTATCATCATGGTCTTTTAAAAATGATTGCCATCCCCACCCTAATCAATTATAAACAGACAAACTTAACCTCAAATTTAAAAAAACAAGTGGCTTTTAGCATTACTAGCCTATAAATCTTAGAATCCTTGGAATCTCGTTTATAATACTAGCTTAAAACTTCCATAAGTTATGTCAGGAGCAAACACATCTGATGGACAAGATAATGAAAGCCAATCTCTTACGAAAGCCCAACTAGATCGAATAGAGAAAAACCGCCAAAAGGCACTGACAATAAAGAAGAGCAAATTACTTGCACATCCATACGCCAAAAGGTAATTTTATCTTGTATGTTGAAGTAATAGAATACTCACCTAATAAATGCATCTTTTAGCGATGTGGTAACAATAGAAAAATCTACAATCAAAATAGGCGCCACCAGATATAAAGATACGGGAGGTGGTTTTCTTTTAGAAGAGAATCCGGAGGAGGGGCAAGAACAAGTAAACCATCCACTCATTGTTATCATAAACCTACACCTTTATTTTTAGATTGTACCTGTACTAGAAAAACCCGCTGTATTTGAACCTGATCGGCCCGATTGTGAAATTTGCAAAAAACCATTTGCCAAGTCGTGGCTGTTCGACAGTTTCGAATTTAGAGTCTGTGATGAATGCAAGTAAGTTAGTTTACATCTTTCTTACTCTTGTGATCACTTTTCTACAGAATTGGTGATTTTTTTTTAGAATCACAAATTCTTTACAATAATTCATCTATATATTAAATAACAATATGTAGTACATTAATTGTGTTTTGTGGGTACATCTGCTAATTTTGATAAAAAATATTTTTGCTCTCACTGGATTCGAACTCGGGTCTCCTGGTTTATGCCCAGATGTGCTAACCGCTGCGCTATAAGAGACTCTGGCACAAAAATCAGTTATCGCCTAGGCCTTCTTATAATCTTAAACTTATTTGTCTCCTTTGAGGTCTCAAGGCAATTTTAAACTTTCTTTAGGGATCCTGAAGTCCACAAGTTAATCACGAAGACAGAGGCGCAAACAGAATACCTACTCAAAGACTGCGATCTGGATAAGAGGGATCCTCCTTTGAAGTTCATTAGCAGGAAGAATCCCCACAACGTTCGTTGGGGCGAGATGAAGTTGTACCTGCAAATCCAGGTGGAACGTAGGGCTCTGGAAGTTTGGGGAAGCGAGGAAAAACTGCAGGAGGAAATAGAGAAGAGAGAGGAGAAACGTGTAATTGCAAAGACAAAGAAGTACGCAAAATCGATGAAAGAGCTCAGAATGAGCATGCGGAGCAGCTTGTACGACATGACTTCTTCCGCTTCCCACACTCACGAGTTTGGTGCGGAAACCTACAACGAAGAGGAGGATAATTACCATCACTCTTGTGTCACTTGCGGCTATGAGGAAACCTTTGAAAAAATGTGAATACTCGTTTGTTAATTTTTTTAATGTTGCATGGAATTTTTTAAATATAAAATTTAACACCTATTAAATATTTTTTGTTTTTTTTTAACAGATAATATTAACTATAATAGATAAAGTTGTTCAGTTAGTGTAAGGATGTTCATCTATTTGCAAGATGTTTGGTGAAGTACGTTGTGTCCCAGACTGCGGTTCATTATCTACAGGTCATGGATAGGGGTGGGCATTTTTGCCTAGATATCGAATACCGATAAATTATTTTTATAATATAGATATATACAAGGTGTCCTCGAAATACACCGATAACGTTTGACAGGAGATAGAAAACACAATTTGAATTTCTTTAGCGTTAATAGAATGTTTGTTGAATGGTTTTAGTTATTAAAAAGATTTCAACAAAACCGGGTGAACATAAAAATAAAAAAACACCTTGGTACTGCACTGAATTTTAATCACATAATATAAGACATGGTGAAATTATTTGAGTGTACCATAAACCTGTCCTGGAATTGATCACAAATTCCTTGATATACAAAACAAAAAAAAACTTGTAATAATCACTATACAAATATTAACACAATTAATCGAACTGTTTCAAGACTTCCAGCATACACTATTTCATACAGGTAAAGCTGTTTCCATTCAGAAACTGGGCGGAAGTCTGCCCACCGATCGCCGTTGTCGATCGATTATGCCTAAGATGGCTTTTGACTAAGTCCCCAGACGCGAGAGCGGCCATCAAAGACAGCTCACCGGCGAGAACCGTTCCGCACACAATCCTGGCCAGCTGATTGGCGTTCTCCCCTGGGCATTCGGGGTTTGGCCCTTTGACGCCGAGGATATCCAGGCAGGCAGCCTGCGGCGGCAGGACGGTACCACCGCCGACTGTTCCTATCTCTATGGAAGGCATGGTGCATGATATGTACAGGTCGTTGCCCGTTTCTCCCCACGGTTCCATCAAAGTCATGCAGTTGCTGCTGCCGACGTTTTGCGCCGGATCTTGGCCGGTCGCGATATATATGGCGGTGACAATGTTCGCTGCGTGTGCGTTGAAGCCACCTATGCTGCCGGCTATCGCTGAACCGATCATGTTCTTTGATATGTTAACATCCACGAGAGCGTGGACACTGGTTTTTAGTACAGAGGACACAACGTCTGCTGGGACGATGGCCTCGCAGACGACCGACTTGCCTCTGCCTTCAATCCTGAAAATGAAATGGAATGATGAAACATCGTGCCTCTTTTATAGATAAAATCAAAATATTTACCAATTTACAGCTGCTGGCTTTTTATCTGTACAAAAGTTGCCACTGAGACTCAGTATCTCCATTTCCGGGAAGTCACGCTGCACAGTCTTCAGTGCCATTTCAGTTCCCTTCGACAGCATGTTCATCCCCATGGCATCGCCCGTCTTCGCCACGAACCTAACGAACAGATGCCTCCCCGCAATCCGGATGTGTATCTTGCTCAGTCGTGCGTAGCGACTAGTCGCATCAAAACTGTCTTTCATGATCTGGAAGTTTTCGGGCTTCTCCATCCACGCCATGGCTTCGCTGGCCTGTGTGACGGAGTTGAATCTGACAACTGGACCTCTAGTCATTCCGTCCGCGACTATTCTGCTCTTGACACCGCACTTCAGAAGCGCACGGCTCCCTCTGTTGGTACTGGCAACCAGGCAACCCTCGGTGGTTGCCATGGGCACCTGAATTAGACGACCGTCTAAAAGTAATGGACCAGCGATGCCAACGGGAACGGGCATATAGCCAATGACATTTTCACAACAAGCGCCCATGACCTGCAATTTTTCGAAGTTAGTTTCAAATGAGGAATGACCAGAATTATAATGTATCAAAGAAATGTGCAAATCAAAAACTGTTCAGTGGAGCAAGAAACTACAGCATGTTACTGCTATTAAATATCGGGCTTAACAGGATGTACATCATTGGATACGGTATTATTACAGATGATGGAAATTTCAAACTAATGTTTTCAGAACGAAATTTATGAAGATTCAACAAATAAATTAACAATTCAAAAGAAAACATGCTTAAAAATAATACTCTATACAGCTATACACTGACAGTGGTGAACCCCATGGGGCACCTCAAATTAATATGATGTATAGTTGGTTGCAAAATTAATGCAACCTCTGATAAAACATTATAGATTCAACAAATATTGCTTCAATTTTTGTGTACTTTATTTAGTTTCAGTAACTCCTTCAAAGCTTTGAAATACCTTGCATGAATGGTTTGTAAGCAAATGCTTTACTATCATCCCAAATCAAGTTATGGCTTACCTTACTATAGTCGTAGTTCTTGTAGGGCAAATCCACCAAAGCCTGTGCCATGTTCCCGTTTTCCCCCAAAATTTTTCGCCTAATACCTACACCCCTCTCCGGATTGTCTACGGCCTTTTCAACCTGGTAAGTAGCTATGTGTCTGTTTTTCACCAAAATTATAACTTCCTCATCAGTTAATGCGCTAGCGCCCAACTCGGACTGGTAGACCTTCAAGCACTCCTCCAGGGGTCTTGTGATCTGTATACTGCTGATGCTTTTGGCCAACAAGTCTTCTGCGTCTGGACCAGCATTACAAGTCTCTGTTTGCACTTCTTTGTCTGCACATTCAACTGCTAAAAAAATTACAGTTTGGATTTGGCCCAAAAAATGAATTAATGATTTTTTACAGTTGTCTAATGCGTCGTCCCAGTCTGATTCCAAACGGAAGGAGGAAGATCGAAAGAAAGGCATCCCTGTGCTGAATTTCTTCCTCAAGTTTTTGTTTAATCGGGTGTAATCGTAATTATCTGGGTCATAACCTTCKGACWTCTGGACCCGTAGCTGTCTAGCAAGTTCTTCCTTATTTTCAAWGAWAGTGAWTTTAACGACCAGTGCAAGAAGCAGGATCAGGATAACTATTCGATCAGCGCTTAATGTAATCCATCTAAAAGTGGCAAATTAACAACGGGAGTTCACAAACACTAAAAACTTACTTTCTTATGTATGCTTGAACGGTTGGCTCGTCCGTGTAGTTTTTGTTGAAGTACGGCAGTGTGTTTAAAGGCAAATCATGCGGATCATCCCGGAATGGCCAACGGCTGACAATAACAAAATAATGAATGGCTGTTTGAATACTGTTACAGCATAATATAAGCAACCATGTGAAAAAGATAAAATCTCGCTCTAACACAATAATACAAAAATAAGTTGAGGCTAGGGTCAAACTCATAAATATGAACGCTCTTCTAATGAAAAACTATTTTTAACACACATACCTGTGGACATGTACCAACATGAGGCCAACTGACATGATCAGTTTCACTCGTTGCACCACTGGGTTACATTTCTGGTCTTCTTCGCAGAGAGCAGTTGCTATCAAAGTACGTCTTATGTCACGCCTACTGTATATACTTGTGGTGCGAGATAGCTGAGGATTTAAAATATTATTGTCTAGGTCAAGGTTTGTTAATCTGTTTTGCATTTAGGTATGCACAATCGGTCACAAAATTAATGAAACAGTCAGTAGTTTTAATGCGTCTTGAGGAAGCTATTACAGCAATATTTATGACAAAAATGTACAGAAATATTATTATAAATAAGTACTGCCTAGTATACAAACATATTTGTTAAGTCTGTAATGAATGCAACCGACTGTACATATTTCACTGGCTCTTAATTAAATGTTACATAATATATGATTAGCTGCTGTTCTGTTATGACATTTAGCTTCAGCTTTAAAAAAGAATGTTTCCATTATAAAGAAATTACGTAACTTATGTAAATCCCATACAATGAGATTTTATTGGTGCTGTGGCCAGACAACAGCTGGCTTGCAACTGCAACAGTTGGAAAAAATAAGCTGGCCAAAATTGTAAGTAGATAATTGAAAACTAATTACTTCCATCACAAATTTCCAAAAAATATAGTTAAGATCTGAACTATTTTGTTTAGCTTCAAGATTCAGGTAGAACATTAATACACAAATTAAAAAAAAATAAATAAACAAACCTAGTCAATTCAAGAGTCTGTTTGAAAACAGCGAAAAAATGAAAATTGAAAGTCTTAAATTTCTTTTTATTCTCATTCACTTTCCTCTGTAAACTTTAAACTTAAGTGAATTAATTACTGTTGGAACACTTTTCATAAACTTAAAAATGTTTCTGATGATGTAAGTAGGGAATATTTTTCATGCATGTACATACATGTCCCTGAATAAGCGCAACAAAAATTTTTTTTGGGATTTTGCAAAAGCTTGTTATGTTTATTTTGAACACTAAAAGCATCGATAGTCATATTTTTGGCCACCAAGATTGTCAGATTTTAGAAGGTCTGACCTTTTGGAAGGTTTTAAGTACCTAACTTTTTTTGTTTGTTTTTAGCACAACGTTCTCAATGCGGAAGCACTTATATGCTCAATTTGGTGTACCTTGGTGGATAATCATTCATTTTTAATACAAATGTTTACATTGTTTCATGGATGTTCCCAAAATTACAGTTCTTGTAACTTTTACCCAGGAACATTGTATAAGCATTTATTTACATTGTGAACAGCAGAACTCACCTCTAATATTAGGGATAGGCATGCCGGGTAAAATGTCATAAATACAATATAATTAACCACAACTGACAGACATGCGAAGTAGGAGAGAGTTTCTAAGCGATGGACACCTAAAAACAAAGGAAACTAGATGGTTATCACACCCACGTAGGGCGACAACTGTACCTGAGAGTGTACCGACACCAAGGACTAGAGTTTCAACAATTGTATCCAAAGTGATTGTGGGACCCATTATGGCCATGCCTTTCGCTATGTTGTTTTTAACCTCATCCTTATTGGACGCACTTAGCGCAAATTGTGCAAGCAGACCCGTCTTTGACAGGTCAATCAATAGCAGGAAGAAGAACAACGCATCCCTGGAATTTCAAATTCAAGTTATATTGTTAGCAGGGTGATTCGTAACTTACTTCAGTTCGCTAACATCAATTCTTAGCACATTTAGTACTGTAGACGTGAAAACGAAGCTCGAGAACACAGTAAAAAGGCCGGCAATTCCTAAAAAAAATAGTTTGGTTATACAGAAGCATAAAGACTTATCTAAAACATCTTTAATATGAAACACCTGCAAATATAATAGAATTGTGAAAAAATATTTCTAATACATTCTCTTGTTGTTCTAATGCGGAATGCTAATTTAAAAAATTTACAGTAAACTACATATTATGATAAAGTATAAAGGAAATTGGTGTAAACAGTAGATAATGCATTGCCAAACCTTATATTCCGGAAATACCTACTTTAAATATTTACTTTCCTTTTGTCACGAAATAAACTAAGATATTGAAATAAAAATCAATATGAAATTGCAGTATAAGAAGCGTTCATTTCAATAAGCTTTTAGTAACAGAAAAAATAAACTGTTCATTACAAAAAATCAACTTATCCATGATCAAAAATTGCAACTCTCTTATTAGAAGAGAGATATCTGACTTTTTCCAACATACTGCAAACGTCAAAATTAAAAAAATTGCTCTATAGTCAAGCCTAATACTTCAACCTTCCTCTCAAGATCTAATTTTTGACCACTTATTACAATTGAAATCTGACTTTCATATTGCACTAGATAGATTTGTCTCCAGAAAGTACAGATTTGGACTTTTTAATGCAAAATTGATACAATCTTAGAAATTTTTTGTGTTTCAACAGCTATGTATAATTTTGGCCCTAAGATAGGTCCTTGTGGGACATATGGGTGCAGTATGACCCATTACATAAAGGCCACATCCTGTAGAAAATTTCAGTCATAAACAGCATCGTCAGTATCTTGCGTGTGACCTAACTTGGTTAGATAATTTCATATCTACTTTCCAGAGATGTTATATAAACAAATTTTGACTACTAGACTTTATTTATTATTAATTTTTAGGAAACAAGGAGCAATACCAATAACTTTTAGAGGTATTTTGATGCAAGACGATTTTGATGAACTACTGAAAACGTGACTTGCCAGTAGTGCGAATTTTTGACCTCTGGAATTTGTATCATCCCATCTCAGAACAGGTTGGTTACGTATTCCGCAAAAAAGGCGGCCAATTAGGCAAGAAGGAAGGAATACATTATCATTCTGTTATGTATATCGCGAAACATGCTTTCTCCAAATTCACATCACATTCCGCAACCTTGAATCAGTTTCACTTTATCACTTTCGCTATACGTACCCAAAACGTACTTGGACCCGAGCCTGTGCAAGTTGCGGAACTGGTAGTAGCTGTACAAAACGGCCATACACCTTATCAGAGTCATCACTATAAGGTCGGCGGCATTGTCTTCGGCCTGAAAAAAATTAGGGTGGAAATCGAAGTTCATGAGCACGGAACGAGAAAAAATTATCGTGCATCTCTTGTTTGACAATACAACTCGCATCATCTTGCGAAAGCTCCGTTGCAAGGACGCGACATCGTTTCTTCACGCAAATATAAATTGAAGCTAAGCTAACGGTTACGCAAAAACTTCGGTTACAAAATGATCAACTTGTGAAATATCTCGTTAGCAACATTTGGCGACAAGAGTTTGGAGGACCCTGACCTAGACCATGACTATTTTTAAGGGTAGTAAAGGAAACAAAATCTTTAAATATTTAATGGACAAAAGCTCACTTATTGCAGGAGACAGTGAACTTTCTTGATTTTTTAAGCACAACAAAAATTCCAATAAAGAACTGACGTTTGTTTTCAACATATTCATTGAAAAAAGACAGCTTTATTGTATTATATTTAAATGAAAAATACATAAATGCAGCATTGCGATAACTACTAACATATGCTTAAGGCAAAAGGAAACATAATGATTAAATATTCAAGTACAAACAAACAAAAATTCCCTCTGGACAAGTCGTAATAGCCATCTCTTAAAAGAAGTCTTAAATTCCTTAAATGATACACAATACACATCACGTACAATACTCTCTAAAAAATGCATGTTGTATAAGTTTGGAGGGATTCGTTTAACTATAATTTTAGGAAATGGAGATGGTGAATGAACCCTTTGTGGCCATACTTGCTTTAAAAAATTACCGCAAGATTCCAGCACGATTAGTTTCCAAGATACTGCCGTTGTCTACCCTTAGCTAATCACCCTGTATATCCAATCACTTATTATACAAAGCCTCACAAGCTTTGGAAACAGAACCAATAGAGACAATTTATCATAACTACGTGCATTAAACAAATCATAGGTAATATCCAGTAAAGAGGATTTACAGCCACAACCATACTTCTAGTATGGTATCTTCTTTATGATACTAAGTGCTCTTGAGTTTTAAGATTTTATTTCGGTCAATGTCAATGAATACATCAGCCCTATTAATACATTATAGTTGCTTTAAAAATTAATTATAATTACTAAAAGCTGACGGTCCCTAAACAATAAAATAATCACTGCAGATACATTTATATATAATACTAATATCAAGTATTTTATAGATGTAAAGATTTAACTTTCAAAGCTCAATGAAACACTGTTATCATTCACAGTATCACCAGGCCAACTTCCATTGATCGTTTCAGATAAGTTTGATTGAAATTAAAATAAACAAATTGGATTGCATTAATTTTTACGACCTCTACAAACTGATGATTAGCCTATCCATAATAACATTATCTTATTCAATTCGCGGTTGTTGAAATATTTTAAATAAATAAAATAAAACATCCTAATCAACAGACTTTACAGAAAGGAAATATATTTCTGATTTTTCAACTTCATATCTGCAATTAGATTATTTATACATACTCATCGTATTCGCCTTAAGGTTGCTGTATTATGGTAAGAAGCTTTAAAAATTCCACTGCATGTTAAGACTGGAAAACTGATCGACTTTTGCCTCAATAAAAACAAACATAATAAGTGTTACTGAGTGTTCTTATTTTTACGTCAAAAGGTCTAGGTGTTTCTACCGCTTAAAAAGTATTTCATTTAATTAATTAATTGGTGGCGATTGATAAACGATTACATTACAACGCCATGGTTCCTTGCTATTAACAGGGAAAAAGGTGACAACTAAGCAAATTTATGCCTTCTTAGCCACTGTTTGTGATAAATATGATCAGAACAGATTTTTTATGATTATTAATATTCTATTTGAATAATTTTATCTTACAGGATGATAACAATGCACTATCATACAAGAGGCAGATGAGGGAATGCAATTTAAATGATAAAGAGCAATTCTTAATAGGCCTTTGTAAAGTTATCAAGTTATCCCTCGGAACATAATGAATTCTCATTGATTTGCAAATGTGGGGACAGCTTATGCATCTCGCCTCGGTAATTCATCATTTCATTCGAAAGCAATATTTTCAAAGCAAGCCAGTTTACAAAGGAGCGAGTGTGATAGGAAGGTTACTTCATGTGGTAGCCATCATACAGCATTATCTTTAAAATTATTCAATCTACGAGTACTTGAATTTTTAAAAGAAAGTAGTCCACAAGCAATACAAGATGTCTGGATTGATTTGTGGTTATCATAAATTTTATAATTATAGATCACAAAGTAAAATAAGGTGAAATATGTTGAAAAGGTTGAACGGGAAGTATTTTGTAATTTTAGTAAAGGATTTTGGAGATAGTAAGCTAGATGCTGTTGTTTTCCATGCGAGTGTTGAGAAGGCGTAGAAGAAACGCGACCTTCTTCAACGAATGCCAGTTCAAAAGGGTTTCAATACCCACAATATTCATGGATGGTCAATAAAAGGCTCCAACACGAAATACTCGTTTTTAGCATTAGTTTGACATAAACCTATAAGCTGGAATAGTAGGTGGAATTCTGATCGCACCATATGAGTTCCCACAATCTCACATAACTTTTGAAGAAGTTTAATACAATGGAATAATGTCACATTTTTTTCAAAATACCTAGTAAACCCTGAACTTTCTTTTCTAGTTCGATTTGAGAAGGCGTCTTCATCATCGGAAGAAATAACCATCAAACTCTTGTACGACGGAAAGATGCGGTTGAAGACTTACCTCATGCAGGCAGCCAGCACAGTGGTGGACGATTGGCTTCGGAGCAGGAGCCTGATGGTGCTGTTCCACCMTCAGCATGARTGCGGTCAGCGTCAGCGTCGCGACGARGKCCTCCCACGGATGGGAGGCGCAAKATTCGCCATGGGTTCGGAAGAGGCGCGACGTCATCTTATCTCGTACTGTTGCCGGTTCCTGAAACAAACGGGAAACGCTCAGGGGCGGAAAGTGGAGAAGTTCCAGAGTGTCGAGATGGTCGGGTTAATTAGGCGCCGGGCTGTTAGGGCTTCCTGCAGGGCTGCGCGGTGATTAGATAATGAATCCTGATTCACTCATTAATATTAATAGCAATTTAAGTTGTCCATTTATAAATTCAGAGCTGGAAGCCGACAAATCTGAAAGAAGAACCGTTCGAAGAAATTGATGAAAATTCGTGATTTCAGTTCAGCTTCATAGACCAAAAAGGGGGCGAGTTTTACCAGATCTAGTTTTGGCAAAATTATCTATAGTCTTGATTACATAAAAAAATCGTCGTTTACAGGCGTTCGCTGTACTTATTGCATTACTGAATGGGAACTTCGTAAACATATTTTTGATGAAACTGAACAGGAAACAAGAAAATCACCGATGTGAGGCAAATAATCAGACCTGCAATTCAAAAAATCAGCCCAAATTCATTTCAGAATAGGGTCAATAAATGCTCAAAGTAAAACGGCCGTCATTTTGAACACCTATTCAAATAAAATATTTTTTGCATAATTTAATATACTGACGTTGACATTAAATTATATTTTGTTAGAAATATAGTTGTTTTTTTGGAAATTTCAAATCTGAAAAGAAAACCGCACCTTTTCATTAAACACTTAAAGTTACGTCCACCTCAAAAAGGGGGGAAGGATTAAAGGTTACTTATAATGTAAAATAGTGTCATTTTTTATAACACGCAACATTTTGCCATAAGGTGGCGCCATGGGCGTACCCAGCTTTTGGTCTATGGGGGCAAAGCAGGTACGTCCTGTAGAGTATAATTCAACATAAATAGAAATAATATATGTTTATAAGATATAGGTATTTCAGTAATTAATGAAGTATTTATTCTGCAAGGCGACTTAAAACATCTTCTGTGAAATAAAGACCCAAATTATTTATATGTTTTCTATGTATACTGATCATACAAAGCCCCTTTATTACTAATTCCATTATTGATGAGGCGCATTCAGTTGCATCGCTCTCGCGTTTAACAAAAAATGAGTTGATGCATTTTATTTGGAAGAATAAAGATCCGTGATCCACGTAATGTATAATGATATCATACGAAGTACCAAAGGAACATAAATTTCACCTTTAATGTTCTACTAATAGGAGCACGATTTCTGATTCAGAATTAACACATATCAAAGACTAATGCATTAACCGATGCGCTTTTAGTACAGTTTCAACTTCTCACACCAAAAGCTTTAGAAATGGAAGCTGAGAGTTTATATGTATAGGTGCTAAAGATAGAATTATAGTAATTTTTACTCCCCAGGGAAAGAGACTCGATGGATAACTAACATTATTAAAACTCAGAATGACAAATGCCTCAGCATTATGCGTCAAGCCAACCTTCTTAGATCGCCAGTGCATTGCTCTCAAAAATTAACCGACTACTTGATATTTTAACCAAATTAAGCTTCATTTAAATAAACTGAAATATATTTAATTGCATTTTTAACAACACACCGGGTTTTAATTCGTGCTGATAATGCTTTTACTGGATTCCTAAAACTTATATTAAATAAATTGACTTTTATAAACGTGAGTTCAGATAGATTTTTAGTTTTTTTTTGTATTAATTGTTAAAATGTAATGTGAATTTAGAAATTTGGTACAAAAGTTAGAGTTATCACCGAATATATGACAGATTCTGATGTGATTCCATAAAACAGTAGTTAGTTGAACAATCTTTATAGGAAAAGGCAGAAGAGCTGAACTAAGCAGAAATCGTGTTATGACATCCTGACCAAGATAAGTCTTTTAAAGCTATATCCGCCCTAAGACAACGATTCGTAACAAGAAGAATGTTGCAGCTACAGCTTCAAAACACTTAGGGCATCGATTAAGTTTGGAAACCATTTGACAACGACTTATCAGATAAGGTCATTTGCAAAGGTCAAATATGAGTTCTGGGTGAAAATTGTGAAATAATATTTTACTGTATTTACAATTTTGTAAATAAGACAATTTTTAGATGTATACACATAATTAACCAGCTAAATATGTATGGGTAATTGGAAGGGCCCAGACTTGGCAACCCAGGTTCAGGGGTAGCGCARTCAATATGACATATCAAAGGATCGTTTTTTCCCCCCAAAAGTTGCAATAGTGTTGGTCTAAGATAAGCTGATTATAATCTATATTTACTTCTTAACAAATTTTATGTGACAACAGGAGGAAGTAAAAGTTTCAAATTTTCAAAATGGAATAACTCAAGTACGGTTTAAGGGAATTTAACGAATAATGGCTCTCAGTATAATCATAATAACAAAAGGCAATAGGATTGCATTAGATTATTTTTTAAGATATGTACTTGATCAAAATATAAACTTTTCTTAAATAAGACCTCCTGTTGTCAAACGTAATTTGTGATTATCAAGCTATTATAGAAGCAAAGTTGGATTAACGCAAAAATCTATAAGCAGACATATTTGAATTTTGTTAACCGAAAAGAAGCTTTCTAATGCAAAAAGTAACGTTGTAATCTAGTAGTGTTACAATTGAATTAATTAAAGAGGTAGTTGGGAAAATATCAATTATCAATTGGAAAAATTTTATTATTTGGTATTGTTACTTGATTTAATTTTGAAATGAAAGCTAGAATTTCAGGTAGTTGTTGGATCGGACTAATTCATATCACGGTATATCTTTGGCTAAACTTTACTCCACCCACGCCTCTGGGTGTTATCAGAAATGTGGCAGGATCTGAAGACACGTGTTGCAACGAACAAATAAACCAGATGCACCGCATTTGTTATATCGACGTAACCCTATTTATTTTCGTACTAGATGTTTTTAGAAAGGGAAATTCCGAGAGCAGCGCCAGAGATTTGGGAGATTTTTGTTAGACGTATGGTAAACCGTCTTCCACATCCAGGGCACTGCCCGCTTAGAGAAAGTAGGCAACCTTGACTGACATTCCCTGTTGCGCTACAACACTATCAACATTGCTATACGGTTATGCAGTAATAGCAAATTTAGATGTGTAATAAGTATGGCCAGATTAACGGAAAATCCAAATTACAGTATGTATTGGAGCGATACTTACTAGGTTTTTTGTCAGTAAAACACTAAGGCTTTCAAGCCTTCCCGATGACCTAGTAGGCTTAAACTGACTTAAGGAAGCAATTAATAATCTTTAAATGTTCATTATGATAATGTATCGCAACCATTATCAATGCAAAATCAATTAAGTAAATAGATAGTACGCAAATGCGCTGGTCGCAAGGCTGGGCCCTATTGAATTTAAAACCGCGTATCCCAATCGATTTTTGCCAACATTTAGATGTAGCAGGGTGTGTTTAGGTCGCCGGCACATATGCTCGTGGATATTGACCATTACACAACGTCCTCAATTATTTCCAATATTTCAGCACGGATGTTGCAACCCATTCTGCTCTTTCATGTTAATTTCGCCAAGGTCGATATGCTTCGCGGTGTCAGGTTTCTTATCTGTGTGTCCAGGCGGCGGCCGAGAAGAATTTTCGTCGATCTCTTGCAGTTCTTTTTACCCTGCTGCGGAATATTATTAGCTCGAGGTTTGGACCCAGCCGAAAAATTACTGGAAATAAAATCGCGACTCTTCCAGTTAGCCCCTTGAAAAGGAGTCTGTTTCGTATTCGAACCGAGCATTTTTCCTCTTAGGAAAGAAGATGAACAAAAGTATGAAGAAAATATTATAATATGTACGTCTTCTATATACATCATTTCAAAATGCTAACGAGCATTCGTTTAATTCTGAGAATTATAATTCCCGATCATATATGAATCGGCTACAATAAAATCGCAAGTAAAGTAGCAAATATAGCTTGTTCATCCGCTCAAGCTATCATACAAAAGACAATTACGAGAGAAAAAAGTGCACCTAAATATAGAAAGTGATATACAACAATTATTCTCAATACTGGAGCTGATGGAATTTCATCAGACACTGAGTTGATAATAAAGACTATATATAACCTTTCAGGAGGCAGGTACAAGAGTGATCACTATGCCATATACTTTCGACACAGTCTACTTCTACACTAATGCGCTTATTCCATGACGAAAATCGTGGGTGCTCAACTAATTCAAAGCCTGCTTGGTGTATAGTAGCCTCAAGATGTACTGCTGGGACCATTGTCCTGCTGGAACAGCACACCCTCCCTTAACTTTTTTCAATCTTAATCAATTGTGTATAATAGGCCTCTGTAATGCTCTGTACCTTTAGTAAAAAGTCAGTCCAGATGATTCCTTAGGCATCCCGCAAGACAGACCCTTTACTTTGCGCTTTGGCCTCGGATTCATAGTGATGCACTCGTTCATGATCACATACCGACTAAGTTCTCTTTATTTGTTTGGTACCTATCCAAAAGATGCTCACAAGTCAGCAACGTTGATGATGGCAAATTTTAAAGCGAAAACATTTAAGACGATCTTTAATTTTGGCCATCAATTTAAAACTTGGTGTATTATTATGCAAACCAGCTAAATTTTTGGACTCTCTTTCAAGCTTTTATAGAAGCGTTTAATAACACTGACATTTAAGAAGACCTGTTGAAAACAGAGCTAATCTGTATGATGAAATACAGTTACAATACAATAGTAAAGACCATCGAAGATCATAAAATCAGAATGCTGTCTATCCAACTTTACCTAAGAGAAGATAATGCCCAGGATGCGAGATTTTAGTGTATAGCAGCATACAATAGCGAGAGGTCGCTCAGAAGGTTAAGCAACTAATCAAACAAATGCCTTTGTTGTGTAGCTATATCGTTAAACCTCTTTACTACCAGCATGTGAATTATGTTACGCAAAGAAATGACAAACATCGGGAGTGTACAGCATTGTTTACATCTTGTTTTCATAAACTTACTAGTATTACTGCGATAGCAGGGGCTTTGATTATTTTCACGAATCGGACGACCATAACAGTGTAGTGTTGCGTTCAGTTTCTATAATACATGTTACAGAAGTGAAAACCTTCAGAAGCAAGATTTTTACGTCACAACAATGAGCGCATAAGAAGAAAAAATCCAACCTGCCGAGAGTAAACGTGATGACGAATTAGCAACGACGGTGCCGTATGTTCTGGTCCCATAAAGCAAGATCATTTCAAACGACTTTTACTTTTTGCCAATTTACTTTCTATTCACGGTCATCCCGCAAAAATTCAGCCGCACTCACGTTTAAATTTTAACCTAATCMTTATGCACGGCCCCGCTCTGTTATGAGCAAAGTTTACGTCAACCACGATTGATATGCACCTCCAGTATCCTGACGTGATGATGCCTGAATGAATCCACTTTTCGAATTTCAATACTTCCGGAGCTGATGGGCTTTCGTTACACAAAATGTAGTTAACATTCTTGTGCGACAACTCGTGGATACTTAGCTCATTAATTATAAACTAATAAGTAGAACGTAAATGATTTTCATAAGAGAAAACAAGCCATCTGCAATTCTAAGAGCCAATGGCACGGAGTTTCTTTAAAAAATTCACATATGCACCTGCACAGGCCGACGAAGTATGATCGCCCAGCCTGGACCAGCAATTCCCACGTAGTTTTTTGAACTTCCACCAAAATAGAACACCTGGACGAGAAAAAAAGGCTTACCACATGAAAGGGTTCACGCACGATGCCTCCGCGGTGGTTTTTGCGGCAGCGGTGTTAGGCACGAGTTGCTAGTACGATCATCAGAATCAAACTGAAACCAAACTCTCTCCTGGGCCATGCTTTGGGACCGCTTTTACTAGCTTACGCGGGATTCCACTACGGTAACGCGGCCACGCGGCGTCGCGGCGCTTTTTCGTCTGCGGTGGTGGTCGGGGAGGGGTTCCCCCAAGCTCTTCCGTTTTCATTCCTTCCGCCGCGGAACATGGACAGACAGCCAGAAATAGCCACCATTTCGAGTCGAGGTTAATTTTTTTTTAATTGAAATGGTCTAAGTGCATTTCGAAGATCATCCAATAATCTGCAGAAGTTGAAAGCTTCTCGAGGGCACTAATCACGTAAACAAAGATCAGGATTCATAAAAAATTGAATAGATTTTTCTGTTAGAATTTCCATAGAGTTTATGGACAAAATTAAAGATATTAAACTTGAAGAAGGTGAGTTACCGGTCTCATTTGTTGTAACATCGCTATTTCCTAGCATACCTATAGATGTAAGGCTGAAATACCTTGATGGTCTACAATATTTCCCTCGCGTATGGTTGCGTTACGCCGATGATGTTTTTTCTATCTTGACACCAAGACATTGATAACTTTTTAGAAAACTTAAATTCCAGTTTCACAAAAATTAAATTAACAACAATAAGGAAGACTTCCGTTTTTAATGTATTGGTGTCGGTGTGATGTGTACAGAAAAAATACAAATACAACCACTTTAACTTTACTAACTAGTATAGAATATAAATTTGACAAAATTCCTTTTAAATTAGGGATTACCAAAGGATTTCAACACATCCTAAAACTTTTTCGTTTTTTTTAATCGATAATCTTTTAGGAAATTCGAAGACTAAAGTAGACGAAAAACATCGAATACACTGTAGTAGTTGTAGCTAAAACTTTTTGTAAATTAAGTTTTTAACAGATGAAACCCTCATGAAAGAAGACAGCGTCATTTCAGTATTGTTTATTGTGCAATTAAAAGTGCTAACATTGTGTCGCAAATTGTTGCCAAAAAAGAATAAGAAATGAACTAAGTTGGGACCAAAATAGGAAAATATCGCAAGGAAATAGAAAATGGCGTATGAAACAAAAAGAAATAAAAACCGTGCCTGCCAAACATTGAAACCTTCATTTGAATACTAGTATCGTAAAAATTTTCGAAACAGGATGAACGTGGAATTGCTTAATCGTTTTGGAAACTGACAAATTAATTAAAATAAATACATTTTATTTGCGTGGGACAGAGACATTTTGAAAACTGAAAACAACACTTTGAGTGAACAATTCCTATACAGGAGTACTTTTGTAAACTTGTTTAGTAAAAAAAGTTTTTGGAGTGTTAACACTTTAGGTGTTCCTTCTTATAAAAGCCACCACAGTCCAAAAACAGTAAATCTTTATCTCGATTAGAATACAAAATAGAACTATCAAGTGTTTTTAGTAAACTTAATCTCCACATTAAAATTCCTAGTGAAGATAGATGGTGCTCGAGTTATTTTTTAGTTTAAGTTGCTTGTTGAAATAGACAAAGGTTAGGACCCTTCACTTAGCTGATTAAACAAGAGCTTCATTGACGTTTTACGACCAAAATACTTCTACGAACTATATACTAACACCTGTTACATATTACAAAAAAAAATTATAAGTCTACAACTAGGCGTAATTTTTTTCAATGTCAAGACAGGTTTCTTGCACGTGTGGATTGAAACAGATCTCCCCTAAAACAAAACGCTGCTATAGCTTGTTGATGCATATTATAAGTTTCTTTCTTTTCCCCCAATGTTTCTTTTCCTTAATTTTTAATTAAAGGGTGCCAACTATGCATACTTATCCCTAATGAATGACGTATTTATTTCTGCTAATTTTAAGAAATATACTAAATACCGCATGCTTCGTAAATGCGATATACATACGTCATTTATATTTTATTATTCAACAAAATTGTACTTATCCGTTTACGACATGGTTATAAGTTGAACAAAAATTACTCGGTAGGTTCGAAATCGTCACTCGTTCATAATGTATGATTGTCTTCCAAACTTTTACGTCTATACTATAACTTGGTTACTTAAAGATTGGTTAATCGCACTCGCAGTCTGTAATTTTTGTTCCATTACCAATAACTGATTATGATTTTATATTCTTCGGACATCTTTATGTACATTTTATATTTATGCATATACAATAATTTTTTATGTTACGGTATGATGACAGTAACAATAAAATGACGGGCGAGGGTGTTTAGGAAATAACAATTTCAAGCAGCAGATAGAGATAAAGAAGGTTGCAGTTTTTGATAAACGTTATTGTTCTTATGTTCAATAAAAAAATTATTGTTAGCGATACCAAAATACACTAGTGCATTTGTAGGTATAGTTAATTAATTAATTATTATACCCCTCAAGGTAACTTGATTTAGCTAAAGCACATAACAAATTCGTTAAAACTAATCAAAAGAAACAAAAAAATTACATTTAGTTATGATCCAAAACAGAACGTTTGTTTACATGAAAATATTTTATGTATATAGATTCCTATGCAAGTGCAAGTGTGCTGAATTATTTGAGTATGCAGATTACCAGTTGAATAGATCAGAAATTTACAGAAATCGGTAAAAACTTTATCAACCGGCAGGAKACCTTATTCACATTTTCATTTGMTCAGATCGATTTCTAGATAATCACTAACATAAAAGACAGTAACCCTTTCAATAACGAATTTATAGCTTGAAAAAAGGTCTCGGAATCCAACAGTAAATATTTATCTTCTTAGCCACAGGAAATGAATAATCTGTAAAGCGACTAGAATTGTTTACTTTTACAGAAAAGCAAGCGGCAAATTTGCGTCACTAAATTTTCTTGCTAAAAGAAAAAAAAGCGAAAACTATTCGCGTATGTTACGCTTCGTGTTCATCAATATGTGTGAGCAAGTTTAATATAAACGTTACTTTCCATTTTGCTTTGCTCCAACTAACAAATGCATTTCGTTCTGTGGTACAAAGAAAAAAACTGGGTCACGAATTGAACCTAAAAATAATTAAGCGTACAGGCCGAAATTTATTTATTCGAGAAGTTTGCGATTCCCAGAGCATGACGGAATGGATTTCGTCTTCATACTTGGGTTAATTAATAACTATAGCCAGCGACCCGCGATAAAGATGTTGCATAACAGGTTTGCAATTTCACTCAAGAAAAAAGATAATTACTAGAGTAACTGCACCTGTGATTGGCCCAAAATGAACTGGACGCAGTTATCAGAGCCATATGCGATAAAGATGATGATATACATAACATAATATGTATAATCTTGCAAACATGTATAATAACGATCGGCTTTCAAATTGAATCAGGATGAAATACTTTTTACCAATGGAAATGACGATAACACAGTCTCAAGAGCGATAAACTAGATTCTGCCTTTATTAGGTACTTCAAAAATGATTAAAAAATTAAAGAACATACTATAGGTCTCATTGTTCTAGTCTCAAAACATTTGTCATTTATGTTGACTTCTCTGTTGGCTGTTAGCCAATCAACAAATACTGCTGTGTCTATGGCATTCACAGGAAAAAATCAATCAGGTTAATTTTCGTAAAGTATCCAATGTATAATATCAAATGTCCGAACGTATAAAGTTGAGTTTCCACTATTTACTAAATAGCATTCATCATCATCAAGGGTCAACAGGCAAATGATTTTTTTCTGGGACGAATAGTTACTATTCAAAACTGAATTGGCAAATTTAAAAGAATCGCGATGTGACCTTTGAATATTTTCATTCACTTATCAAACGAACGTTCTGTGTATGATTATGATCCAAAGAACGAGGTAATTCATGAGTTAAAAGTACATGTTCATAAATCGACAGGGAGAATTTTTGCTTACGTTTTTTGCTGCAGACACGCTAAGACGCTGTAAATGAACTGATTCCTCAGGTTTAAACTCTCTGTATTAAAAATGGTGACGTTATACATTACGTTAAACTAGAAACTGTTTTCCGTAATTTGAGGTCATTTGTAAATACACTGATTTCTTGAAACTATAATGCTTAATATTCGCTGTTACTAATATCAAGTACTTCCTCTGAATTATATTTAAATAAACATTGGTTTATGTAGTATAAACACTCGAGTGTTTTATTTTTATAGGTCTACATGTCTTCAATAAACCTAACAGAAAATGTAGGTATACCCTTAGAAAAAAGTAAAATTTTAAATACAAACTGAAGCCTCAACTAAATAATAAGATGTAGTTTACCATATCAAAATAAAATGATACAATACTGATATTTGCGACATTTAATTTTTGATTGTTATGGAATATTAATTACTCTGCTTATTAATACAAATATTATAAAAAACCATGCACCAAACTCTCAAAAAATATTAATTATTTATGTAGCTTCAAAATGTACTTGGGAATATACGATTGATATTAGAATCTGATTATCTCATATTGTCTTTTTTGCTGGATATTATATAAAATATCAGTATTGATATATTTTCATTACTCAGTGTTAGAATTTAGGTCCTAGATGATTTACAAAATAACATAGCGTGTTCAAATACCTATAATGTCGTCTATATGCTTTTTTGTAAATATTTGAAACAATCATGATGTGATTTCATTGATAACTGTTCTTATATAGGGTGTTCAAAATTCGAAAATATATTCTACATTGAACATGACCAAATTACTTTTTTATTTTCAAATATGGCAGACATCCAATTATACTTTGTTATTTTAAATGCAACGCCGTATATATTATTGCATTTTTGGATCACATTAATAACCACGAATATCTTTTAAGGACAGTGCGGTTTTTGTGGTTTAATAGTAAGAGATAAATGTTATTTTACCACTAAGTTTTGATAGTCTCTTTCTAGAAATTGCTGCGATATACAGATTTAAGATAGATAAATCTTATTCACTGGAATATTTGTAAATTAATCTTTTAACATTTAATTAAATTTTGACCCTACATCGTACCAGCAAACTATCCACTCAATAATTCAAAAATTCGTACAGGCTAAAGGAATAGTTGATATATGTAGCTTGAAATTTTGTGTGTGGGCATTTTTAACAGCATCAATAAGACACGAAAAGATTCAGAATGAATTACCATGAAACCATCCCCTCAATAGTTCAAAAATACGCTGAGGTTAGAGGAATATTAATAAAAATGAAAATTTTGAATGTGGACATCTACAAAAGTAGAAAAAACGTTTGGTGAACAATAATTTTTTAAGCTAATGAATAGAGTTTTGGGGAAAAGATACAGCTATGGAAAAATTGCCATAGTTGCAAAAATAAAGACTACAGTTGGTTATAAAAAATTGCATATAGCTGTCATCAGAATATCATTGTCTTTATGATTAAATATTGTGAAATAAAATAGTCTCCTTGTGGAATAACACATATACTTGTGACAAGCATAATATGCATATTTTAAATTAATGTTAGGATAACGTGCTTAGGTTTCCCATTATCAAAAAGTAGGTATGCGAATAAACTAATGTATTCAGTACGCAGGGAGATTGACGTCTATGATGAATCATATAGTGATCATAGTAGGACGAGATGATGTGATGATTAGTTTGTCGCTTATGGGCAAAAGTCATAAATTTAATTATACTTTTAACTCACCGTTTCATCTATGTCGTCACGTTTTCCCTGTCACGTAATGTACGGAGGCATTATTTCCGAAACTATACACTTTGAATATTTGACAACTAATATAACCTATATGTATCACGCCGAAAATTTGAGAGAGCTGAAGCTATAAATTAGACGAACGTCTTTAAAAGATAAACCGTATGATTTATATTTTTGTGTGTATCGTTCAAAGTGTTTAATTTTAATTACATAATTTATCTTTAAATACGACTAGACGTGTTTTCTGACGTTTGTCATCTTGGGCATGTCAGAATTTAATCAATTTATTTTGACGGCATGTGCCATCTACAGTAGCTACCTTGAAACATATTATCGGTGAAGTTGCTTTCTAATATTAGATATGAGATGGCGCTGAATGGCAAATTTTCGATTTTAAAGACACTACGAAATGCAATTAGGGTGACCAGACGTCTTCTATTTCCAACGACTGTATTATTATATATAGAACAGATCATCCTTTTTTGGCATGCAATAATTAATAATAATGTAATGTGGTTAGTATAAAGATACGATAATGTTAAAAATCTATTTTGGGTACATTTTTAAAGGGATTTCAGGCACTAAACGCTTTCCTTATTTTGTAAAAGGTTTTATTGGTTTATACTGCAGCTGTTGACAATTAAACAAAATCCGGCTTCATAACAGTAATTCCCTGAAAATGTACGCTACACAGATATTTGTAAAACATACAATACGGAAATTAGTCCAAACGGACGGAAAGTAACCAATTCCAACGAAAAGAATATTTTGTTGTGAACTATAAGCAACGTATACTAACAAATCACGGTTCGACACGTTCTTTGGGGCCATCGGGAATTTTCCACTCTACTTGCCCATCCTCTGAATACACCATTCCTGCTGACACAGCGGGCACCGATTGTTTTGCTTCACCCATAGCGACATGCAGCAGTAGTGGAAAGAATGGTTGCATTCTCCCCAAACAACCACGCAATCTTGCTTCCCATAGGAATCCTTCTTGCTCTCGGCTTGGCAACGCAAACACGCATCTGCATACAAAACAGTCCATTGTTTGCGAAACAATAATTGCAAATGCATTTTATTATGAATTTTTATGGGCTATTAATGGAAAGATTTTGATCGTGGTATAGATCAACGAATTTCTGTATACAAACGGACGCTTCGGTCAAGCTGCGAAGCTTCTGGGTACAATTTATTGCATAAATGAAATGATACTTTACAGTATTTTTGCATGTTTAATACCAATTTACAAAAAACGTTTGATAAATGAACCTCAATCTCGACAACAACACCGCTACGGTTTCTCAGAACCTTGTTCTTATCTCACGGATAGTCAATTTTGTGGGATATCGAAATCTGCACATATTTTTGTGTCCATTAGACTATTTATAATTGACATAATCTTAGTCGACAAAATACAACTAACATAATTGGGTCAATAGTTGCTTTAAGCCACAGGTACTATATACATCGCTCAGACTCAGATAGTTGTTAATCCTAGATCATTATCTCACCTCCACCCGTGCAGAGCAATATAACCTTTTTTTGTTTGGAATACTATAAGTTATTTATTTATTTTTATCAATTAAGCATTATATCGAGCTTTATGTATTGATTGTTTAGTATTGATCGGGGATTACTACTAATACTTAACAAGCTGCAATTGTATGTTTAACCAAAAATGAAAATTTAATTTTAATTCTTTCTTTGTTCTACTTATCCGTTTAGTAGCTATTTATATTATGTGCTTCTTGCATTACGATATGTTCTCCAAGTAGTTGTTTCCCGCATCAATTTTCAATCGTCTGTTCTTGACATGCTGTTGATTTATATCTTAATTTAATGGTGTATAAGGCAAGGCTGCACTTACATCTTGGCAGCTACTTCAAAACAGTGCCAAAAAGTATTAGCGTTGTCTGAATAATTATTCAGACAACGGTATTAGTAAATACGGTAGAAACACTTCTCAAAACTACATTCAGCAAGGCAGCGGTGATAGCATCACTGTCTGTGAAAGTATTCACGAAATGCGCCGAATAAAGAAATCTATTACTTGTTGAACGAAATCAAAAAAGAGATTAATCCTACAGATACAGTTATCACGATGATAAAACCGGAGACGGTTCCTAAAGGAAACAAGGAAATAGAAGAAGAAAAACAAACATATATTAAATAATCCCAATGTCGACGAACGTAGCAAAGCCTTAAATAATAAAATTATACCATGGACGTCCAATAATATAAAATAACCACCAAATCAGGTTTTAAAGATCAATCAAAAAATATGTATACACCAACAATGCAATGCAAGGGTTGTACAAATCACTGGAAGCTTTATACCAAAACAAGACACAATAACGACAGGAGATTTCAATGCCCAGATAGGAAAAGAAGAATGTTAGAGAACGGTAGCGTATACTAACCTAGAATTTTTAAATAAAACGCAAAAATTCAGTTTATTCTTCAATATTTATTTTGTCCCCTTCAAAATAGTCTCCATGGAATGCAATACACATATGCCAACGTTTTTTCCAGTCCTTTTCATACGCCTCTTTTGGTATCCCCTTCAGCTCCCTTTTCGAATTCCCTTTCATGGCTTCAATCGTTTCAAAATACTTACCGCGAAGTGATAATTTGAGTTTTGGGAAGAGGAAAAAGTCACATGGCGCCTATTCTGGTGAATATGGAGCTTGCGTTACATGACGATTTTCGAGCACCATTTCCTTCACTTTTCAATGTTTCCTTCGTTAGTCGTCTTTGAACGATTTATACCAATTATACGCCGAGACTTGCGACATAATATGATAATCTGTGACATTTTGAACGCGTTAGGAGACGATATTGCGTTTGAAACACAAAATTTAAGGCAGATTCTTTGGTCTACAGAATGCAACATGGTCAAAATCAAAAAACACACTTAAGGTTGACTTGTTTATATGCTTTCGAAAACTTTTATGTTACAGATCGTGCTGAAATCTGATAAGGAAGCGTGTGATTTTTCCTTTCAAGTATATAACTTATATAGTAACATTCCCCCACATTTTGAGCTTATAATTTTAGGAAAGCCTACAAGAAATATTTGAAAATTCGCTGAGCTGTAACTTCCTGTTATAATGTAGCATAACATGTATTGTCGCAGAGACATCGTAAAACGACCAGACAATTCTACATATCCAAGTAGATAATTCCAACCACACCTATCCAAATATTTGCTGATTGTCACCAGCACAATGAGAATAGTGCATTGTGTATATTAACGCGTCCGTCGTTAGCAAAAATAGCTTCATTAGAAAAGAAAGTATGGCAAAATATATGGATTTTGACTTTTCACACTTTTTTTAATGGAACGAGTCCAGCCTATCCTTACGCATAATATAAGTCGTATCAGCATATTCATTATTATCACTTTAACTTTTTAAGCCTACAAATTAACTAATTTATTGTTTGACGTATGAGTATGACCCAGTTTTGCTTCAGTTTTTTGTTGTTGATTACCAAAGGCCACTTCAGTTTTAGAAGCCTAAAAATGACGTGAAAAATATTTAAAATATCAAATCGAAAAGAATCCGTTTTCTTTTTTTTAATCTGAACCCAAAAATGCAAAAAAGTTCTGATGAAAAACGGCCAATAATGATCGTATTTATGGAAAAGGTGGTAATTTTGATGTTATTAAATATACCGGACTTGATCCTTGTGGGTTTTGAATATATTCATAAAGCTTCAAAGGGCTGTGGCTTCCTAAGGAAGCAATTGTACATTAAATCTGCTTAAATCATCTGTATAGTATGAGATTTTCGTTTGACTAGACAGAAAATGAACTCTTTGTAATAAATAATATACCCAGGCAAGATCGGGATAAAGGAAAAACAACAAACGTTCGTTTCTAGTTGGTGCGCAAGCTATAAAAATGAAACACCCAGTTGTGCGTAAAATTAGCAATAATCCTCTCGTCAATTAACGGCAACCTTGCGTAATTTACATATCATTTGCTTCGTAACCCAAATGAGATTGTGCGCAAAAAACGATGCCTCGGGACATCCTAACGTTTGCCAAGGCATGCAGAACTTCGCTTGTTGAACTATGCACGCCCAATTCCCGCTTATCAAGCGCCCTTCTAGAAGATTCCTTGTGTTATGCGGTATCTGATTGTAAATGGAAAAGTACCGAGCTATATGAAGCGCCGTCGATCGGTATGATCTAGAAAAGTCAAAATGCTAATAATCATGAGTCACAACTGTGGTTAAAAGGAATGCCAGAAAATCCGGAATTCGGGGAAATGGGCATGTGTAGAAGGTCATGCTGCGGAACTAGCAGCTATTGGAATTGGCTCCAACAAAAAAACGGGAACGCTTTCTTGGCGATGGTACAAAATTGGATTTTCTTTAGGTTACAAAAACAGCTCGGAATTACGGGGTATTGAACACGATTATTGAGTTCCGGCAAGACAAAAAGATATTATAATTATAACCGCAGGCTCCCTTTTTGCGCTAGCAGATCCACGATGTCATTATCCGTTTGTTTACAGCCGCTTCAAATCATGTTCTCTAGAAAAATTTCGGAGAGTCTATAGTATAACGAATTATCGAATGGTGATAACGCCAATGATAATACTTTTAACACCGCACATTGGGAATGGCCAGCACAAAGTATAATTCCGTTCGGAAGATTTTTTCCCATCAATAATAGACTCAAAATCGATAAAATAACGAATCGATGCGCTTTTACGTAGTTAGGAATAAAGTTGGAAATGTGAGGCGGCGAAACCAACTTTTTCCACCGGTTATTCAAAGACGGTTCAGTTTACTTTGAAAATTAACACCTGATGAACTGGTTAGTAACCCTGTCACCGCTCGCGAAAGCAAATTCGGCGTTTGATCGAAATTTCTTTGCTAATGGTACTGCAGAATCCAGTGGAACACCACCTTTACGGTTATGTTAATTAACGCTAAAAATAATTTTCCATAAATGTCTGCTACGTAGGTAAGCTTTGTAATTGTTGTGCTCATGACTTGTCATTCTACAACAAACGTTCTGTTAAGAGTCGGTCACATAGTTTGGTGGTGACTTTCTTTAAAMTTGACAAAACAATAAAAACTAACAGAAATCATATTAAGTGTTCAAAATTACTACAATGACACTCGAAATTTATAACAGACCCAAAACTTTTACTATTGCATTTAAAATCACATTCAGTTTGTTGTTAAACGCAGCCTTCAACTACTTTTTTGTTCTATACGTCTAATGAAATGTCTCTTTCAGTTTAGTATTCTAAATTATTTCATTAGTGTACCAAGAGAGGAAAATTATGGCTTTCTAGGTGTAAGTACATAGGCAGGAACAAACTACATTTGTATAACAATCCACCTGATCTGACCTGACCTAACCAGTTTTAAAAGAAATATCAGGGCACGAATAAAAAGGCATATCTTCTCTAATAAATGCAAATGTACTGTGAAATACATTGCAAACGCAAGATCCAATAATCTGCCATCAACATAATATACCATCAACTCTAATTAAAAAAAGTTACGTAAATTATTACAAAAATATTCGTTAGTTAATCATTTATTATCATATAAACACACTGCCAAGGTAAACGAAAAGGTAAAAAAATGCAAAAACTACATTATTTGGAAATTTTTGAAATACACTAAATCTTACAGATTTAAATCACTCTTGTAATTGCAGTTGCCCCGTTCTAAATTTCGTAAATGATTGCTAATTTGCTCGTGTTGTTGGTTTGAATATTAAAAACATCAGAACGACCAATATTTGTATATAAATTGAATTATAATGCAGAGTCCCCTAAGTCTCAGATAAGAACAAACTATTTCTTAGTAAAGCCAACGGTGCTGGTTAAATCATTCTTTGGACGTAAGAATATCTGAATGGGTATTTTTATTTTACAAAATATCTGTACTTTTGGAGAAGAAAATAACGCTACTGGGAATTTTTATTTTTTATTACGATCAGTAGAAGACAAACCATTGTGAAATACTGTATGGGAAGCTCGTATCTTTCTTGCAAGAATGATGCGTACGCCACTGATATCTATTTCCTTCAGATTGTCATAATTTACCAGTTTCATGCAGAACACTCTGGAAGTATCTAGCTACCAGTCGACAATCGGGTGCTTATTAATATAATTTCGTACTTGCTATTGTGAAAAAAATGCACTGCCCTAGCTGACTACGTTGGTGCATTCTATGGCCTTAAATTGAAATAATAATTGCTAACGAACGCTAATTATTAGGGTATGTGTTTGGCAGACGTACGGAAACTCTTTAGAGCTAATCTGCGGATCTGAACGTCATAAAGCATTGAACCTACTGTGATAGGTCAAAAGATCGACGGGGTTCGCTTAATATAATCTATTTTAGCTACGTATTTGTGTCAGTTTTTACATGGATACACGAGATGAACTTTGTAATGTTGCCGCAAGAATATGCCAGCTAGATCTCGCGCATGAAGATGAAGAGTGACAGCTCTTTTCACAAACAGTGTAAATACATTCGATAACGGCTCTGTTCCGATTGAAATTGGAAAGTCTGGAATCACGTGAAAACAACAAAACGCAACGTGTCATCGAAGAAGCACCACTGTCAGTAAATACGGGCATGTCAATATCTGGATTGATAGGTATTTTTAGTAAAATCGATGGATTTGACGTAGATACGCGGGCGTGTTTCTTCAGATTTAGTAAACAACTTTTATTAGAGAAGGGAGCCGCGCGATAACATCTACCACAAATATGCTCTTCCAATTATTATTCCTCTATAAACAAGTCTAACTTGACACGTAAATATGGACGGACATCGAGAAAGAGCGTGGCTACACCCTGTATACCGATTGTCGATAAAATTCAAAATAAGGGTTATTTGCAAACAGTCGAAAAAAGGCTGACATTTGGCATAAAACAATCAAAATGAACACAACTTAAAATACACGTGCAAAAAACAAATGTTTAAAGCTAATTTACAATTTGACCCACCTAATTGATTAAGGACGATAGTTCCAAAAATAATTATTCATTCATTCATTCTCTTTACAAACAGCAAGCAGATAATTATATGTCAGGATTTGAATCATGCTAGAATCTTGTGTGACCATCCTAATTTCATTTAAAATATTATGAAGTACGTAACTTTGCTACTAGGTGGCTCATTTAATATGACATATCAAAAAAATCATTTTTTTTCTCCAAAAAGCTGCAATGCAATGTTGGTAGGAACTAGACTCACTGTAATCTATATTTACTTCTTAACAAATTTTATTTGAATATTTTTTTCCGATATTACAGATGATTACTTTTAGTAAGACATCTATTTACATTTCTGTTTAGTCCTTTTTGAGATAGACAACAAGTTTGCTTGTAATGAGGTACAGGGCAGAAAGGGATGGACGGAATAAATATTATAATGCGTCAAAACAATCTGTGGACAGCTGTTTCGGCTATAAAGCCTCCTCAGCAGAGCTATAGTCCCAACGCAGACACGGTATAGATCTGGCTTCCCTTATATATTAGATTAGTTCTCCACAGAGACGAGTGGATGATGCCCTATTGCCACTAGATGGCATGGTGTCATCCACACTGTAATTCTCGCATTAAGGGATACACCCGTTTTTTGAAAGTTGTGCATATGGTCGTATTAAAACAAAATCACCTTCGCCATATAATTTATGCAAATAACCCTTATTTACTTTATCGACACTCTAATTGAACTATAATGAAAAACTCTAACCACGATGGTTCAGAAAGCCCAGCTTCAGTAGAAGGAAGGACGCCTTGAAATGTCTGGATGTATGGTTCGGGTTTTTCGTTGTAGTTTAATTAAAATGAAAAACCGCACTTAGCTCTTATTTTATTTTATCCATACTCTGTACAACAGATAACACGCGTCCCAGACTGATTAGGGCCGCGGAAAWTTTTTGAMGATACTAATAAGTATTTCAACAAGGCGATTAAAAGATAAAGGGTATTTAGAGGCTCAGACTGACACAAAAATTTCTGCCGACTTCGCTGGATTTTTATCTCCCAGTCCGTGTAGATACGTACTTCCGTCGTGGAAAGTATCTGTATAGGCAATGAACTTAACTATCGACCGAAGAGATAGTACAGAATTAAAACAATGTATAATTTTAGCAACACGTATGTGGCCTAAACGGGGACATGTTTGTAGGTACTCCAGTGATAGACAAACTGAATATTTGATTAAGTAACCGTTTTGTCTTCCATTCTGAATTCACATTAAACACACATAGTCCATTTACTTTTACCAGTATTCGACGATATGGAAACTATTCAGCACCTATTTAGCCTCATCCATGTACGATCTACCCAAAATCTATAAAAAGGGATTAGTATTGAGAGCAATATAACAGTTCAACTGAAAAATAGTCTAATATCTTTCACGTGTAAAAAAGTATTTCTAAATTTAGTCACACTTTATATGTTAAAATGGAGGAGATCCTGTTAAAATTAAGACAACTAGTCAGAGTACTGGAAGTGATCTACAACATTAATTATAACAAAGCCGTCTTTATTTCAAAAAGTAGTACCGATGCATTAACACTAATTGTAAAAACGAGCACACAAACACTATCAAATTTTCATAATATTGTCTTGTTTAAATTGACCCAAGTAAATATTTAGATGAACAAACAAAAGCACTTATATTCTAGCATAAAGCGGTATAAATTAAAAAAAAAACTAGCCACGTTGTAACTCAACATCAGATGATAACAGGAACATTCGGATGTACAAATATGTCGACAAGATTTTGCAAATATGTCACTACTTTTGTTAAAAATACAAACAAAAGGGATATGTACAGCTGTTATCTTCCCCAAACTAGAAGTAGTGGCGGTTTCGAACAAAATAAATATAAACAGAAACATGGAACATGACAATTTTGTTTGTGATTCTTGATCCTCCATCCATGTTTCAATTTAGAGCAGGAAGTATCGGTAGGCATTTATTTATACTAAACACGCCACTGCTAGGTTATCCCTTTTCTGACTAAAGAAAGTTCAAGGCATTTTGCGTTAAGTATTGGGTTCAGGGGCTATCTACGAATACACAGAATGCAGATGGACGTCAAAGCAGATAGAAACTCGACAAATCCAGACTTCATGCGATTGCAAGCGAATAATCTAGTTCGAGTGCTACTCATACAAACAACAGCCAGCACGTGTTTTGAGTATTCCGCAATTTTTTTTACATTTTTAGTTCCTAACCTTCCCGGTACCCAGGCAAGTCAGACTATAGGTGGATTTTGTGGGCAGCTTCCATTTTCGTCCAATCAAAGTTTTACGCGAGAGGTGTGTCTAACGTATCTCTGAAATGCTGACGTAACTAATTAAAAATCGCGAAATATGCTGCTTTATTTGGATCACCGAGATATGCGCAATAACTCAGGGTAATAATGGTTCGCATAATTTACTTATAAATTGTATAACAGCACTGGCGTATCGAGTTATAAAGGACTGTGGCTGCGGTGTAAGCGTAATAAAGTGTTAAAATAAAATTGGCAGATAACGGATATTAACAATAATTTATCGATTCTCGATAAGTTGACTGTTTATTAAGTAAAATATTCCCAGGGGCAGCTGGAATTAATCTTTCATTGTAGCCACCAGCAGACAGCATAATTAACGCCTGAATGCTTCATACAGATAAGCAAACTGTCTGTCTTATTAATCAATCTTTGCTCAATTTTGACAGGTCCATTGCACTGGATGTTACAAACATATAAACGTAAACTTATACATACTTATTAAAAACAAACACCTAATACTACTAAATACACCTTTCCACTGTCTCTGAGACAATTACATATCGTCCGAGAATAATATGAGCAATACACCTAATAATGATTGGGGATCAAACATATGTAATAATTTGCAGTACTTGATGAGCTGTTTTCTGCCACTTGCAGCATACTATGCGTAAGTGATCTTTGAACCGTCTTGCTGTTTCTTTTATTTACGGTACTGTTGCTTAAAAACTATTAGAAATAAAATACGATTATTAATAATATAATAGCTAAACTTGCTTAGTACCTGTCAATTCTAGCTTTGAAACTGATGATGTTAGCTGGTACGCCCTGCATTATAATATTATAGATTCATCAGACTCAGGAAAATTTGAGGCAAGAAGTCATAATAGAGAAGCATGATTATTCGATTTTAATAGTTTAATTACGGAAGAACAGTTTCCAGATTAAAAAATAAAACCTTGGAATGAATTCGAAACCTCAAACAAACACCTAATTAAGTAATCAAGTCAAATAATACAACCCGAAAATTGATAATAACTTCAACGAAAACAACATAAAAACCAGCCACACGACAACACGCAACTGTTTCATAAAAGATAAAAAAAAACTGAGAGGTAAGTAATACTCAAATGGGATCATATCTAGACTACACGAAGGGCGATCAAAACTCGTAAAAGATGAAAAACAAACTGTATGACTATTACAAAACTATTTTGCTTTAGTGAATCACCCTGTATACGTGACTACACATACTTCTTATCTAATTGATAGATAATGCTCGTTCTGAATCTATTAGAACATCACATACGTGTCTGAATCAAAAACGACAAGTTCTATCAAGGTCTATACAAACATCTTGACGATCAAGTTGGTCTTCTCCTATCAAAGATCATCCTTCACACTGTCTGAGGTATTCCTTAATACGGCCCGATAAGAACCAATCAAGTTTACTTAAATCGGAAGATCGCACTGGGTATGGTGAAGGATCTCCTCTCCCAATCATTTTGTTTGGAAATGTAGACTTTGACAAAAATGAGAAAAGAGTTATACCTACTTTTGGAGTTACTAGCTTCGGAATCGAAGGAATCACGTTCCATTAGCTTCGTAATGTTAGTAAGAACAACTCAATAACTCCTGAAGTAGCTATGATTTCTTGCAACGGAAATTGGTGTAGCTTCTCAATAAGCTAAATAAGACATCTTCGATTTAGCTCTGGAGAAAATTTATTTTTTAGACTCCACAAATTTGATTTTACAATTCAGTCAAATCTGAAAGAAGGCAGACGCGCGCGCACTAATATCCCCGATAAGCACAAGGTATTTTTTGTAAGGTTATCTTTATGACTGATAACAAAACAATTCTTGTAATGCGCGTAATAATATTTACCACCAAATATAAAGTTTACAGGTTAATTTGTAGGATAAATTTAATGAGGAGGAAAACTACACGTAGTTTATGGGCGTTGAAAGAGTAGGTACAAAAAAAAACAAGTCTGTGACTCACGACAGAAAGTGCAGGCAACCAATCCAATTTTTCTCTATATTTATAGCAGGAGCGTCCAGAAATATCTCGGGAGATTTACGGCCCACGTCATTTGAGGAAAACTTAATTAGGCAAAAATTGTTTACTAATTTTCCCAGCGCCCGGCAAACTTTTTAATGTCCGTAATGTTCAGACTCCAGCGCGATAAGTTGGCATTCATCAATTAAAGTTTATCGACTTTGCTATCGCCAAACGAATAGTAAATCATTCTGCTGCATACTGTTATTTAACTGAAAATGACCACTTATTTTTAGTAGCACATTTCAGTCGGTTATTAACTTTCGCGTGTCTATTTCGCGAAATTATCTTATGCAGCGCCAGGAGTCCTGCAGGAGCAGGAATGAATGGATGCCAAACGATGGTAAGTCTGGAACAATACGCGTATGGTCGTATTTTGGAAGTACACACCACGTAATGTGACGCAAGTGCGAGTGCCACTGCAACGTTCGCGAATTTTGCCAATTGCCACTTGGCGTTGGTATCCAATTCCTATTATTAAGATCGAAACTACGTTCCAGAAAATTCTTGCCGCCGTTCTAAAATAATCATTTAATTGCAGTTTTACGGCCAAAATGCTCTAAATCTGCCGAATTCATACGTGTTTCAGTTTAATTGTAATCAAACAATTGTTGGAAACGTTACATTTATGTCATTACCATGTTCAGATCCCATAAGAGGGCTGTTCTTTTCCTTATTTTATAATTTTCAAATAAATCGTAATACATCAACTGCAACATTGCGGAATGCCTTAAATGGATATTAATTATTCTTTTAAATCTTTATTTTTTGGTAAAATAATATGTAAGGTTTTTTTAACTCTCTTCATCAGAGTCAACATCAAATCTAAATTCGTTTTCTATGATAGGAATGAAAATAAGGTTTCCAAAAAGGGTACAGTATTGTTATTTTCTTGTTCAATAATAAATATACAATACAAATAATTAATAATTTATGACACCAGTCAAGAGGAATTGTTAATAAAATCTCATCTACAAGAACTAAAAAGAGAACATCAAATCCTGAAGTATCCAAACAAGTTAAAACCACGTTATTCATGACCTTTTGCGAAAATACTATCTAATTTGTTAAAGAAAAAGACACAATATCTAAATTTACTATACAACAATCAACAAGAAGTTAAACGTTTCTTTATGCAATGAAAATTATCATAGAGTTATTATCTTTGTAATAATTAGAAAAAACAAACCTTGTATAGGAGAACCTAACGAAAAATTATAGGTATAAGAGGCAAATTTTGCGTATCTTTGACAAGAAATAACATTGTTTTTAAAATTTGTTTAACTAGATACAGTAACATCAATTTCTAAATTTAGAATTTTAGTTTTAAATAACTTGTTAACTAGTTGTCACTGGTATTAATTAATCAATAAATATTGCCCAATATAAAATTGATGTATATTTTTAAAAATTAATAACAAAGATACTAACTTAATCATGTATTTACAAGAACACAAGTTACATAGGGGTCACGTCACGTCACCCACAATTGTGAATCCTCGCGCTCTTAATTTGTTTGTTGTTGTTTTATTGGGATAGCAGGTCAATATATATGTTACGAAAAATTTTCGCCAGCTTTGAGCGGGAATCGAACCCGAGACCTATTGATTACTAATCAAACTTGCTAACCATTGCACCATCAAGGCCCTATTCAAATTGACTAAAAACGGTCGTTACAAAAATGTCCTAAATAACCTTGGAATTGGGTATTTGCAAAAGACAAACACTACGTCGCCATTGTTTAGATGCCCAATCGAGATAACCCATCTTGAATGGAGAACCACTCATTAAATGTATATATCAATAAGATCGAATGAAACGCTTGCGACTGATGTACGGAATCTTACAATTATTAGTCGTAGAATTTAATGAACGCAATCTACGACAGATTGGCTCAACTTCGTTTTATGTATGTTCACAATCTATTGGTTTTAACGACCACAAAAAAGTATTGACTGCTTTGTGAAAATTACAGTGAGACGTATAATCCATCACACCGTCAATATACTGCGTCTCAATCGTTTCCATCAGCGTAATTACGACAGCCCTTGCAAATTTTATTTTTCTATTCAGTACTATTAGGTAGGGTGACCCACAGGAAGCAGTATAAAAGCCAATGTTGCGTCCACCTTTTATTAAAGACCTTCATAGAGGGTTAATTTAATTAAATCAGATTCAAGAATACTTTTTTTTAATTTGCAATTACCCGGCTGTCTATATGATCGTTTTGATCACTACAAAAATTGTGGCGTCCGTTTTAAGCTTTACCCACAACTGTCTTCTTGCAGCGCGCAATGTTTGTTACGTACGGATTCAAGCTACAAAAAAAATTAATAGAGTAACAGAGATCGATTATTTATATCAGAGAATTCCAATAACGGTATACCGGTGGAAAAAAATGCCCATGATTGTTTTTTTGCGAGGCGGCATGAAAGTTAAGGGCGTTCATTTCTTTTAACTAAAGTGACAACCTTCGATTGTTTCTTTGACACAGGAACTGCATGCGGACTTGCCAATAGGTGCAGTGATCATTGATAGGGCAATTGTCTATTGTTCCGATCAAGTCTAATGCAAACATGGTACTTTATGCAAGTTCATGTGCGTGTATGTTAAAAGAGCCGCGAATACGTTTTGACGTTACAATTAGATGGCAATCGATTTCATTAAATGATGTTAAATTACAAGATCGTGTTCAATACAAAACAACATTCGAGCGAATGCTACTTAATAATTTTGTTGATGGCTATTAATTACTTCTTACCAGATCATACTAACTGTAGCAAGTATCTACATTCGAAGCAATAACTTGTTGTGTCGATCTGACAAAAATCTTATTTGTTGCTAATAAACTACTATAGTAGTCAAGACAACCAATTATTGCTTACGTAAAAACACAGACGTTCGTATGTGATGATGCTATCTAAATAGATTAGATTAAGTTAACATGTACCATTTCGTTTCTCAACGACTAAAACAGTCATGAAATAATCTACTCCTTTTCTAGGCTGCTCTTGTAATTGGTTAATCAGAAAGAACAATACGCTGATGGCATAATAATAATATTCTTTTTTTTCCTTCATTCATTCACATGCTGGCTAGACTTAGTAATAAATATATTAAATCAGAACGCTCGTGTGATAAGTGGTGTATTATTTCTACAACTGCCCTGACCTATGTCACAAAATTCGCTGCAATACATGGCCATAACAATCAGAACATTGATGATTATTAGGATGCACTGAATACTAAGTAATGCACCTGACGGGATATCGGATTATTCACCAAGCTGAGAGTACATGCGACTAGAAGAGGTGAATGCTTAAAAGTTATAAACTGTAACTACAGAAATTGTTGTTTGTAAAAACTACGTTTATATAAAAAAAAGATTTTTCAAAAAATTAGTTATACACCCTATATGATTGAATCTATATGGCAATTACTTTTACCATAACTAAGATCTCAATGTATCGTCTACCGGCTCATTGCTACGTGAGAGTGATCATTCTTCCGCGGTTAATTTTTTGTACTGTTTGATTTGCAGAGTTAATGTGTTGTCAACAATCAAAAAATTAATCAACCAAACATCAAATGTTAATGCGCCAGATTCATATTTGGAACGAAATGCGAGGAAAGTGTATTGATCTAGGTTTAATACGATAAAAAGTCGCTGACGAGAATTTGAGTTTGCGACTAATGGACATAATACATTAGAAAATCAAACTTTAAGTTCAGAAAGTACACTAGAAAAATGTAGCAAAACCTCAGGAGCTGAATACTCACGGTCATCACGGTTTAACTAGATAACTAATTCTTTGTTTCTGTGCTTTTATATAACGTACTGTTTCCAATAAAAAAGAAAAAGAGTTAAACCAGAGGGATGCTATCTATCATAGATACTTAGAATTGACCAACTGCCAAATGTCACAAAAAGCAAGCAAGTGTAAAATGTGTATGCTTGTGGCTCGCCCTCATACTTAAAATATAATATTTCACTTGAAGATTTGTGTGTTAAGTTACGAAGCAAGTAGGATGTTAAGTCAGAAAGTTAATTAATTTGTTCGCTGATTTACATACAGAATCTATAGTTGTTTTAGCCCGGTTTTCATATGCACACGTTACATTAATTTTTGAATCCGATGTACATAAATTTGGCAAGCACCACACAAAGAATTATCAATGTAGATAGAAACACTTAATTGTCGCAATGACGCAGATAAATAAAATGCAGCGATTCAAACAATTCACATACCTAGTCCTTGATATTTTGATACTGGGGTAAGAATGCAGTTTCGGATTGATAAAACAACATTGAATTAGCCTCCTTCCGGCAATACGAACTGGTCCTAGATGGTATCGCGCTTTTTAATCAGCCGTATCTAAAGTGTCCTTAAAATTTTCCACCGGCTAAATAAATGCAACGCCATTTACATAAATTTGCAAGAAATTGAATCGATATGTCAAGTGATATTTATAGAAACCGGTGTGTGTATGTGTATAATGAAATTTTATGCGCTGTATACACACAAGACGAACTGCGTATACCGGCGAGAAAAAAATTTAGGGTTCGAATAGTATAATCGTCGTCCCCTGGCAATAATGCGCACGTGACATAGGGCGCGTTTACCTTTGTAAACGCTGCTTCTCAGGTCAAATCTGGGGCCCATACGGTCGGAAGCCCAAAATGTAGCGCCCATGTGTGGTAACAAGGTGAAAGACCACATTGCACAACACTGCTTATAATCAGCAGTAATACGCGTTGGTGCAACGCGGTTTGCGGAAAATAACATGAGGGACTAGACAATTTTAGGCAATTTCTTTTTTGTTTTTATTATATTTGATTACAATTTTTAAATTCTTAATATGCCATTTTTTATCTCAAAATTGGCTCACGCTTCAGTGTTTTCACATTTTTTATAATTAATGTTATTTTTCCATAATTATTATATATTATACACACTAAATCATTAATATTAGTACTTTACATTATTATTTGGGTAAATGACTTTTCTGGGTATAGTTGCAACAAGATGCTTCTCACTAGTGTAAAGTACAACGTCTCATAAAACGTGAGCTCTTAATGATCTAGACGTATTAAAATCTCGATGCTACAGAACATAACACACGTTGATTCCAAATATATGATTTATAAAATAACACATTGACAAACAAAATAAACAGAACCATGCGGTACACCTCAAGTCACATTTATTGGCTACGAAACGCAGTTCCAAAGTTTCAGGACATTCAATATTGTCGAGCAACAAATTATGCAAAAATGACCGATTTGTTGCGGATACTTTTTCAACAGTTGTATATGAAACATGTTTAGATAACAGAATCGTATATACAAACCCAAATTTCAAGCAAACTTGACAGTCTTAAAGAAAAATTCAATTTCTTAAAGCATATCAGTCTAGATGATTTATCTAAAGATAAATATAAATAAAGTGTATACAATAAAAGAGAAAATTGTAAACAAGTATTAAAACGGATTTGCTTACCATCTACCTTAAAAGTATTGTTTTCGTTGTTCCAGTAAAACTGTATAGTTTAATATACGAGGGTAAATACTTTCAGCGTCCATAAATAATGGATTCACCTCAAGTGCTGTAGTAGCCAATTTGTTTATGGAAAATTTTGAACAGGTTGCGATAAACAGCCAAAATGTTGGTATAGGTACGTAGATGACACTTTTGTTATTTGGCCCCACGGTATAGAAGAGTTAGGTAGGTTTCTAAATCATTTGAATAGTCAAAATCCTGACATAAAATTTACTATGGAATTAGAAAGCAATAGTAGTTTACCTTTCTTGGATATCCAAATTTACAGAAAAAACACTGGACAGTTAGGACACAAGGTTTACAGAAAACCAACACACATAGATAGATATTTACATGCCACATCTCACCACCCTCCGTCTCAAAAGAAMAGTKTTATAAGAATCTCAGATGAAAGTTCTTTACAAAAAGAAATATATCATCTTAAATCAGCGAGTGAGAAATGGTTAATAGGTTATAGTTTTTAATAAAAGTGCTCATCCAAGTCAAGTAACTTCTCAGCCAGGACAAAGTAAATTGAAGTTGAGTTTGCCTTATGTACAAGGCAAAATTAAAGAGGATGCTTAGAAAACATAGTACATATAATAATTTAAATAAAATTTTAAGCCCTACTAAAGATAAGGAACACTTAGAGAGTGAAGGTGTTTATAAAATTACTTGTTCTTGCGGCAAGTGTTACATAGGTCAAACTAAAAGAAAAGTAGGTACGCATTTGAAAGAACGTGCTACTAGGCTGCAACAGATAGATAAATCTTCCGTAGCTGAACACTCATATTTGACTAAACATATGATTGACTTTGATAAAACAAAAATTTTACATAGAGAAAAATATCATCACAAACATCCAATAAAAAAAACTATAGAAATTTGTAGGAATACTAATAATTTTAATAGGAATTGTGGAAATTATGACTTAGGTGACATTTGGAAGGCTATTTTGTAGTTATCTTTTATCAAATAGTTCGTGTATATCTGGTAGGTAGGTAGTTCCTTTTTTTATCAGGTTGGCGCGATGTTTCTATGACGTCTCGCTTCCTTGGTGGTTTGTTTATTTACTTTCAAAATTTTGTTTGAACTTGTGTCAGGCAAATTTTGAGGTTCTTCGTCTTTGACAAAGATTACAGGTGTAATCGAAACGTCAGACTAATAACTTTTTGTCAGTGTTTTCAAGAGACAGCGATCTTTCCGACAAAATATTATCTTGTATGGTTAATTGTTTTGTAAAAGCACAGAGTTTACGCTAACGATCTGTCACTAAACAGGAGAAAGTCCACCAAAAGGATGTTTATTTTTAAGCATTCTAAAGATCTAAATGATGATTGCCTTTCGGTTTTTGAAGAATCCTGCCTGATAAACTTACATCCAAGCATATTATTATTCCACGATTCTGTTGCATAATATGCATTATTGTTCTGGGGTTACTCAGCAAGTCGATATTTCAAGCATCACGAGAATTAGTGATAGAGAATCTAGAAATTGTGATAATTAAGGATACAAATCTTCTAATTAAAGAACTGGAAGCATCGATAGTTTATACAGTAACAGAAAGAAACTTATACCAAATTTATAAAGGGGGGAAGGATGTTGTTTATCATGGTGATGGACGATATATTGTTGCAACTGCATTTCTGCGATAAGCGGTACAAATTGGCTTTAAAAAAGGGCGCAGGTCACTCTTTTTTCAAACACTACTTCTTAAAAAAAAACTAATTAGTACCAGGCGACTTCATGGTGTAACGACGTCACGCTGGCGTTTGCCACCCAGGTTGACACTGAGCTAAATTACCTAAATGTTTGCGCAAAACACTGGCTAACAAGGAGATGATAAAACTATTTAAAGCGGGGCCTGTGAAAAGTGCGAACCGATTCCACCAACGAGGTTTTTTGCGTGATCGCTTATTAAATAATTATTAAACCACAGTTAGGTGTTTTTGTGGGGAGTTGCGAATGGCTCGGCGTATGACATCAAAAAGTTGTATTAAGCATGTCCTTAGCGTCATAAAAAAATTGAGAAGGTTGTCATTTTTTCCCCTCATCGGTGCCGATAAAAATAGTTATACACCTTGTTAACTGTTAGTTAAAATTGTACCGGAGCAGCTTCGCAAGTGTGGGTCGGGGTGCAGGTGGAAAAAGTTCGATAAAATGCATTCGAGCAAGTGCATCCAGTGTCTCTGTTTTCCCGAGTGCATATTCGTTATGTAAAACTTTCCAGGATTTGAGTTTTATGTGATATCCCGTAAATCATGTGTTACAAGTCATTTAGGACAAGAAGCCTACTAAATAGCAAAATAATTAATAGATTGTGTTGTGAATTCGTTTCTATATCCATCGTGTGCGTATGAAGTATTTGTGGAACAAACTAAAAAGAGGGGTAAGTCCGTATTATGCTTCCACCGCCATTAAAATAATGATGATCATCTATCGTTAATAAATTTCACATAATTGTCGTCAGTACGTTTTTCTATGGTGTAAATTTCCGTGAATGGTCAAAGATTTAGAATTCAATCGTGAACCAAAGTGACCTTCGTTGATACACACAATTTTACGGATAAATGATAAAAAACGCTGCGATCATAATCAAAGCAAGCCTTGCCTTGTGTTTCAATTGTCAACTTGCACGGCGCGTTTTTCACATTTATGTAACATTCGGCTTACGTCAGACGGACGATTTCCAATTTTCACAGAAGGCGTAGTCTGGCCAAAACTGACCTCACTGATTGGCTCGCTTTTTTCGAAAAGAACAATGTCAAGGCCGGCCGTTTTTCACTTTTCACCGATAATTTCCTGCACTCCGACGTATAAGTGTGCAACAACACGTGACAATGACCTAGCTTGTTAACCCGAGCCGTGGATTTCGCATCGTTAATATTTTAATAGGTATGTTTTGCACAAGAAAATGTTTTGATAATTAATTTACAACCTGTTCGAGATTTTATTGGGGCGAACAGGTCCGCCGGTTTTTTGTCCGATAAAAACGGGATATTTTCCACGTATTCTAATACGCACATCGGCATCAAAGAGGCGCGGTTGCTGAACAGGCATTTTCTTAATTAGTGTAATTCGTGAGCTTGGTTATTTATTGCATAACTCTTAGTCATCTCTTTTATTCCTGTCTCCGTAACGGAAAATTTAACATGGTTTTCACGTGAGGAGGATGACGATGGGATGTAATATGTGAAGTTACATTTCGCATATGTGCAAATTTCGGTATTATCTGTTAGCTAATTTTTTTATATATTTATAATTTAAGAATTTTTAAAAAAGTTACTCATTTGAAGCAAATTCACTGTCTTTGACAACAAAAGAGGAACACTTGACTCGAAGTAAGCGGTGTCAAAAATTACTATCATGGCGCACTGAATCGTTATTGCGGTTAGATTTTTCAGTAAAGATTTCTGGAGTTTTGATTCCGTTTGGGATTTTTATAACCGTTGTGGTGAGGAAGTTAAACTTTCGTCTTCAGTCTCTCCAATCTAGTTCCACCAGGACTTTTTCAATCTCTCTGCTACTCCTTGCATATAAATCCAAAATTCATGCCCATACTCCTGTTTAACAAATGTCCAGATGAACAACTTTCCTCAATCAAGCTTCTACAAAGTTTTCCTTTTTCTTGACTTGTCTCGCTCCTCCTTCCAGCCGTTCTTCTGTTATTTACATTTCCTATGCTATTAATTCGTAGGCCTGTCTTTTGTCCAACTGTCTCATCATTACCACATAGTTCAACGTTTGGCTACCTGGCTACCATCCAGTATTTTTACAATTTATGTCAGCTTGTCCTTTTTGTTTGACATTATTGCAACATCTTCTGCATACGCAATGCACTTGTTTACAACGCTGCCTGATCTGTTTATTCTACACGCTCTTACAGCAATTTCTGATGTGTTAAACAATAAGGTGCAACGTGTACTATGCATTTTTATATTCCTTGGTGTTCCAAAACCTATGATACTAACTATATTCTTAATAAAATTAATATGAAAAGGATTTCTAAACTCTAACCTAACAATTAGCTCATGTACCTCCGTTTTCTTTTCTTTTTTCTTTAGCTATTTGGCTTATCATTCCTCCATTCTTATGGTACGTACGTCTTCACTTGATTGTAATGGTCCTGGTCTCTTGTAAATATATGCTAACTAAGTTTTCTTTAGATTAGATTAATATTAATGGTAGGTTGTTCAAAAATCGGATTTTCTAAACAGCTGTAGCGGGCGACATTTGAAAAATTGTCACACTTTTCTCGATTTCTCAAAAAAATGTAAATGGGTCACATATTTTTTTCGCTTCGTTTTGTAGGTTATTATGTAAGAGAGAAAGTTGTAAAACCCGAGACGCCTATCATTTCTTGTTTTGAAGTTATTACCAAAACAGTACACGCATAACATAAAATAAAAAAAAGAATTTTCCCCTTGAATGGCCGCCACTGCCTTTGCTATAAAGGCAACAATTACTTGCGAATAGATCTTACTTGGATATAACGTATTCGAATGATAAATAATAAGATAATTTTATCTATTAAACATAAAACTTGGAGTTTGAATAAAGTAATATCCTGTGAATAGATTTTAAAAAATTGTTTTCCTAATAACTTCAAAACGGGTCAAAAGTCCACAGTTTTTTTGCAATAATAGCCTACAATTAACGTTAAAAATGGTATATCGTTCTAGTTAATTTTTTCCGAATCCAAAAGACAAAATTAGTTTTTTGTCATTCTGTGTGTTGTGTGTATTATTTTGACAATAACTTCAAAACTAGAATGGCTACCAACCTCAGGTTTTTGCCAGTTTTTCTCAAGTAATAGCCTACKAAACAAAGTGGAAAAAGTATGTGGTCCCATCTAGTTTTTATTCAGAAATCGAGAAGAAAATTCTTTGCTTTTTTACTTTGTGCTTTGTGTATACTATCTTGGTAATAACTTCAAATCGAGAAATGATACGCGTCTCCGTTTTCACAACTTTCTTTCTTGCATAATAGCCTATAAGACGAAGTGAAAAATAATACATCGTCCCATTTAAATTTTTTGAAAAATCGAGAAAAGTATGACAATTTTTCTACAGATATTTAGAGAAACCGATTTTTCAACAATTTAGGATTAATATTAAACTCTAGAAACTCCCGCTAAATGTTGTAACGAAACTTTTAGGTAATTAAATAGAGATTCTAAAAATTCTATCTTCACCTTCGTTTTATTTGCAAATTTTGGATTTACTTGCTTCTATTTGTTATGTGATGTCAAATAGCGGCAAATTRCCTATAAACCTGTCTTAATTAAACCCTGTAAATTGACAGAATAACGTTGAAATCCGATGTTAATTTTACAATAAACATTTCTGGTTACTCGTGACAATGGCCTTCACACAGAAAGTTGTGGTGTATAAGATGCAACCCAGCCCAAATATTTCATAGCATGAACAAGATATTGTCATTTATTATGTATATGCGTTGGAAAAGTCGCAGAAAAATGACCAGATCATATGATTACCAATAACGAAGTTTTATGTATCAGGTACAACCCGACACCATGGATGATACAAAAAACAGCCTTCGCTCCAAATAATTGAGCACCATTAAGCATAATATACACGACAAAAAAGAGAACTGATTACTTATATAATGCTTGGCAACTGCATTATAACTATAAACAATAGAAAACGCAACGGCTTAGGAGCCTTGAAAACACCAGCAATAATGAAAATTTTCTGGAAGGATAGGTTAGTGCCAAAAATAACTTACACAATCACCGACAAGCTGCATGTGCAATGTGCTTGAATACAGTTCTATACGAACGTAAACTAGTAGTACGATATGCAGTTTTTGCTCATATACTTGCAAAAACGCAAGGGAAAGTCCAGATCCATTCATAAATTGCGCCGCTCTTGATTCACGAAAAATGAATGGGACACAGCATCGCTGTTTTGCGAATAAAAACATCCGCGTGTACCTACGGTTTTTTCAACAACTGTCGACTGCTTATCAGCTAATACGATTTTTTTTACTGGGCCTTGGTAGAAAGCGGTCACGAGAAAATCGCATGCTTACATTATATTTTTAACATTTCGCAATGCGTTGAAAATACAACTCCAGCTTATTTTAGAATCATAATATTTATAACCTCTACATTCATTTACAAATGGCAGTGGCAGTAACTCTGCTACCTAGATGAAATGACTGAAATACAGATGCGGCTCGGATATTTTTTTGTTTATTTTTAAGCATTGTTGGCTTGCGCCCATTACATGTATGGAGGTACTTGCTTATTAGTTTTAACGAGCAAGTGAGAGTGAATATTAGCTATCTTTGCTACTAGAAGTGTTTTGCTCACCATTTGTTCCTTCTATCCTGTATGTATAAAAGTATGAGATATTATATCAGCAGATAAGATGATGATAATTAAGCGTATTGACCAAGGAACAAAAGATCTACAGAACAATTGGCCTTATTTTAATCTCTATATCAGCATATATATTAATATTGGTGGGGTATCTTTTTTAGACTTGATTGTAACTTCTTTAGTTGCTTTATATAAGTGGCCAATAGTCCAAGCATTGTATTTCGTAAATTCTAGTTTTTTTCTGTTTTTGGTTTATTATTACATAACATTTATCTAGATAGGTTTTATTAAGACAAAAAATAATTTTTAATTATTTCGTGGAGTCTTATTCAAAAACAAACAAGCTGTTCTACCAAGTGGCGAGCCAATATTTACTTAAAAAACGGTGGTGTCAAACTAGACCTAATGGTTAAATTGAAAACGTGATCAAATAATTAAGAACACAAAATCCACATTGCAATCGTGGAATAGCTTTACAGGTCCATAAGTCAAGGCAGAATGGGATTATTTTAAATAATGTAGTATGATAAATGTAAAGCGGTGTACGCTTTTGGTTGAAAATATTGAAGAAAAGCCTTTAAAAAAGCTCGACAAGTTAACAATTTTTTTAATGCATATATACCAGGGGTGTTGCATAGGGCCGGAATTTATGTAGGGTAATTTTGAGCAACTATCAAATTAGAAGTTTTCATGTTACTTCTGTAGGTGTGCCAACACCGTWATTTTTACTCCGCAATTTACCAATTTTGTATAATTATCTCAGAAATAAAACAGTTATACTGCATTTTGGATGGATAACAGATTTAATAAGTGTTCTCAAAGAGATCTATATGTATCAGATCTAATACTATTTGCTAAAATTCCTAAAATTGAAGTTCTCTACAATAGACGACGATGGTTTCGTAAAACATAGTCTTACCAGACTTTGATTTGTACTATACTCGAAGTGGACTGCAAATAATATCATTTAGTGATAAAGCTTGTTATAAAATTCCGATGGGATCAATGTGTAAAGCGTAATCAATTCCTACTACAATCAAAGACAAGTATATGGATTGGTAATCACAAATATGGATCAAGATTAGTCATAGACAGATGATTTTGACGTATTAATGATTGATTTTTTTTTATTTCTTCTTCTTATGTCTGCTAATTAAAAACAAATTTCAGGCAATAATTAAATTACTACTGATATTTATGACGTAGGGGAAAAGATCCAGCGGTCGTAGTGTACTTTGTTTTTCAACATGACAATTATTCTGCAGTGATTTCACAAAAATCAACCCTTTGGAGAATTCGTACCATAAACTTTCAAACACTATTTGGCTGATGAAATTAACCAGATTAATATTCAATTAACGATTTTTCAATTTATTGTTGGCTAAAATCAAACTGAAACTGACGTTTCGTCCGCTCTTGTAACGAGCATCTCCAAGATTGGAATATAGCATAGGAACTTGAGAATTTCCATTTCCTCCGATTGAAAGTAAGATTTTTTAAGTTACTGATTATTAAACGAAAATTTTAGTGGGTTTTTATTATCAGTTAATTTATACTTGTCATAAAGAGAAAAGAGAAAGACGCCCTGAAAGCGATTTTATCGCAATGTTAGTCTTGAAAAAAATGAATTGAATTGATGCTTCAACCACACCCTCAATTTCAATTGGACGTCCACTCAACGTAATAGAGGCTTGCTACTAGCTATGCAAACCAGGATGTTATAAGCAGGAACACTAAACATTTCGCTACTGTTTATACAATCATCGTGACGTATGAAAGGTAATGTTTATCAACCGCACTGTTGGCGCTAAAAATATGTGCCAACTCAAATGCTAGACAAACGGAAATGTGCAAAAAGAAGCATTTCGTGTCTGGAAAAAAGGTTATAGGAAGAATTCCGCCGGTCAAAAAAATCGAAGGCTTGGCAACGCACGTATTGCAAATGCATATCGACAGCCAAAGAATTTATTGTCGTGAGGTGCGATAAACCAATGTGATAAAAAATGTTTCGCACCTTTGCCGTGACGCCAAACGCCAGTCAAATTTTGATTACAGTAAACAGCATCTGGTGGGAGATAAATTAATAAATTACTTCACATTTCCAGTAACTTCGGTTCGTTTAATTTGATGCTACCAAGCATTATAATTTTACACTTTGAAGTAATAATTTAATTTACTTTTTGAAATAATATTGCGTTTCGTACGAAATATATTTATAATCAATGGTCTAACAAAGTAACTTTTTTCGTTGCTCTGAAAGGAGTACCTTACAATTTCACCTACAGAGTATTTTTCTTGCTTAAAGTTGCATGCAAAAAAGATCACATTTTAAACAGCGAGTATAGTTGCTGGTAAATATTATTTTGTTACTGAACATACAATAATTTTCAGTCTATGGTTGTAGACGCTGATTGTATTTATTACCAACCAAACTTATTTCGGACACTGACAAAAGCGGAAAATTTTTCTTGAAACTTTTCTGTACAACATTGTTGCACCTTTTATGTACGAGAAACACTTGAAGTGGGCTATGATGCCGCGTCAATTAGCAAAAGTTATGCACCAGGTGCTCTTTAAGACCGTAATTACATATTTAGTATACTGATAAACTAACCAGAAATGAAACGACAGTTGAACAATGCGAAAAGGACGTCAACTAAAACTCGTATTTAGTTGTGTGTAGAGCAAAGTAGATGAATGTCTGGATAAAGTGCGGAAAAAAGGTACGCCAGATTTAATGTTTTCGTCAAAAACATTCAATTAGGATCGATATGAAAGTGTAGATGTAGTAAAGTAAGTCAGTTGGCTGTCTTGCCGTGTCAACATTCATGTCTAATTTCCAACTATTTTAATTTTATGCATTATTTTTCTCAATTTCCATATTATTAGTTTAGAATTATTTAAAGAAGATTGCGAAAAAGTAAGTTATTTATTATTGACACTATTGTCGAGTATTATCAGTGATAGTCTTATTTTTATGTTTAAATTTGAATAAGAACTCTCACTCACCAACCATAAAAATTAAAAAAAAAAGTGGTATTACATTGCATGAAGAACTTTTTTAATGTTTATGTAGTTTAATTTCAAATTTTTAAACACTATTATATCACATACTGCAGCTATAATATTAGATTGTTGTGTAACTACTGGAGAAAAGATTTTTCCGTCAGTACACAATTTCTCTGATGAAGTAGGTGGCGATATTAGACATTCGAAAATCTAAATTTTTTAATTCGTTCTAGAAGAAAGTACTATAAAAAGTCAATATGTGGTGTGCCGTATCTTATCATGCTAGAATAATTAAAGGAAGGTTAAATCAAGTTACTTAGTATTTAGTATTTAGGTATAAAATGACTTTCTACAAAATTATTGTTAGTAGTGGTTTTTACAATTTTTATTGCTGACGTGGACTCCTATGACTCTTTGTTTTGGTGTATATTCGGTGACTTCCTTTTCACAGGCATTGCCATCTAGTAGAAACAGTAGGGCAACGCCATTTAGCGGTAGAAGTAGAGCTCGATATATACTGAACCTTAATAAAAGTACCTATACTTTGGTAAGGAAGAATGCATGGAATGTACACCTCTAATATAATTCTGATGCACACGAGTTTACGAGCAAAATATGAAAAAACTGGTGACCAGTGGTAAAAGTGAAAAAGACCTCAAAGAATCATATATCGTTGTGTTTCATGATATAATTCAATGAGTAAGTATAATACGTTTTTTTTTTAAATGAAATAACATCGTAACCTTTTTTACAATGCATCAGACATGTCAATGTTCAAATTGAAGATGTATCGAGTTTTGAACGTTTGTTCTTTTCTCTTCTAGACGCGTGTTTTGCCATTGCTATTGCCAACCTGGTCTTGATGGCTTTGAATGTCGAAATTGCTACGTATCTTTTTAGTTCGGCAATACTGCTGCAAACGGTATTGTTATTCTACATGCGAGAGGTGTATTGACGAACCAAAATGCGATGTGGCAAAACTTCAACGAACTCCCGGTATTTTTTGCGGTGAATAGCTTTCATATTTGCGGTGGTATTTAAAACTGATACGAATGTAAATTTTGTCGCGGAGTATTTTGAAAATGGTGCAAGTATTTGGAATGTTGCATAATAAACACGAACCGGGCGTGTTGCGTCATTTCCGTCGAGACACTCATTAAAAAAAAGTAAGATGCGAATTTCTGCAACATGGAAGGAGCCGGAGGTGTGTCGAAACACCGTTATCACAAGTCGCATGGAGGTGTGTGCCGTGACGTAGGACTTGTTTGCAAAAAATCAGCTGTGTCATAGGATCTTTCGCAAGAAAAATACCATGTAATCCTCTAACAACAAGCTGACGCGACGGTTCTTTCGGGCGCATTGTTTTAATTGGCCCCAGAGCACGTGCACTTTGCTACGTGATGTTGGTGTGTTTCGTGACGTAAACAATAAAATAAACGCCCAATTGATCGTTGAAAACTAACAAATTCGTCGAATAATGTCATGGGACTTTGTTGTCAGGCATTTCCATCAAGGCAACGTGACGTGAAGGGGCCCGACCAGAAAGCCGCGTCCTGATTGGCCGCCGCGGTGCACACACCTCCTGCCTCCCTTCGCTCCTCTCGCCGGCTCATTAAGACCAACTGGAATTATTTTTATAGTCTGGACCACTTTTGATAGCGCGATTATGTTGCAAACTGTCGGCAGTAAAAAGCAATAATTGACGGGGACGATCGAGGACCATCAACTGCGGGGTCAATTGGCCACCTCTTCTGGCAATTGGCGCCGGCCGTCGGAAATTTCCCGAAATTTTTTTTTTCCAGGCGAAAATCCCGACGGGACCGGGCGCCTCTTCAGAGGCCGCCGAAGAGGGTGAGGGGAGGCAACGGGGAACCGGGCTGCCTGCCAGTGCCGCTGAATGGAAAATTCCGCGTGCGGCGCGCACGATAACCGCCGGCCTACGAACTTTCTTTCTTTTTTTGCAAATGCGTTACGATTACATGCGCAATGCTAAAAATAGGCAATTAGTCTATGGGGGCAATCGCAAAAACACCTTTAATCCCAGACTCGGCGGGTCTACCTCGGACCTGATTAGCGATTCCAAAATTGTGTAATCGCGCAATTGATAAAACGTCTCATTTTCGAACTTTGGAGTTCGGAAATCCGCAATCGAATACACTGATATACTAATTCACCCCTTAAAATGCCTAGAAAAATAATATTTAGCTGATAGCGTGCTCGGAGTTTGCCGGGTGGGGGGGACAACGACAGGTATGCTATATATACTACACTACTGTAGTATACGCGAGCAATCAGTTTTTACTACGTGCATTATAGCGGTGTCCGTAGCCTTACCGATTCTGTGATTTTTTTTTCCTAATCGAATGCAGTTACTTAACTAATCAAAATGTATAATTATCGAAGTGATATGTCCCGAAATGACCCGTACTACGAGGTCGAAGTTACTGAACGTGAACCTAACCCAAACAATTGGATTAATTATCTCCAGTTCGCTTGGGGAAAACCCTTAAGATGGGTAAGTTTTTACAAATTTGCATTTAGTTCAACCCCCTGTTACTTTAACGGTGGTCAGCGATGTAAACTGGGAAACGCGTAGCGAATTTCGAAACTTTTTGCAATACTATTTTGAATGTAGCGACACTTACCGGCGTCTTAATCAACTAACCCAATAAACATAACCTTTTTTGAACAACAAACAACAGGTTCAAATCTATGTCTCTTTCGAGGTTACTTTTCTCCATGGCGCCTCGCCTTTATGGCCAACAGCGGTACCGAGAGAGATGCCAGTTACCTGACTGGTATCGAACCATTTCTAGAATGTTCCCCCGGTCGATTCAAATTCCCGCGGATTTACCGCGCATGTACGAGTAAAACGGCATGTACCGCGGTCCATTTCTAATAAACGTGCTAAAATAACCCACAAGATGACGCCTTTTGCTTCGCCTTAACCGTGAAATCTATAAATAAAACTAAAAATGTTCACTCGCGTGCCCTTCCAGGCCGTTTGTTAACCAGGTGACACTAGTGCATCTTCAGGTTAAGTTCAATGTTACAGGATAATCATGACCAGCTCTATTATGCAATCGTCCCGACATTAATATTTAAACATGTCGATAACGAGCGCGTTTTCATTAAAATAAGGTGACGGAAGTATTTATCGTCACCTGCGTTTTGCGCCTTCATCCTAAATCTAAATTAAACGCCGACTTAGACAAATATTAGCAGTAACGATTGTCACTGTTATCTTAACAGCGCGCCACAATAAAATTTACACGGGATGAAGCTGCAAGAATCGCCTGCAAATCATTCGAATTAACGATAACGTGAAAACCGCGAAACCGGAAAATTAAGCAGCAACGTTTTTGGTGGCAGCGGCGATGAAAACGCAGAACGACACGGGACCGCTCGCGGACGAGGAAATGGCCATCAGGTATGCCAGAATCATCTCGACGTTCAGAGCTTTTCCCACTTGCATCTTTGATGCTATCGAAACATATTGACCCCTGGTCAAAGTTGTGAAATCACGTGATACAAGCCTTCTTATCAAAAATTATAAATTAAAAGAAGAGCATTAACACTAATAAGTTGTTATTCCACAGAACGGTCAGCACAAATTACTACCAACGTCGGACAGTCCAACGATATCGGCGTGCACCACCGCAACAAACCTATCCTCGTTGGATGCACCCCAATCCTTCGGTTCCATAATAATCAACAACCGAAGAATGAGCACTTTGGAGGAGAATCTTCGCGTAGCACAGCCCGAGATAGAACCTCTTCACAAGAACAAAAAGGATGACAGGAGCAATTCCGTTAAAGTCCCCATCGCGGAGGACCCCAACGACAGCAATAAAGTCTACAACAATACTACGGAAGAAAAACCTACGGTGCGACTGAGGAACGTCATAAGACAAGTAAGTAACCTTCGTCGCTTCTTCTACGTGCCCGTGCTGCTAAAAAGACTTAATGAGCCATTCATCATAACCGATGTACACCTCAGGAATTGAATCACGCATTTCTCCCGAAAGCCCAGAAACACGAAAGTTTAGTCATTCAGCCTCCAGGCTGGGCATTGAACGTTAAGAAAGGTCGCCCGTGCTTTACATTTCAACAAGAAGTCCTCGATGACTCTTTGCACCTGAAAAGTCGCGAAAACTGCGTATTTTCTTGGGACAGGGCGCATGGGATCGTAAAACGCCGCGGAGAGTTTGCGTCTTGGCCCAACTTTCGATTTCTGAAGCGCGAATGCCCATATCGTCCGCTTCCCTCTAAGGTCAAAATTTAATAAAGCGTTCCATTAAGGACGTAGTTAAATTGTTTTCCGAATACTAAACACTGCATTAACAAAACGTCCGGTGGGGGCATTAAAAGCATTATAAAAGCAGCACACAATCAATAAGCTAAAGTTTTTCATGCGTCCGTTTCTATTGCAGTCAATTGCAATTTGTTATTCGTACGTAGTTTAATTATTTTCGGGTGCGTCTCTCAATTGGACTTGATTCTACTGATAGTGCCTGCACGATGAAGGTGTTAATGCGAGCAGATACGCACGTAACGTTTTCGTTGCCCGAAAACGCCCCTAAAGCCAAATGTACCGCGTCCCAGGTTGGTCATCAACCGCAAAACAACGAAAACTTCAATCGTCGTGTTTGTTGCAGGTGATAGCGGCCCTTTCAGTATCGTTGGTGTCTATGGTCGTGGGATATGTTTCTGCGTACACGTCGCCCGCCGCCGAATCAATGAAAGACGAAATGCAACCAACAGAAGACGAGGTAAGTGAGGATTCCCCAAAAAAACGGGCGCCATTTCTTTACCGGACGTGCTTTTTCCAGTTTTCCTGGGTTGTCGGACTCATGCCGCTTTCCGCCCTTTTCGGCGGCCTAGCCGGAGGTCCGCTGATCGAACTTCTGGGTCGCAAATGGACCATACTCGTGACTGATTTAATTTTTATGGTGTCATGGCTAGTGATGAGCATCGCCCAAGAGCTGTGGTATCTGTACTTGGGCCGTGCACTCAGCGGCTTCAGCGTTGGTGTCGCTTCCCTGGTGCTACCCGTGTACTTAGGGGAGACCGTCCAGCCTGAGGTCAGGGGGGCGTTGGGTCTGCTCCCGACAGCGTTTGGTAACATCGGCATCCTGGTGTGCTACGTTGCCGGCAGCTACTTAAAATGGAACCATCTTGCGTGGCTCGGGGTCGCCCTACCGGTCCCCTTCCTCGTACTCATGTTCCTGATTCCCGAAACACCGAGGTGGTACATCGCCAAGGGTGAGAAAGACAAGGCCAAGGAGTCCTTACAGTGGCTAAGAGGGAAGGACACGGACATCGAGGAAGAATTCAACGAGCTGAAGAAGTCACAAGAGGAAGCCGACAAGACCAAGTCCAGCCTAGGGGATCTCTTCGCCAAGCACAACCTCAAACCGCTGCTTATTGCTCTGGGGCTCATGTTTTTCCAGCAGATGAGTGGAATTAATGCAGTTATTTTCTACACGACGTCCATATTCAAGATGGCTGGTTCATCTATCGACAACAGCTTGTGCACTATCATCGTGGGAATAGTAAACTTCGCGTCAACTTTCATAGCCACCATGTTAATTGATAGGCTGGGCAGGAAAGTGCTCTTGTATATCTCAACTATATCTATGTGTACAACTCTAACGCTCATGGCAACATACTTCTATTTAAGGGAACTCAAAATGGACGTGTCCAATTTTGCGTGGTTACCTCTGTCTTGTTTCGTAATTTACGTACTTGGCTTTTCGTTAGGTCTGGGGCCCATACCGTGGCTAATGATGGGTGAAATCCTGCCCTCCAAAATTAGAGGTGCTGCCGCTTCGTTAGCAACCGCATTCAACTGGACATGTACATTTATAGTAACAAAAACTTTTGTGAATATTATAGCTGCCATAGGTCCGCATGGCACGTTTTGGCTGTTTGCAGGTGTAATAGTAGTCTCGATAGTGTTTATTGTGATGTGGGTGCCAGAAACCCGAGGACAGAGTTTACAAGACATTGAGCGTCAATTAGCGGGCATGAAAGTTAGGCGAATGAGTTCCGTCGCCAACTTAAAACCTCTGCCATCTCCATTTTAGAGAAGTGACTGTTATAATAAAGATAGATCTGATAGATGATAACCAAAACTTAGGTAACAAATATATTTATTATTATGCATAAGTTTGTACATACTGTTAATACTGTTATTTTTTTAAGATCCAATTTTATATGTTATCTTTTATATGTATGTAAATATATGATTTTTCCTAATACCAAAAATCCATTATTGCTAAGATTTTGGATTTGTAGAAAGTGATATTAGTACAAATCCAAACATTGAAAACATTCCGATTTATGTGAACAATAAATGAGATGCGAATTGAAATGTTTTGTTTCTTTCATCTTTGCTAAAACTACCCCAGAATTTTCATAACCGGTTGTTGATCCGAAATTTCCATCCAAAACATAACCTAAAACTGGAGACTGCTTACCCATAACTTGCACCCTGCAAATAGCACAAGTGTCACATTCCACATCCCAGCTCCACATGGCCACCGCATTCCATTTCTTCAGCGTGAACATCTTTTCCGGCTTTGAAGTTTCCCCGTCATTTCGATCACCATTTTCATCATCACCCATTTTCAAAACTCGAAAATATAACCGACTAGAAGTACGGTACAGTTGCCAATGCAAGTAAGCTCCCTACAGCATGAACATAGCGGCTAGTGCATTTCATTAGTGTTCTTACTTTATCAACAGATGGCGCCAGCTGAAACTATAAAAATGTTTGAATTATCTCTTACGGCCTTTTATAAATCCTTTGTATTCAATAATTTTATATGAATATATCGGTGACGCAAGGTCATTAATGCATAAAAAGTTACGTACAATAAACACAAACATCCCCAAATGTTTGACTGCATGTTTTTTTACATTTTATTGCGTTTAATACGTAAAAAAGAACATGGGATTATTTTTCATGAGTAGGTAACTATAGTTACAATTAAATTCGAAATTGGCAATTGCATTGCCATCTGTTTTTCTCCTAACATCGATTATATTGATTGCACATTTCATCACTTTGTAATATAAGATTCCGTCTCAAATGATATAGGGATTAAATATATGTCTCATATTAAATATATAGTATCTGGCAACCCTAGTTGAATTGTAGTCGATGTATATAATAATAATAATAAGTAGTCTTTATTCACCCAAATTCTTGAGAACATAAACGAAAATGAGCAAGGAACTGCCATCGTGGTTCAAACTGCAAACTGTTCTTTCACCCAACCGATATGCTGTTTAATTTCATTTCTAGTTTAATATTTTTCTAGACCTACATACATTTCAAAGGTTTAAATAGGTTTTTTGTGTGAGCATGAAGATACCTAAGATCAGTAAATTTCAAACTTGTTTCAAATATAACTCCCAAGTTTCCAGCACTTACTAAACAGTATTTGCTTTGATTTACCAGGATTTATCAATAAAGAGGCAGTCACTCGGGAAAAACCATACAGGTCACTGTTATTTTTGCCAATGCTTAATCAATTTTGCTAGGGCTAAAATTATAATAGAATTGTGTAGGTATCATCAGCATAAAGATAACACTGATCATTCTTAATGCTGGAAACACGCAGTGAACTGTATATAAAAAACAATATTACTCCAAGAATTAAACCTTAAGGTACACACCATTGGCTAAAACTATAGCACTCGAATATAGTTCCCTCTACCCCAACCATCTGTTTACATTATAGAATAAATTTACAGCATTTTCACATAGGCCAAAATAACTCAAATGAATAAAAGAACAAATAAGTTTAATTTCCTTTAATAATACAGCAGACACAAACTATGAACAAACATGAATATCATGTAAAGTACACTACTCTTCCAAGCAGTTGCATTCCTTGTTATTTGTGGTTCCCCTTACTTTTTGCTTTAAAGAGAAATTGGGGTGTGCTAATACCTGTTGAAAAAAAGATTTAGAGTTAGATTAAGCTTTTTTGTGGTAAATTTCCTACTAACTTTCCTCTTCCAGTGTTTTTTCCCTTTATTCAGGACTCTTATCATTGTCCACACAAATTATACAGTTCCCTAGGACATTGGGTTTATTTTACTCTGATGAAGATGCCTTGAGCTCCAAGCACCAAGCCAATAGCTAAAAATATACAATTAACGCATAATTTAACGCCAACCGCCAAAAAAGGCCTTTATAACGTCACAGCAATCAAATAGAAAATGCTCCTTACCTCGAATGTTCTGAAAACTTGACGGAAAATGCACTAAAACGTTTGATGAAAACCGACGATCGCCGTCATATCTTGCTACTCAGGAACTCAGATGGGTGTGTGCTTTGGGTGTATGCTGTGTGTATTCAGTCATTCAGTGTTGCCAGAAATATCACAATGTCAAGCAAAGACGTCTTTGATGTCAAGGTACTGAATAAGACTCAAAAACGTACTGATTACAAAGTAAATATATGGTATAATAAATTTTCGTTGAAAGAAAAGTGTGTTTTCATATCTCCTTTCAATAACAGAATCAATTAAAATAAAAAACTGGACCAAAAACAAATTAAAATAAACCCATGTACGAAAGATCTGAAAAGATAATGTAAAAAAAATAAAATTAGGACAATCTTACACTTCCACTTATGTGAAAAATAAATTTGAGAACAGTGAAATATTGTATAATATTTTGAGTTTAGCATATTGGGGTATTTTTAAATTGATACATGGCATTTTTTTAGGCTTCAGATTAAACAACATAAAAATCTCATACACAGTGTTACATAAACTTTTATTAAGAAAACTTATTCTACTAAATTAACTTATACAGTTGGAGTTTTGCATTGAGAACAATTTTCCATGGCATCCTGGAATTCTTCTATTTGCAAAGTCATTTCGAAGAAGTTGTACTTGTCATGAATATTTTTAGTGGCTTCGATTAAAATAATCTGAGGATTGACACCAGGATCTGCAAAAATACACATTTAAATTCTCTGATCATCGTTACAGTTAAAATGCATACTTATCGCTAAATGTGCTGAGAGCGCCAGCTTATCCAAGGTTAAAGCCCAGATCCTCAGATTATGTACACGCTTCACCCCTGGGATGTTCAACAAAATATTCATAACATCGTTGAAATCTATCCCTTTGGGCCTGCCCTCCATCAGCACCAGTAGTGTATCTTTTATTATATTTAGCGTTGTTATCACGACTAAAATCGAAAACAGAAATGTGCAAAGAGGATCCACCAAGCTCCATTCCGGCTGAAAACCATCATATATGAGTATAATACAGCAGAACAAGAGAAAAGTTAAGAACCTTCAAGTAAATAACGATTGCGGCCACTAGGACGCCCATGCTTTGTAGGAAATCCCCGAGAACGTGAATGAAAGCTGCACGAACGTTCACGTTAGGCTCTGACGAGCCTCCTCCATGGGAATGTCCATGCCCTCCTCCACCTCCATGAGAATGTCCGTGTCCTCCATGCCCATGGCCATGTTGATGCAAAGATGCACCCATTCTGGAAATTACCATATCATTTACAGAAATCTATTTGTGCAAAATGTAAAATATCAAAACAGAATGTAATTTTAATTCACTCTTTCTTAATATCCAAATGGGGAAATCCCACAGTCAGAAAGAGAGAGACAATTTTCCTAATCGGATCTAGCGCACTCTGGCGAACAAACTTGATACTAGCAAATTCTGATGATGGTCATCCCATTCAAATCATGCAAATGAATTTTTCTTCCATAAGATATGCACAGAGAGTTAAGTAAATATTTCATAATAAAAGTTAAATTGGTATTTTGATTTTAGTTTCTGCAGTGAAACATAAAAATAGTACATATTTAAATGATACACAGTAAAACATGAAATGGAAATAGTGAAATCAAAAATTCTGCTCCAATAATGTAAGCAATGAACATAATCCCTAGTAGCTGAGTAAGGTTTTCTAATCTATCTTTTTCATGTAAATTTTGAAACTAATTAATTTAAAAGTGACACATCGCTATTTTATTAAAATATGTTCTCATTTCTCATGTACAATTTTTTGGAACATTATATGACACTACCTATTTATGTTTTTTATGAAAGAAACAAATTATGTTTGTTTACTTAAGTTGCACTATTTTTGTGCAAAATTGTTGACAGGTTTCATTTTTTTTCATATTCTTATAGCATTTTATAGGTAATTTAAATATGCAAAAAAGGTACGTGGTCTCAGCAGAAAATGAACATTAGAGTAAAAAATTAGTATTGAATTTACAAAGTGCTTTGAACCTTGTGACGATTATGAAATAATAATATTAAGTAATTAGTTGTCAAAAACGTGTTGTTGTTAAAAATTTGATGAGAAAAACTAAGACCAGTACAAACATGAGCTTATGTTGGTTAACAAACCTAATCCTTTTATTACCCTGTTATCTACATACAGCAAGTTGTAAAAATAGAGTATTTAATTTGATAAAAATTATATAAATTAAAAATTTTAAATGTAAATTTCTCATGTAGGTATTGTACTTAGCTTTAATAAAAATTACTAAAGGCCGATTTATTTATTTAAAATTGCCCCATTAAATATGGTGACACTTTGAAGTAGATGATTTTGTTAAGTAAAACTTAAGAGTAGGAGTTAGTCTAAAATGTTCAAAAATTAATACTACTGAAGTTAAAGAATTGTTAAGAAATCCTACTGTCCAAAAAGCCTTATAAACAAAATGTAAAAGAGCAAAATGTTAGTGAGATTACTAATAGTGCCATTCATTAAAAGTCTTTATTGCCGAATATTTGCAGTTAGGCAAGACCAGTAGTAATATAGTAAATTTTTAATTTCAGTGCCCATGAGTGTAGTGGCATAGTGGATAGCAAAAAATTATAATTTTTAATTTGTATCTGAAAAAAATTCCATTTCAAATTTGCAAGTTATTTGACTTGCATATTTATTTTAGAAACAAAACAGTAGGTATCTATCACTTTATGAAAGTGCATCGAAAATATTCCATATACTGTAATAAAAAAAAAAATTGAGTAACAAGCAGCTCATTTGCTTAACTTTTTATGGAATTGTGGAATTTTTTCATATTTTAATATCTAAAGCTTGATAAGGGGGTTTACAGGTTTGTTAGTATGCCGTTCAACAAAAGTTTAACCAGATAAAAAAAGGAGCGGGACTCTTACATTAAATTGATGAGCACCCCCAAGGCAGAGGTGATAAGCATGATTGTGGCATCGATTTCAAAATCTTTGTTGATTATTCTCAAAACAGCAAGATAGACTAGAACTCCGGTGACCACCCATATCAMCAGGACGGACGTGAGGGCACCAATAACTTCGGCTCTGTACCAGCCGAATGACATGGTTTTTGTAGGAGGCCTCGTAGCCATCCACAAAGAAAATAATGATATCATGAAGCTGACGAAATCCGTAAGCAAGTGGGCAGCATCCGTTGCAACGGCCAAGCTACTGGATAAATAGCCACCTGTCGTAGAAAGAGCTGTGTAGTAAAATTGTGTGAGACAGTCTTAAATTAACGAACCTATTACTTCGGCTATCATAAATACCACGCAAAGTACACTAGCGATGATTAGCTTTCGTTTGGCTTTTTTATTGGTTGTTATCTCTTTTTCCCGGTGACAGTGTTTGTTAACTGGAAAATAAACAGCGTAAAGTTATTATTTCAAATAATTGGGGTTTGCCTTACGCAAATTGGATGTATTGCTGTTCTCTTTGCCATGTTTCGTGATGTCTATTTTCAGCTTTGGTTCCATATCAATTTCTGTTTCCAATACTGTACAGCAACCAGTGCTGGGTTTCCCATGTACACAGTAAATAACCGTTTTCGGTGAGTTATTGCTTCCATCGTTATATTGGCCGCCGCAATTATTTTTATTTTTGATCCTTACAAAATTAGAGTCAAAATTGGTAAATGAAGTACTGTGTTCAGCGTGTACTTACGATATTAGCGGCTTCTTCTCGTCGTCATCGTACATCTTGACCTGATGAGGGACGCGCAAAAACTTATCACGGCAATCAAATGTCACGTCTAGAACCGTGTGCACTGTTTAGTTTTTTATGGAATGAGGTTGCTCGCTATTATTGCAGATTGCCAGAAACCGAACGTGTAAGACACGATGGAGAAATAACTTCTGATATTATTGCACCCGACCCCAACATCACTTATCAGCTATCATTTGTTGTCGGCGCTCAAATAAATACACTTATTTACTTATTTAGCAAAAACATCTAGGAAATAAATAGAAGTCAACAAAAAGCAAGGTGTGATTTCCATTCCCTTTTTAGATTCTCCTTATGAACAGTTAGCAATATTCAATTATGCTGGAATAAGCAGTAAATAGTGAACCGTTATCAAATATTATTAGGTAACAACCACCGTGCCGTGCGCGCTTTTTAAACCATCTAATTCGAACTTCGTTTTTCGACTTAGACCGAGTTTCAAATGTACCGCCCAATACAACCACGTGATAGCGCCGCTGTAGCCATCTTTCTCCAAATCGTCTACTTTCAGGTAATAATAAAGAGAGACACGTACCAATGGCACGACAGGTTCAACGGTCATACCTGTCAGTGTCAATTGTCAACAAGTCCTTTAACATGTAAAGTTATCTCTAGTGAATCATGTTTCCAAGCATTTAACGAAATTTGAGACGGTGTTTAACTACAATGTCCATTTTACACCGATACTTTAGAGGAGGGTACCTGGACAAGGTTATGATATTTAAGGCAGCTTTCTGAGGCAAAAGTGGCATAAATGACATGGGATTTTGCACGAGAAGGCATTTCTTCCTGTCAATATGTCTCCTACAGATCGTGAGTAGCCTTTGTTTACTTTTGGCTGGTATGACTTCACAACACTTTTTCGTTTACAGCTCACCGTCATTCAGAGACAGGTGTTCGATTTTCTTGGATTTCTCTGGATACCGATCCTCATAAATTTCTTTGAAATCATATTTATTATATTTGGATTTTTTGGTGCTTTCCAGTATAGACCAAAGTATATAATATCGGTACGTTTGTTTCGTTCCGTTAGTTGCTATGGTGACACCAAATAAACAAATCTGGGTCCTGGTCTAATTTTTGAAAAACGAGCGTGTCACATTTTACGAGTACGATAGAAACTGCATCTACGATTAGCAATTGTTTTTTTAATTTCTTATTGTTAATAGGTGATTTTAATTTATCCAATTTTACTGTGCTGTGATGTATAGTAAACATAGTATTTTTTGTTTGTCGGGTCTGGTGTATGTTTTTAACAGTGCCTCTAGCTCGAGCATATAATTATGCCTGACAGGAAAGTGGCATAAAAATTGAGATGTTAAGCATTTTTTTTTGTTAAAAAAACAAAGTAACAACCGTTACGTGATTGTTTGAACTCGCCTAAGCGATCTTGTAGAAACAATCATGTCACACTGAATAGCATAAATTCCACATATAAACGGCATATTTTCAAAAACTAAGAAACAGATTTCTTATTTGTGTTCAGAAGCTTGTCACTGTAGTAATTGATTATCAGGAATTTCAAGGAAATATTCAATGAACCTCTGTTTTATTTGCAGTATTCATTATGGCATCTGTTTTGGCTAGGTTGGAATATATTTATTATTTGTCTGTATCTGGACGTCGCAGGCCTTAATCATAGGGTTAGTATATGCTTATATATGCCATGTTAAACTGTATAGTAATTACGTGTTATGTAGGAAAGCAAGGTACTTAAGTTGGATCCTGATAGCGGAAGCTGGTGGCAAAATGGACCTGGATGCAAGGGAACATTGAATACGACAGCTGCCTTTCCCGTTGTTGAAAACGTGACCAATTGTTTAGTAGATTATCGCCACGTTGAAGTCTTTCAAGCAGGATTGCAGTGTATACTTTCGGTAAGAATTGCTAACAAACTAATTATCAGTTTTTGCACATGTCAAAAAAGTTTGGTCTTGTTTTTTAACTCATGTGTGTGTGTACAATGGAGGATTCAAAATTAATCTCATTATTATCATCACAATAATGCTGGATGAGTTTTGAACCAGCCATTAAAGTTTTAGTTATTCTTTAGCGATTCTTTTGCAGAAAACTTCAATTATTGTATGCTGTACCTTGAAAAGTATAACATTTTCTTCTTTTTTATATATATTGCACAAATATGTACTTCACCAGTTAACAATTGGCATGCCAAAGTGTTTCATTTAAATATTAAATATTTTATAATGAAAGTATTTAAATTTTAACTAATTTACTAAAGCTGTAAATTTTCCCAAATCTTCTACATTTTTTTAAATTAAAAAAGCCATTCTGCCAACAGTAATATTTATTGTTGTAGTGTTCTAAGTACCATTGTATTTGCGGAATTTAAGAATATAATAATATTTAATCAATTTTCTACACTCTATACAAACAAAAATAAGCTATGTATTATTGTGGTAACAACACACTTTTCTTTTGTTTGGATGTGGAGCTGACAGTTAGTGTACATTACATAACTGGCACACAACATACAGCTCCATAAAAAAGCATTAAATAAATGGTGGATAAAGAATAGAGCCCACCATTTGAATGCAGAACAGTTTCTTGTATTTATGCGAAATTTCATTACACTAAATGTCTGAAGCCCTTTATATTTTTTTAAAAAAACAACAACTTGTAATTAAAAATAAGATACCCCGAAACATAAATAAGATACTAGAGGCATTGTCAGACTCCATGAATTAGTTTGACTACTGTTGCAATACAATAAGATACAACACAAACTTTTTTAATGCAAAGTTAGAAATTGGTGGTGACATCAATCAGGATACTTAATTTAAAATTGTTACAGATTTGTGGAATAGTTACCGGATTTTGTTTGAGTAGAATGCTGATGGAAGAAGACGACAGTTGTAAGTATCACACATTAGCGACACATAACTCATTCATGGGATTCAGCAATAACACTATTAGTTTGAACACTAACACAAGTAGTTCTTGATTATAAGACCCATTACGCACACTTATAATCAGGAGTCATTGTTGATATGCTTGCAGTTGATTTCATTGGTGGATTTGATCCGCAAACTATTTGGTAAGTTCACGACATGTAGAATGCAGCTTGTATGTTAGGACATTTCACTAAGTCATGGCGCACCAATTAACAAAACTGTGCATGTCGCAAATACAGTAGGCACTGAGTTATGTGAACTAAGATAAACAACGGGCGTGCACAAAATCAAATTGGTTGCATAATCAAAAGTTTTTGAGATAAATTAGAAGTCTGGCAACGCCCCAATTTCGGATGTCATCAAGATTGATCAGTCAGAATACGAATCAGCACCAACTCAAGTGAGATCTTGGCTCCTAAGCATTGGATTGACTTCGTTTGTTCTCTTGATGGTAGATTATTATCTGTAGGTGTTCCCAAACTTTTTTTGAAATAGGGTTACTTCCTTGTCACTTACTATAATGGTACATTTATTTTGTATGTTTACTTTTGTAGATAGTTGACATAACTGAGCACCTGCTGTAGATTCTTTCGTAGTATTTAGTGTTTTTATATTTTTTCAGTTAATTACTTGGGTGGAGATGGTAAAGGTCCTCAGCATTTGTTATTGAAACCAACGTATGTTGACAGTTGTAACACCATTAATAGTTTTACCGCACGGCCTAACAGTAATTGTGGTGATGAGGATTTGTCGGATTTTCAATCTTTACTAAACAAGAAACGTATCTATGCGAAAAATCCCGCAATGGGCGCACCCAAGTCTAAGTTGAATGTTCGCTCAGATTTGATACGTGCGTCTACTGCCTCTAAGTCAGAGGAAAGACTTTATTCCGATACAGTATTTCCATTAAACAGAAGGCCTAGATCATTACATGCTGATGCTTTTTGAGACTGATCTTGATGTAGCTAATTTTTTTCTTGCCCTGTAACCTGTAGTCAGGATTTTTCAAGCTTTAATTTTGTTATACGACGCATGTTATACACTTAACATATATATTTTATTCAATTGTTTGCTTTTGCATGTTATTTTTTAGTCAGTATTCATTTAGCATGCAAATTTGTTGTAGGTGTTATAACTAATAAACATTTTTTAATGTACTAGTTTGGTTTTCTTTATGCCTACGCTTGTGGTTTTGCTTTTAATTACGCACAGTTTCATTCTTTTGTCATGGGAACAGCACTGGGGAAAGGGACATCCATGTGTAATCTCCACTTTTAGGGAATATCTGAAATTAGTGGATACTATTACATGCTTTAAATATGTGAAAGGTTTACTTTAAAAATATTTAGAACTTAAAATCTAATTCAAATGCATTATTAATCATGTTACCAGCGCTGGGTCTATAGCAATCTTGGTGAGCTATAATATCTCAAAACAGCTGTACAGGATGGACACATGATAAATGGTAAGAGATGGAAAAAAATGGGCCATTTCTATTAATACCTGCCGTTTTTTGATTACGGAAATAGTTATTAAAAAAAAATAATGTAATACCATCACATAATATATATTTTTTAAATTCAATGTCTATCTGCCTATAATATGGTTCACATGTTCTAATAAATTGTTAAGTATTCCTTTGAGTTGTATGTATACACACATATTTGTCAAATTTAACGTACATTCTCTTTCATTTTTGTTATAACAGGTCACATTGTATCAAAATATTCTTGTTAATTGTTTAAAAACTGTATTAATTTTTTACCAAACTCCTCACAAAATTCATTCTTAATTATGCTCAAGAGTTATGCAGTAGTTATTCATTAGCTAGTGTTCATTAGTAATTTTATTTTATCCTATATTCTGCAATCACAATAAAAGCTGTCTATCCTGTACACTATTAGGGTGTAAGGTAACTTTCAAAATGGATCCTGTATTGATTGACTAATACTAGGAACTAGTAGAACTGCAGACAGTTTGTTACAAAGTGCTAATGTTATGAAAGCAGACGAAAGTGCTGTTCACATGCATGTTAATGGAAAGGTGCACCATATACATCGCAATATCAATGGCTTCAATGCAATAGCTCATATCTGCACTAATTTGATTATGTGCTAAACATGGTAAACTAAAACCTATGGGATATATTTTTAATGCCAAAATGATGCACGGAACAACTGAAAATGGCTACTGCTGATGTTTTAGTCATCACTGAAAAAAGATTGGTCGCAAGAATACTGCAGCAAGTTTTTGATAATAAGTTTTTAGTAATAAATGATTGCTGAATGAATTATTTTTGAATGCATGTACAGTCAATTTTATAGATAATGAGACACACCCAGACCAGGCAGTCTCTATTCGTGAAATCGACTGTATAGAATATTTCAACATTGCCAATTTAATACCACATGCACTGTGACATGTCAATTTTGAGATTAGGTATGGCTTGGTTTTTATCCAGTCGATACACGTGACAGCAAGTAACTTCATACTAACTAAAGACGTAAATTTAAAGTTCTGTCAACAGCGGTATAGATTTATTTATTTTCTAGTGGATATAAAAAAATTCAAATAATTAAAATAAAATTCGGCATGTACATTAATTTCCACTTAGACTTGATATGAGCTATTCCATTGACATCGTCGATACATTGTCATGCCAGTGCCAATAATAACCCAACTGTTGTCCACAGCGTCACGTAAACCAGCACGAAAAAATACTAAACGCATGTCGCTGTACTCGATCGAGTTTAGCCCTCAGGTGGACAGTCGTCCCGGTGACAGTGACAGTCAAGATTACGAGCACGAACAACCAGCAGCCGTTTCTCCAAAGCCGATGACGCCAAGGCGGGTCAAAAGACGCAGTGTGATGCAGCGTGGAACTACGAACAGGCACAGCACGAACAGCAGGCGACATTCGACCGCACGATCGTCCACTCGCAGCTCACGCCGACACACACAGAATCCTGTCACCCGACTGCTGGAGCAGCAGCAGAAGGTGCAGGGTTACGACAGTCCGAATAGTCCGTCTCCCATCGAGCCAATTCCGAGCTACTACAACTCGGCTTCGAGCAGCAACCTCGTCGCGCCACGCAGCAACTGGCAGAGCAACGGGCATGCCAACCCGACATATCAGCAGTCGTCGATACAGTCGCTCAACGAGCCAGATGATTTAGACGAATTGTACAATAATAGACCGGCGTCGGTTAGGTCTAGCTATTCGAACTTTCACGGTACCCGYGCTATAAGTTACGCAGCTGCTAAGCCGTCTTATCATGGACATGCCACGCCTCAAGTGCCGCAGAAGAGGAGTGGCAATCCTTATCGGCAGAGTCTCAGGTCGTCCGCTTTCATGAACAGCGGACCACCCGCTTATAGTTCACAGGGACAGGCTTGTATAGATTCAGAGACTGCGATTTAATTTATTGCAATATTAAGGCCACTTTGTGATATTAAGAATGTAGTTCAGTTATCGTTTTTTTCGTTGCGGTATGAGTTTGAACATCTGAATACATTTTAGACGGTGGATTCAAACTCACTCAATATTCACCTAGTATAGTTTTCGTGAAGATAAGTTGCAATCTTTTTTTTTCTTTACAAAACACGCAGAGAGAGCAAGGCTGTGATTTTTTAATCGCTATGGTCATTTGCAATCAGAGCAATTAACATTATTATGGATGTATGTTTTAGTACTTGCCATTCATGAATATGACTAGTGTATATGACAGGATAAACAATTGCCACAGACATTGTTCACTTGCATTCACTAATTAGCAAACAACATCTGGTGCAACATAATCATTTTTGTGCCTTCACAGACAATCAATAGATGGCGTTGCATGCACTTCATGCAATTAAAATAAAGTTCAGTGGTTATGTTATATAAATAAATCTCTTTTTTGGAGGGGAATGAAATATTGTTATGCATGATTTATTTGTTCAAAAGCAGCAATCGTTTTTTTCTTCCTCTGTTGTTTTATAATTTCCAATATCTGCATTGAAAGTTCCCTTAGCCTGTTTTAAACTAAGGACTCCTTGTAGTATATGTTCAACAGAGTTGGTCCCAGTATTGATCCCTGTGGAGCACTGCATGTTATGTTCATCTTGGTTGGTTCTCCAACTTTGAGCATACATCTTTATGTTCCGTTCCAATTATATGCTCATGCAGATTTTTTTTGTTGCTTTTTTGTCCCACGTTTTAAGCAAGTTTAATGTTTTTTCACCAATTCACTTTTGACATGTTTAGGTCACATATGAATATGTATCAGAACGACATTGCCTGTGGCATATATAAGCCCATTGGACAGTTATAATCGAGATTTTTGGGAGATAAAAATAAAACATTTGGGAGAAAATAGATAAACTGTGAATCATTGAACACACTCAGTCAGACTTCATTTGCATCAGATAATTGACTGTTCAAATAAAACAGTGACACAGATTAATGAATCTGTTTGTATTACAATGTTTCGTAATTATTTCTAATTGTGATATTCATGTTTGAGCAAACGAATTGTTTTGTATTGTGATAAAAAAATCATATTCAGGAACACGTGTTTCATGAATCTGATGTAGCCAGTGATTTCAAATTAAATGTATAATCACTGGTTGCTGCTAGGGTTGGTATAGTATCGATAATACCCTAAGTATCAAAGGTATTGATGTAGAGAAAATATTAAATATGTCAAAAGTATCTATCGAAGATGTTCCACTGTGTGTTCTGTGTAATCAATAGTTAAATTATTAAATATTGCAAAAATTTCGATTATGTTATTTCAGTACTTCGACATTTTCAATAAATTTAATACTTCAGATACTTTTAAGTACTTTCTGTACTTTTAAATACTTTCGATACTTTGAGTAAGTATCGATCCTTTGCCTATCCGTAGTTGCAGCTTGTTTATTTGCTGTATCCTTGTGTTTGTTACTGTGATTGCACATACACTCATCTGTTTTAGTAATACTTTTGCGGTTTCAACCAAGATGGAGGTGATTATTCATTTGCATGTCATATCCATCATGCCTGTAAAAGATGAGACTGCTCAAAAATGTAGGAATGTTAGTGTATGTCTACAAAAGCTGTGTTCATATCGCGGTAGTTTGTAGTTGAATTTGATATCGTAAACATATACGAATATGCTGTATTTCATTAGCACCAAAGTATTATTTTTAGCTATTTTTTTGTAATGTAATGTGTAAAATAGCGCTGGACTACTGGACAGTTTATTAATAAATTTTTTATGGAAGTTTAAAGTTTTTTAGTGCTACATGAAAAACGTAGCTTAATTTAATGGCGTATTTAGGTTCCACATGTCTTCAGATCAAAGCCTGAAAAACGAAGAACATAACATTATAAAGTAAACTCGAGACATTTTTATGCTGAAAAAAAATTKTGCAATGGTAAGTACTTAATCAATATATATTTCTTTAGTATATATAATAAATAATGAAATTCCTTGCAAGGATTGTTTTAAGTATTCAAAATAGGTTTTTATTMTGCAAAAAATTATTTTGACTCGATTTTGTGCTTAATGTAACATCAGTATATGATGAGGATGCCCAGTTTTTGCCTGGCAGATTGTAACAAAATTGGCAGATCATATAATTAAATTTTGTGCAAGAGATTTTTAATGCATTGTGTTTTTATAAGTGAGATATTGCTAGTTGTGTTGTGGGCAGAAGATGCTGCAATAGTCGCTTTTTAGTAAAGAAGGATAGTTATTATATTTTATTATTTATTATTTATTATTACCAAATAATTTTCTGGGCACAAATTTAATCAGCAGATGTCTGAAATCATCCAATAAGTATCCAAATTCACCCAAGGAAGATAGAAACATTATAAGACAGAAAGATTTTGAAAATAGAAGTAATGTTTCTTCGATGTATTGGAAGATATGTCAAATTTTAACATTTGTAATTTTTCTCAAAATACTTTCATTGAGCAAAATTTGTCGATCTGTATAGGTATGACTTAATTTCATTATTGCTCTTTAAAAAGTTGTGTTTTGTTTTTTTGTTTAAAGAATACAAAGAAGTTTTAATGAAATTTTGTCTACAAATCTTTAGCTTGGCTTTAATTTCATGCTAATAGTATTTTTTTATGTCGCAATCGCAAAAAAATTATTTTTTGTGGTAAGTAGTACCTACCTTTTACTTGTTATCTACATTATAGGAGTATGGGTAAACAAAAATATTTTGTTTTATATAAGGAAAAATTAAATCTTTTATAGAATACTTGAAAATGGCCTTTTTTAAATTGGTTTTGTATGATAATTTATAGGGAATCCTAATCATTTTGCACGTTTTTGCCAACAAACTTTACTGTATACTTTGTTGTATAACTTCCGGGGTTTTTACTGTAATAATCCAATATTTATCTAAGGTTGGGTGCATACGCTATGTATATTAACTTCCCATAAATTTGGTCTTTAGTTACGATTGTTATAATATCAGAAAAAGTTAGCCCGCGTAATTTAATGTATGTTGTTTATTATTTGCAAGTAGCTGTAGCAAATATAAAAATCTTTTAGCTGTTTAAGTTTCTTGCGTATCTGGCCTATGCACCAAGATTAGAACTAGATTTGATTGCCGTGTTTGCGATTAATCAAAATTATCCCATTAACTAATCAGAGTATAGACAACCTTGACACAACCTGAACTGCTGAATGAAAATAAAACAGTAAAACTATTCCATATAGGATATATGACCGAAATCAAGTTGTTAATAAGAACAACAGCAAAAAATGTAGCAAATAGCAATAAGGTATTGTGATTTCTGATTATACGGCTGGTTTGTAATCGCATTTGTTTATGGCACACTATGGTACGACTCGCGCGAATTTTTCAAACACGAATGCTGTCGGGTCTCTGGATTCACGCGCGCAGTTGTCACATGCTGGTTGTGGCCGCTATATTGATCATCTTGCCGCTATGAGAACACTCTTATCAGGAATCCTATCCAGGAGTAATTTCAAACTAAACAGAGTGTATGATTGTGTTCAAAGTGGCTGTGTTAATCAATTTGTCAGGATTCTTAGCTCTTCCGTTGCTAACGATGGAAGCGAAGTAAGTACGGGCATTGGAGGTAAAATCGATTGATATAAATAAAGCCCTTTCAGGCCGGTCTCCAAGAATTTAACCCCGGGTTCAGTATACAAAGGTAACGTTGTAGGCCAAAGGCAAATTGTATGATGCTAGTTTTCTTTCATGATTTTAACTTTTGGAACATTTTCCGTTCGAAATTTCAGGAAATACTCCGTCATCCACAACGTAAATTATATAATTTTGTAAGTTTTTAGTGCATTCATAAGACGAATAATATGTAATATGTATGTAATATGAATGTATGCCGCGTTACTCGATTTATTTCAGGACCGACGAGGCAAACAAAAATGAGGACTTACTATTCGAATTGTTCAAAAATAAGGACACGGGGTTTCTACATATGGGCAAATTTTTGACGGTAAGCGGAGGCTGCAGATTTTGTTAAAATTAACCCTGACGGTTTCTCTATTAGGCGTTACGGAAGACTGGATTGCGAAAGAGCGATCCCAGGTTAAAGGAAATGATGGAAAACTTGAAAAGGGTACAAAAGAAAAATTCGGATGGACATACCACAGATACGCACAAATTAACTTTGGAGGCGTTCCGAAGGTAAATACATCGAAACGAAAATAATTGGATAAAAAGAGACCCATCGGCAGTACGTCTGTTAAAAAATATAGCTCAACATAAATTCTAACACAAAAAATGGACCTTTTTTCCAAGCCACAATCAGAGATATAAAAAGTATCATTCCCCATCCCTCAAAAATTTGCACAACTCTTTGATGTTTTTTGAGCAATTGAGCCCCACGCGTAATAAGATAAAATGTAAGCAACCAGAAAAAAACAATAAGTGCTAGCAAGCAGGAACATTTTGATTCGCTTTTGAACTCAAAAAACTTGTACTTGACCGTTTGATGCTTGAGGTTATTTGTAGCATCTTTTTTAAAGCTTTAGCTTATCCACTGACATAGTTCGTCTTCGTGCTTCTTTTGACTTCAGCATTAGTAAATTTGGTACTTATGATTCAGCTCAAATTTGAACGCGTCCCATTTTTTTCTTACATTAAAAATGCCTTCGCATGGCAGAAAATTATGACCTCGCTTTGGGAAAATGTTCAACGGTAACAAAGTACTATGACCGGTCAAAACTTTTGATCTCTGTAGCCATCAGTAAATGCGTACAGCTTTTTGCTAGGGTAAGTGCGTTTATATATATAATGAACTAGAACATACAATATTTCATTACATCCTTTCTTTTCAAAATTTTCCGGCAAAGCATACATAAACTGATATACAGTTAGTTCAGCTAAAACTGTCTCTTGTAAAACACATCATTATAACACAAATAGGGACATGGAATATTCTACTTAAAGTCAAAATTAGAAAACTTCTGCTATTTCTATCATTCTTATTCCAATTTCTTACACCTTTTTCTTCCAAGTCTTTTAATAGTAGGAAAAATGTGTCCGGGTTGTTAAATTACAAATTGCAGTACATTTTAGTTTTTAAGGTAATATAATATGATTTCCATCTTTAGTGTGCGAAGCCATTAAACGTCTATTGTATTTCAGGTTCTTTTAAATTTCGTATGGCAGATACCCAGTAGAGAAAACGTATAACACAAAAATCGTCGTCTTATTGACAAATTATATTAATCTGTTGCTCTAATCAAAGTCCAGCTTAATGTATTTTAATAAGTTCTAATCATACTAGTATATAATCAGTTTCAAAACGTTGGCGACAGAGACAGCTATATGAAATGAAAACTTCTTTCATTTCTGGAGCTTCTCGGATCCTTGATGTAACAAGAAACAAAATTAACTTGAAATTATGTAATTTAATTAAATATAATAATAGAAGAGGTATAAATATTTTTTCCTTATGCGTAAAAGATATGTACTTACTATGAAAGTATAGAAGTGCAAACCTAAAGTTTAATACTTAATAATACTTTAATAATGTCAGATATTCGTAGTTTGAGCAACTTTTTTGATCTAACTCAATTCAACAATGTAACTAATGTAGCTGACAGATTATGGGATCCCGTGTTTTACAACAAAACTTGTAGTGTAAGGAAAGCCGGTGCAAAAACCTTGAGAGAGGGTGGGCATCATTCTCCTTTGAGTATAGATATGTATCAGGATTTTATCACTAATAATTTTAATAATCATGATGTCAGGTCTAAAGCATTTAATTTTATAAAGGCAGATATTAAGCAACTCTACAGTAATTTAAAAACATATACAGTATCAAAGAAGTAAATGAGTCGCTAGATTATTTGTATTCGTTTGTAAACGACTACCCGTAAACTTGTACCAGTTGCAACTACATTAAGAACTAATTATCTCCCTTGATTTACCAAACAAATCATCAAAGACATTCGACGTAAAGCATCATTCAACAAATACAAAAAGTCTACAAATCTTTACGTAATAAAATTAAAGTCTCTAATAAAAATAACCACTCCATTACACTAATTTATTTGAACTCTTCTCACCATCAGACGTTAAGAGTTGAACTTTTGGCAATCGTTCAGTACGTTCGTTAACGACAATTTTTCTTTATGATGACGCTGATTATGATCATTCTCCACCAAAACAATAATTTTACAACTAATGGCAATTTTTGGCTTAAATTCTCAAGCTCATTTTCAGAAGAAATGCATGTACGCGACTTGCCATCCGTTTTTAAGAGACTATTGAAATAACGAAGAAAAACTAAATCAGCTTGAGGCTTTTTTGCTGGTTGGCGTGTTTTGATTACATTACGTTGTGTACGTCATAGATGTGTATACCAGGAATATAAATATGTTTTAGTTAGTAATCCTAGGTTTCTTTAGGGTTGTTTTCGCCTATAAAGGTCGGCTGCATCCAAGAAGTATCTCTTTATGATACACTATACCTTACACCATCGCATCTACAACCTACATTTTTTGTTTTAGCCTAGTTCAYCCTAACATCGCCCTGATAGCGCGCGCTTTTAAGCAGCAGTTCATTATACCAGACTTCGAGGGCTTTTCCAAGGATCTAGAGGAATTCTACTGGAAATGCAAAGACAACAGTAATGGAAAAGTAAACGTACGTGACGGTTGAGATCAGAAACTCATTTTTGCAATTCAAGGTGGCCAGCTACATACCTCAACTGGCAAGAACGAAGCCAAACTACTGGGGGGTAAGCGTCTGCACCATCGATGGCCAGAGGTTCTCCATGGGGGACGTGAATATACCTTTCACGCTCCAGTCCTGTAGCAAACCCCTTACGTACGCCATAGCGCTCGATTTGCTTGGTGCAGACGTGGTGCACGGTTACGTAGGGCAGGAACCCAGCGGAAGGAACTTCAACGAATTAGTTTTGGATTATAACAGTAAGAATGTGTCTTCTTGGAGGAAGTGGGCCTAACGAAAATTCGTTTCCTTAGAGAAACCGCATAATCCGATGATAAACGCTGGCGCAATTCTGGTATGCGCACTATTGAAGACGTTGGCGCATCCTGAAATGACCCTGGCGGAAAAGTTTGATTTTACCATGAATTATTTTGAGGTGAGCTTTCCTGTTATTGCTAAAGCGGTGTTTAATATCAGGTCTTTTAGAGGCTTGCTGGTGGTGAAGGGTTGGGGTTTAATAATGCTGTATTTTTGTCAGAACGTGAAGCTGCAGACAGAAACTACGCCTTAGGATTTTACATGAAGGAATATAAATGTTATCCCGAAAGGGCCAACTTTAGGGAATGCATGGATTTCTATTTTCAGGTAATTACGACACATAAAAAGGACATTTTAATTTAACGATTGTCTTACATATTTTAAATTTTTCATGGGATAGTTAAGGGGTAAAACGTGGGGTTAAGTTATGTTTTATGTTTGGAGTTGTCGTTATTTGCATCACTTATTTATGGGCCGAAACAGATTTCAAAAATTTCCCTCGTGTATGGTTGCTTACGCCGATGAAGTTTTTGCCATTTGTAATACCTTTTTAGAACTTAGAAAAACAAGGGAGTCTTCCGTTCTTAGATATATTGGTGTCAATAAAAAACAACAGCGAAATAGAGTTTAATGCGCACAGAAAAATACATTTATAAATAGGTTTATAATCAATGAATTGTAACATTCTTATCAACATAAACTTTCTGCTTTGAAGTTCCTAGTTACTCGTAATGTTCTATTATCAAAGGCCAACATTGAAAAAGAACTCAAATATATCAAGAATGTTGCGGTGCAGACAGCACAGCATAGACATGCATTTTAATAGTAGAACCTTTACTTAGGAAGACACAGCACAAAAAACAGATTGTGGATGCACCGTTTTGTTTATCGAAATACTTATTTAGGCTCTCTAAATCATTGTGGTTAGAGTTTTTCATTATAGTTTGATAACGATAGAAACCCACACTCAGTTCTTATCTTATTCTGTTTTAACGTGTCAAAATCATAATAGTAATTAACAAGCTTTTGCGTCAAACTTGCAATGTGTGGGTTGCTTCAGTTGTATCTGACAAGTGTTATTCAAGGCAAACCCTCAACTTAAGTTTGCAGCCTACTAATTTATTGCAAAACAACTAACGAAGCTTTTGAGGCGTAACAAACTGTTAAAGAATACAAGCTGTTGTCACATCCAGGTACTAAATCTCATTAACGTAAGCTAAATTAATAATTGTGCGACAATTCCGTTGCATCAGGCACGTGGCAAATAAATGCGAACTTCGTGAAATAATCCATGTGACCTTTTGCAGGATATTTTTATGTGTATCTTCATAAATTGGTTATTTTTATTATCATATCTTGAAATACCAAATCCAAGCAGCTTACTTCTTGAGTGCCATACGACAAGGATGTTTTTTTTTTAAATTAATATGATTGTTCTATATGTATAGCTCCAGCAAATGTACTTGAATCTTCGCATCTTAAAACTTGTGTCACGATATTATTTTTTAGAGAAAATGTCAATAATAAAAGATATTTTTTTAATATTTAATAACTGTTTATTATCCCAACTATTAACTATTGCAGTGTTGTTCGATGGAGGCAACATGCGACACAGTTTCAGTAATGGCGTCAACGTTAGCTAACGGAGGCATCTGCCCATTAACTGAAGAGAAGGTTTTGAATCCAGAAAGCGTCAGGGATGTGCTGTCTCTGATGCATAGCTGCGGAATGTATGATTATTCCGGACAGTTTGCTTTCAAAGTTGGTCTACCAGCCAAATCAGGGGTTAGCGGAGGTTTGATAGTCGTGATACCAAACGTCATGGGTCTTTGTTTGTGGTCGCCACCTCTGGATGCATTGGGTAACAGTTGTAGAGGAGTGCAGTTCTGTGAGGTGCGTTTTTTATATATGTCACAATGTTCAGATATCATATTAAAGTTTTTCGACGTAACAAAAACAGGCGAGTTAACAAGCACATTGGTTCTAGCATTTGAGCAATGAAAAGTGCCACCTTCCCGAGAACCAAGCCTAGGTATTCTTAAATTAAACAATGCCAGCAAAGAAGGACAGTCAACATCGGCATGAAATACTTTAAATAAAAATTTTAAACTAGTGCGAATCCTTCTAGCTTGCAGAGAACTAACGTCAAACCTTTGCAACAATATCCTCTATGCGGGTAATAATTGTCTACTCGATACGACAGAAACTTAAGAAATCGACTCTGAATTTTCTGTTTGGTTTATGCCTTCTAAGGGTAAAAGTGCAAACCTTACACTTGTCAATATTAAGGGGCAATCTATTCACAGCTACACGGTTAACCTGCCCTTGCAATACTAAACAGTCATCCTCGCCGGATACTCCAGAAAATAATTTTATTTCGTCCGCAACGAAAGCGATAGATCATTTACAAACAAAATAAACAGCAATGGCCCCAAGTTAGACCCCCGAGGAACTCCGGAGGTCGCTAAAAAGTTGCATGATTTAAAACCGTTATATGTAACACATAATTTACGTTGAGTGAGATATGATTTTACTAGTTGAACGAGATAATCACTCAATCCAAGCTGCTCTAGTTTATTAAGTAGAACACAATGGTCCACCCCGTCGAAGGCCTTCGAGAAGTCAGTATACACTGCATCAACTTGACCTTTATTTTTATAATATTTGCAGTATACTGCATAAACTGCGCTAAGTTAGTTACAGTAGAACGTTTTGGATAGAATCCATGTTGGTTAGGTGATATGCTATGTTTAATTTCATTAAAAATTATATTGTGCAATAACCTCGCAAAATTTGATAAAATTGCATTGGGGCGATAATTTTTTAGGTCAGAGGGATTGCCGCTTTTTAAAACAGGACACACTCTTGTAGTTTTCCAAATATCGGGAAATGCAGCTGTAGACAATATAAGATTAAACAAATAGCTTAAATGTGAGATGAGAACCCTCGAACAATCTTTAATTAGAAAGCTAGGAATCTGAGCATCTCCACAGGTCATTCCGTTTTTTAATTTGAATATAGACTTTTGAATATCAGATTCAGAAAATTTGTTAAAATGTGTGTAAGTCTTGGCTTTCATTAAATTTGAACCATTTGTATTGCCCGCAGTAAAGACAGAAAAGAATTTTGCAAAACCGTCGACTATCTGGCGTGGATCATTCAAAAAACATTCATTAGGAATTCTTGAATGTCGTTTCTTACTTTGAACAAAAGCCCAGAAACTTTTGGGATCATGACTAAAATTTGTTTGGATTTTATTAATGTAATCATTGTAAGCCTGTGACATTTGTTATTTTAGTTCACTGCGTAAACGTTTAAATTCATTAAAGTGATGAATGCTTCCAAATTTCTTGTATTTACTATGATGGTAAGCCTTAAGTTTTACAATTTTTATAATTTGTGACGTGTACCAAATTGGATACCTCCGCTTAATTTTTTTATACAAAGGTACATATTTATCTAATAATTCATATATTTTTTAATAGAACATTGTGCAAGCCATATTGATATCGGTATAATTGTGCAAAAAGTTTCAGTTGGTATACAGTAAAGCACTGTAAAGTTGTGGAAAATTAACTTTTTTAAAATTATAAGCTTTGTCGTCAGAACTCAGGAAAACCAAAAGATGCATCTCTACGCACCTCAGTGGATACTTCTAGAGAAGGATGATGACAATCCTCCGCCAGCTTAGGCTGACTTTCCCGCGAAACTACACATTTCACATCAGATATACACAAATCCAAAATTCTACCAAATGTATTACGAATGCTGTTGAACTGAGTTAAGTTATTAAATTCAAGAAAATTTGACAACGTGTTTGATTTGAAGTCATTTACACTAGCAGATATAAAATCGCTGACGTTAAAATCACCCAAGATTATTATACTTTTAACATCAATAACATGAAGCTCAAACGCCTCCAAAAAAAGTATATATATTTGGAAAATAACTTAGGTGGAGCTCCGACTAACTCTTTTTTCTATTTCGAAATGTGCAAGTAACTCTTGTGATTTGCTGTTTTGTAGTAATGTATGTCTATTCGTTTATAGCGACACCGCAACCTTAAGGATCGCAAATTGAACCTTAATGCCATAAACATTTACCATATCTTTGGTGTCTATCTACCTAACACTTGACCGTTTTGCAGGAGTTGGTTAAGAAGTTCAACTTCCATCGCTACGACAACCTGCGCCACGCAACGGACAAATTCGACCCTCGCCGTTACAAGTTCGAGACGAAAGGGCTCAACATAGTCAATTTGCTCTTCTCCGCCGCAAACGGGGACATTGCCGCTTTGCGGAGGCACAAGTTGTCTGGGATGGACATGACGCTTTGCGATTACGACGGCCGAACGGCGCTGCACCTGGCTGCTGCAGAGGGCCACGTGGACTGCGTGGAGTTCCTGCTGAGGAAGTGCCACGTGCCGCACGACGTCAGGGATAGATGGGGTAGGACACCCTTGGAGGAGGCGACTGTGTTCGGCCACACGTTGGTGATAGAAGCTCTCCAGAGGTGGGAGGAGGAACAGTTGAGGCACCAGCAGGAGGAGGAAGCCCTAGATCCACCCCTTCCACCACACTTCAAATATTAATTATATTATTATGTTAGATGTTGGTTGGCAGTATTAAATGTGTTCCTCAAGAGCAATATGTGTAATTATGTTGTGACAATAAATTTATTACTGTTCGGTTGGGTTTTATGACGTTCTTTATGAATAAAATAAATGGGTTTTGTTTGTATATCCCGAAAATGAAGTCTTTTGACGCTGAGTACATTATTCACTTTTTTTGCTAAGAAAATGCTGTCACTATCAAACACTGACAAATATTATTGATCTGCTGCCATGAGGTCGAAGCTTGTAGACGTCGCTTGACTCGCCACTACTGACTTTGAGACTTCGTGTTGCTCCTTTATCATTACAGATTTAATAGTAACATACATGAAATAATGCCATTCCACTAAAGCAAATACTTTGCCTTAATCTACAGATTACTCCACAGCACATATGGCTTCCACAGGTGTTAAAAAACTTTACTATTTAAACATTTTGAAAATAATTTGCTTAACAGTATATTTAATTCAAAGAATAGCCTGGTGGTCAACTAACCCAAATATCGTCAACTTTTGCAATGAACGAACAAAAATAATTATAGTTACGGGAGATTTCAATGTGAAGCTTGGCACCTCGTCTAAACAAGCAGTTCTTTTAACCAATACCTTTCTTTCAGTTGGTCTTCACCCAACCTTTTTTAATGGTACACGTCAGCAATCTTGTCTAGATAATATTTTGACTACTCCTCTGGTCAGTAACTATTTTGTAGCTGTTCACTCCGGCATTTGTATGAGCTTTTTAAACCCCTCTTCCGAATATGACGTAAAAACACCCCACATTGAATTCAGACCTATATCAAGGGCTGGTTTGTTTCACATTTACAATCATATCGACTTGAGCTTTATCAGTAACCAAACATTGAATGCTGATGATGTCTTTCAGCACTTTCATAACATTATGTTAGAAGGTGTACGCAATCACCTTCCTCTAAATTAAAAAAGCTACTAGATATAATAATACGACCAACTGATTCTCCTCTGACTATACTGCTATACGAATTTAATAAAATAGAACTAGTTACACACAATATAATTAAGGAGTACAAGAAGAAATATCGTAATTAAATATCAAGGACAAGAAAATTATTTAATGAAAAATATATACTAAACGCTAGCAATACGCAATGTGTAATGTGGGACTTAATAAATTTAAATAAAAACGAAGCCCAAAGCTTCCTGAATCACTATCAGCTAATAATATAAATGAATACTTTGTCAGTATTGCAGCAAACACCAGCAACTCATTACCAAATCCTGGTAATAATGAGTATGAGTTCCCTACGAATCTAACCGATACGAAGTTTAATTTCCCTGAGGTTTCCTATAATGATGTTAGAAATGCTATTGGTAAATTGAAAAATTCTAAAAGCAAGGATACATATGCATTCAATTCACAAAATTATTAAAGCGTTAACAAATCTAATTGTTATTCCTCTTATAAGAGTATTAATGAAAGCACGTTTCCTACATTGCTTAAAACTTCGAAAGTAATACCCATACATAAAAAAGGGAGCACTGAAAATATTAATAACTACCGGCCCATTTCTTTACTTCCTACTATAAGCAAAATATTTGAACACCTGTTAAAAAACCAAGTTGATAAATTCTTTGAACCACATTAGCACTAACCACTCTTAGTGAAAGAGTCTTGTCTGGATTCGAGCAGAAAAGCCAAACACTAGTTTCCTGTCTAGATTTGTCAAAAGCATTTGACTGTGTAACATAGTATATTATTAAAGAAAGTGAAATTATACGCCTTTAGTGACGATAGTGTGGCCTTAATAGCTTCATACCTGAAGAACAGATATCAGTTTGTTGTCACCAACCAGACAAAGTCCACGAGCTTACCAATTAAACCAGGAGTGCTTCAAGGTTCGGTCCTGGGCCCAACGTTGTTTGCAATCTTCATTAATGATCTACCACTCTCACTAACTGGGACTAATTTTATATTGTTCGCAGATGATACTACAGTGTATGATACCGGTACATCTTTGCAGAGTTTGCATCTAAGTAATATAGGGGTCCAGACTCGAATAAATAACTGATTTATCAAGAATAAATTAACAATTAATTATAATAAAACCCAAGAAATCGTATTTTCGCTGAGTAAATGTCCAGCTACTTATAAGCCAGTGAAGCTGTTAGGCGTATTTCTTGACTCCGGACTCACTTGGTAAGCTCATGCCGACTATATAACAACCAAACTTTCAAAACAGCTGTACTTGTTTGGACAATTGGTGTATGCTCTCTCAACTCCAACATTGTTAACTGCCTATCACGCCATATTTGATAGTGTAATCTCCTATGCAATTCTCACATGGGGACACTCTGTCCATGCTGCTAAGGTCTTTAAAGTTCAGAGGAAGTGCGTCAGGATTCTCTCAGGCTGCGCTTATCGAAGTGACTGTAAAAATGTGTTCGGTACGTTCAAAATTTTGACACTACCTTGCATTTATATTATGCAATGTCTTCTTTTCACTCATCAAAATAAACAGGAGTATAACTCTTTTGATCATGCTTACTCCACTAGGTATCGGGAATTGCTAAAAGCTAACTTTCTAAGGTTGACCCGCACTAGAAGCAGCACTGACTATTACTGTATTAAATTGTATAATTTTTTACCACCTAACGTAAAGAAGCAATTTAAAATTTTTGTCAAAAACTTATTAGTTGAGCACGCCTTCTATAGCGTGGATGATTTCATACGCCGCTTCTCGTAATTGTTCTTGTGTACATTATTCGGTACTTTGACCTGTGTAAAGTACTCTGTATTAATAACACCAATAAATATATTATTATTATTAAAAATAAACACCTTTGGCACACCGCTTTAATAATAATAAGCAATCTTTACGCCCAAATCAAATAGAGTCACCGAGAACATTAGAATTTAAAAGAGGTTAGTGCTGAATAAAAATATAGGTTTTTTACTTTAACCTACATTGCATACGTAGGTCGCAAAAATGTCGACTTTTGTAAAATCTCCAAAAAATCTGAAAATAATCAGGGAGACATGCTGATTCATCAGAAAATATATAACACTGCGGATCTTAGACTTACAGTTTAGGAAATACGACTAGATAAGTACCCGGAAATAATGAATTTGGGCCCGAAAATAGTGCACCGGAGCGTCATTTTTGACGTAACTCGAAAACGATGACTTCCGATCCTTGAAATTCTACACATTTGTGGAATTTAAGTCGCTTTATCGATTGCAAAGACCTCATCGTCATATTTTGACGCGTTATTTTTTAACGATTTTTTTTCGCACCCCAAGGATACGGTCTTCGATAAATCCGGTTCTGTCGTCCTCAGTTGGCGTCTAATCTCAAATCTGACGACATAATCGGCTTTTTAAGCTCAAAGTACCTCGCTTAAAAACGCTTTTTAACTGAGTTACGGCCACTTTTGGATCGTGGCGTCAGCTACGTTTCGACCGTGAAACTGAAATCATCAGCAGTTCTAGACGGATTGTCGTAGGTCAATGAAATTTGATACGCATACGTAATTTGATCTCAGACAAAATATAAAACACTAAATTCTTCCCATTTCGATCACAAACTATATATTACATGACACAAATATAAGGAGTTGGAAATGACAATTCTAAAGGCGGTTTTGCAGCTAATTTTGTAGAATTATGTAAAGTATAAGACCATATACCGAACCCAATAATTTCTAATAATAACTAGTGTATTGATTGCGTATCCAGTTTAGGGAGCTTAACAGGATTTCTATTTGCAAATTAATTAACCTGTCAACTCTTGCATAAGAATAGGGTTAGAAATAAAATTATGTGTCAATTAATATAACAGTTGGTGTAAACAGGTCGCAGTGACCTTGGTGTAGCCTTTTAGCGAGGCCTGAAAGGATGAAAAATTTGCCTCCACATACTAGGAACAATATTGGAGCCTAAAAATAGTGCAACACTCATTCAATATTAAACAATATATGAAAAAGGCATGATAATTTAGAAAAATTAAATACGTATTCCGGCAGCCAAGCTGCCATCTTCATTAGAAGTAAATTTTGAAATCTTTGAAATCTTTTCCTAATCAAATTATTAATCATTTAACATGGCCCCATAACAAGAAACCAAGATTCGTTAAATCTGGAGATGGCGCTGGGCTTTGTGTAGGACTTCCCCATTCAACGCATTTGTTTGAAAATTCGGCAATCAAGTATAATTTAGTATAATTTAGAATTAGGACATAGCCTTGATTGTATTTAAACTGATATTACAAAAGCTTTTGATAGAGTTAATATGTACCGGCTACTTTGCAAGCTTTAATCGTATTTCGAGTGAAAATAAAAACTATATGTAAAAATTTATTACAAAAATATGTATATATCAATCTCACGAGTTACAACTGTATTAGCCGAGGGCCGGAAATTTAAGAACTCGGTGTAATTTTTAGATCTTTTCGTGGAATCAGGTTCCGCTGATTTTATAGCGACCATAAATGAAACCCGCAAAAATCTGTATCTAATATACATATATCTTCCTTTCTGTCGGATTTTTAAAATTACTTCGGCTTCATTTGCATAATACGATAGTAGAAGTAGTTTTGATGACACCGTGCATATACCGTTTTGTGAAAGAAGGACCAAAAAGCGAGTTCATTGGAATAATTTTTAATTTCCGGCAAATTTTTTATGGAGGCTCGTGTGGTTTTTCTAGGAGAAGTCATAGATAATAGGTCAAATAATTATTGGACGCCAATTGATTTCAAGAATTAAAAAATGCATACACACACCAAACAATCAACAAGTCTAGAGATGGATGCATGCTAAATTTTGACAAACGCGTAATTGTTGTTGAAAAATCTGGGTTATAGTCCATACGTAGTTTTTTCACACTTAGGTTTAAAATAAATAGACAGTATGTGCACTGATTGAGTTACAGAGATTTTTTTTAGAAAGAAATCACTCTATAATTTAATCGTTTAGTTCCTCCATATTTTTCATGAAATGAGTTAGAGACGACCCTGTATTGAATATTTTAGGGCTATCTATCTATCAAGTTGGTTTGCTCCAAAACCAGCAAAATACGACTTTTTATTTTAGTGTCAGTTTCAAAACCAGCTATTACTTCAAAAGTCTAGATTCGTGTAAATTAGGCATCGTTTTTTTGAGTAGTTTGCAATTGGATTGATTTATATGTTAGTTTTTTATATAACGCGTTTCATGTATATTTGTTTGTAAACGGGGGAGTGGTAGAATGACTGACGTCAAATCTCCTACCTTTTGTGTACATTTTTTTGCACAATAAATAACTTTATTATTATTATTATTATTATTATTATTATTACATCTGTGTCAGATATGTTTGTAACCCAAAAATATGTTTAGTGTTTCTGTTGTTCGTATAATTTTTGCTTCTGTTTAAGTTTTTGAATATTATTTATTTTTTGGTTTTTATAACCTTGACATGTCGATTATTTGATATATTTTGTGTTTTCTTAATTGCCGAAATTTTGTTGCGAATTGGTGCTGTCTGTTGTGTAGGTTGGTGTAATTCTTTATGTGGTCCAAAACTGCGTGTAATTCTCTTATAGAAATAGTCTGTATCGTTTAACCCTGAGGTTCGTTAATCATTCGCTTCTTTGTAGAACTCCGGATTTTATTATGCTCGTGGTTAACTTTTTGCTGGAATTTGTATTCGTGTCACTACCTGAGTTTTACAACTTAAATTAATACATTGTACATTGAAAATTGTGCATTCGTTACAAATCAAACAGAAGCATAATAAAACCCAGAGTTTCACAAACTAAATGTAAAGATTGAACAATTATGCAATTGATTAAAGGACATACAGATTTTACCCTTTATTTCTTTTATAAACTTTTTGAGATTGGATAATTCTTTAGCCTGCCCCTGCTCGGCCTGGTGGTTGGTGGTTATTAACGCCAACGTCATGAATAAACTGACGATGGTCCTGTTCAGAGACAGCGCAGTATGGGATTCCCGATCAGGATGGGAAAGCGTCCTGCCAGGACGAATCAGTAGCGACTGAAGCTTTGTGCGACTAGGGCGCGTTCCCTTCAGCAGAAGCCGACTATCCACGTGGTAAGTACAATGTGTTTGGCTCAACTTGTGCGATTAATGGCAATGTGATGGGGCGCCGCTTTTACGTTTGTGTACATGTTTTTTTACTGGAACACAGGCGTGGTGGTTCGCCAGTGTGGAATTTTTGGAATTTGGTAAAACAAAGTGTTCACTTCCTTTAGTATTAAAAAAAATTATTCAAACACAAGGCAACCTTTGATAATCGATGAGTTTCAATACTGTAAATTTTATATAGGGTGTCTGGAAAAGAATGGGACACAGAGCAGGGCCAGACCGATTTAGGTAATTTATCTTAGTATCATCTTGCTTTTTCAAGAAGTTATGGGTTCGTGAAGTCAGATTTTTTTTAATATCACACAAAAGAGTTTTCATCAGTATGACCAAATCAGATTCAGTGTTTGTCTTTAATATCGGAAATAAAGGGTTCTGTGTACGCCCATCTCGTAAACTTATTCTTTCAATTAATTTTTTTTGGATCGATACCTTTTAGAAAGAAGACAATTAATTTGAGCTGATTTTAGAATAATTTCATTAATATGAGAACTATAACATATTTGGGTAGCTACCCAAATCACGAAATTTAACCAAGTTAGCCAGTTTGCAATCTCTAAAAAAATAGTCGTTAGTGTTAATTTGTGGTTTACCGCTAAGCCTTAAGACTGAACACTTAGCTACATTTAATTCTAATTGATCAACTTCACACCACTTTACAATGGGATCTGTACCTTCTTGTATCAAAGTATTGTCAGTGTTAACAGAAACCCTTTCAAAAGTTATTGGCAAACAGCAATATTTGACGCTTGGCTACTCGTACTACACCATTGAAAGGTATGAGTACTAAGTACTGTTTGCGATCTGACAAATACAATCTTATCCAGGATAAATAAACAAAACAACAAGTCAACAAATGTACATCCTCTAAGGAATTTAAAATGTAATTTGTGAACAAAAAATGATTTATTGAAGTAGAACGACCCTTCATAAAACCGTGTTGCTCATCTACTATGATTACATCTTAATAATTATAATAAAATATTTATTACCAAACCAAATTATAAGCAGAAATAATATTGCAAAATAAAAGAAATGGAAGAATGAATCTGATAAATGGTTGCTGATCTTCTATGCAGCCAAGAAATGGTGCCATAAAATAAAACATTAATTAATTTTACACACGTCGTACTAAAGGAGAAAATGAGGAAGAATAAAAAAATAGTGACGAAAGAAAGGGAAAAGTTGGAAAAAATTAAATTTGATTTGCATCACAGTTATATATTTGTGAATAAAAAATTTATACTGAGACATCATTTGCCGTCTTACTTGAAGATTTAATATTCCCGCAAGACATAGTGAAGTGAGACTTGTTGATTGTGTTAGCTATGCAGAATGATAAACTTTGTTTGAAAATATCTTTACCATGTTTGAGTATACCAAACATGTTCTTACGTCTTCTATTAATGTTGTGTACGGTCACAGCAAAATTTAATTTTATGAAACAAATATGCAGGAGTTTTGAATTTGATAATTTTAAAGAAAAATACTAATTGCGTCTGTCAAACATACCCAGCCATCTGATGTCCTTGAATTTATGTGATATTCTACAATCTCAGACATGAATTTTGTGCTTTTATCCACGGCAAGAAGATATGGACTATACAAAACATCACAATAATTGAAGTGGGAGAGTACCTACCAATGAATCACATAATAACTTCTTAGTCTGCACTGAAAGAAGATGTCTAAAAGTATATGTTGATGAGATGAGTAACATCTTTTATCATATAATTTACATGTTCATAAAATCATAAAATTTCACAGAGTATAGGCAATATAAACTTGTGATTAAGCATATCGAAGGCATTTGAGTGATCCAGTAGTATTAAGACTTAAGCCTACTTTCATTTTTGTATAGGAAGCTATCCATAGTTCAGGTATATACCCTTGATTTAAACAACTAAAACTGCATTTAATTTGCTATAAAAAAGGTATTTTTTCTGAACATCGGAAATATCTACCATGTTTAAATAAATGTGTTTTAACCCCAGAAAGTTTAATTCTGGGACTACCGCTTTTTACTTTATATACACTTATCTCATCTGGAGACCACCGCAGATGATAAGCAAGTTATGTATCTATTATTTCAGTAACGATGAGGTGAACTATATCAATAACAAAATTAATGAATTCGTCTAGAGCTGCCTGAGGTTCTTCAAATTAATCTAGACGCTTTTTTTGGCCTGAAATTGCAAAAACAGCTACAAATTAATTTTATCTTATTGTCAAAAATGCATGGTACGTAGCACATACATTAACGCAGTAATTTCATTACCTTAAAAGTGTCTGGATGATAATTTTAATACAAATGTATCCTTTATCCACACTTCGTATAGTTTAATTAAAATAAAACAAAACTAAGATCTTTTTACTACGTTTTTGATCCATTCCACAAAAATAAAGATATCACTGAAACGGTCGATTTTAGGTTTTGAAAGCAACTTTTATTCCATGAATACTACGCTTAGAGCAGCGGGGGTCGTTAGGGCGTAAGTGTCGCAAATAGAGATGCCCCCTCGTTCCCGAAAGTATCCGCGTTAAATCTGTGCAGTTCTTATMTATATGCAAATAAACGAGGTCCCATTTGCAGTCCTTGAKCTCGCAACGTTGCTTATACCCTTGTTATCGAGCATGACGTTTACCAAACCAGGTGTTTGATTTTCGGATCAAACTGTTCGGCCCATTTCTCGGTCCACCTGTGATTCCTGCTACGTGATGAACGATGTACATAGCAAACTGCGAAATGCATTTAACAGAGCTGCAGATTTGTGGTATCAACGTGATAAGTCATGCGTGAATTTCTATGCTAGGTACAATACTAATAACGGCGATGGAATACAAGGTGAGGAAAACTATCTTTACAAGCTGGACGAGCTTTTCGTCAGAAAAGTAGATACTTTCAGAATCTAACTGTTTTTTTAAGACGTTTTAATCATTTTGAACTTCCCCCGTATCACTGAAATTCTCTTTGTAATTTTCTTTGTTAAGTAGCGTCTGCATTTCCACTGGAATATGTTTCTTGGCGATCAGTTAAAGTTTTTGATATATACTTTTAATATGTTACCTATACTTCACTGTAAGAATCATATTTGTTGTAATTTTAATAATAATAAGGCGAAGTCTAGCTAACAGCTATTCAACTTAACCCAATAATAGAATACTATGAGAAAACTAGTGGCTAGATTAGAAAGATAGAATACATCACTACAAATCAAACACTCTCAATGAAATAATTATTGACATTAATCTTAAAAGAAGTGATTTTCAAAGTTTTGAATATATCAGTGTGTATCAGATTCGTTTTCTTGCATTCATGTTTTTTTTATGTTCATATACGATACCGTTAGTGTTCCATAATTTCTTCTAAAAGTATGATAAAATATCGTATTTTTATATAAATGCATGTTATCCGCGATGCTTTTGATATATAATCTGAATTCGGAATAGATCGAAGATCTTAGTTACCTTTGGCCAAGGTACGCCGTGCAGTCAGTGCCCAAGCGTCAGTTGACTTATCGGATAGCGTTGGTTTCGTTGCAGTTCTCATTATTAGGCAAAAATTGCGTGCGAATCGTTGAAATCAAAGACTAAATTAGTGTTAGTGGATGATTTAGAGCACACAGCAATCGGTGTCGGTGGTAATTTCGTAGTTAGTGACGATTCTGTGGATAATTCTGAACAATAAGTGTGTACGTGGATGGTACGATTTTATGACGCCGGAAGCTATTGTCGAAATTGCTCCAAAAGGTAGGATTTTACATTAAATAGCTGTAATGTGTTTTAGTTGACTGATATATAGCAGATTGTTCGAATTAGTTAACGTGCTCGTGTTCTTTTATAGTGACATGCTTTTTGCAGCTAATTACATATTTACTGCGTTTAATCTAATGCAATATTGGATACCGTTGGTGTAGCAAACGTACTTTTAAATCTATATTAGGTATTTCATGCTCAACATAGGTAAGCGCTGGATTTTCAAAGATCATAGTCACCTTTGGCCAGCGCACGCTGTTCGGTTAGAGCTCAAGGGTCAGTTGACTTTTCAGTACAGCGTCGGTTTCGTTAGATTTCTAATTAAGCCAAAATTATGCGTGAATCGGTTAAATCAAAGACAAATCGGTGTTGGTGAGTGATTTTGTGCATGCTAGTATCGGCCTGTGGTGGTTTCGTATGATAAATTACCGTACTTTTATATAAATGCTTGTTTTCCGTTATCGTTTTGATATATAATCTGAATTTGGAATAGATCGAAGATCCTAGTTACCTTTGGCCAACGCACGCCCTGCAGTCAGTGCCCAAGCGTTAGTTGACTTGTCGGATAGCGTTGGTTTCGTTGCAGTTCTTATTATTAGGCAAAAATTGCGTGTGAATTGTTGAAATCAAAGACTAAATTAGTGTTAGTGGATGATTTAGAGCGCGCAGCAATCGGTGTCGGTGGTAATTTCGTGGTTAGTGACGGATTCTGTGGATAATTCTGAACAATAAGTGTCTACGTGGATGGTACGATCTTATGATGCTGGAAGCTATGGGCGAAATTGCTTCAAAAGGTAGGATTTTGCATTAAATAGCTGTAATGTGTTTTAGCTGACTGATATATAGCAGATTGTTTGAATTAATTAACGTGCCCATGTTCTTTTATAGTGACATGCTTTTTGGAGCTAATAACACATTTACTGCTTTTAATCTAATGCAATACTGGATACCGTTGATTTAGCAAATGTACTTTTAAATCTGTAATAGGTATTTCATGCTCAGATGCTATTTCTAATAGATCCATATGATTTTTTGGGTCATTTGAGCCTTAATTGCCTCACGAATTTAACCATTAGGCCATTTGGCATAATTTAATACGTAAATAAAATGACATTAAAAAATACATAGAGAAGTAGGTAGATAAGCATTTGCAGTGTGATCAGTTAGCGTACTGCTAGTACTTAATAATATTCCTTTTGACTGCAGTTAACACTTGTTAAATACGTGGAGTTAAGGAGGTCAGTTCCAAAAATAACAAAAATGTCGACCAGTATCAATATAGTTATCATCTGTAGACTCCAGTGAAACTGAAAGAATTCCGAACTTACAGACGATAACTTTTTGTCTGAATTAAAAACAATAACGAACACACGTGTGACAACAACTAGTAATCACTAAACTAATAACACCAACACACGTTAAAACTTGTATCATCAAAAACAGTATATAAAACATGCAAAAACATCGTCACGATTGACGCGGTTTTATCAGGTTTAATAATTTGAATCTTTCAATTCGCGTTAAATTGTCATTAACTAGTCCACTGTTATGCTTTTTCCTGTAGATAGCTTCCAAAACATATAAATTGTGGTTTCTGGATTCCCTTAGGAGCTCCAAGTGTTCAATGTCCATCTCAATATTAAATCTAATGCCTATATTCCGTTTAGTCATTTGTCACATTTGTATGCAATTTATTTTTTAAGATACCTGACTGTTCTAGGTTCTTTATCAWCAAATTTTGTAAWCTTTTTGAACAGATTGTTAATTTTATGACTATGATGGGTGGTAAGTTACCTTAACATATGTTTTATCATGTCATTTGCATGAGGTGTTTAAAGTACTCGTGAAGACCTTGTTATGTTTCCTTTTGAACTTTTTATGGATATTAAGCACAAACTGTTGGTTAAATCCGTTCATTCTAGGTAGGGAATAGATATAATCCAGCTCTACTCTTCAGACAAAAGTATATTATATAAACGATGAAACATGCAATTAAATGCTGATTGTTTGTATTAAAAAAATAATTGGAAGACTGGTGGCAATAATTATTAGTTTCTATACATATCAAAGGTAAAAGTTCCTTATTTAAAAGTAATAAGTAAGTCTAAAAATGGAAGAACGTTTTCAATGCATTTTTCATCACTAATTTTTTAAATTATTTTTAATATTATTTAGGAATAAATCAGCTATAAAATGTGATAATGGGTTACTCATAGAAGTACCAAAAGCCTGCCTGTAATATTTGTTATTAAATGAAAAGACGTTTTGATTCATACATAAATTGGTTAACTCTAGATATTCAACTAGCTAAACATATTATTGAGAATGGACATTACTTTGATAGTGAAGACATGGAGCTCCTAAAGGAACCCAGAAGCTACAATTTAGATGTTTTCGAAGTTATCTACATGAAGAACACATAAAGAAAGATTCAATTTATTTGACATCAATCGTGACGATGTTTTGCAAGTTTTTATGTATTGTTTTTGTTGTCTCACTTTTTGTATACGTTTTATAGCGATGTGAAGTTTGTTGTAAAAAGCAGACCTCACAATCTACGGTGTAGACTAAACTTATAAAAAGAAAAAATTTTATCTTTATAAGACAATTAAAAAATGTTTCGTATACTTCTAATATTTTTCAAAGCTCTGGTTTAGTCAACTTCAGATTTTATTTATTTATTTTTGTTAATACTATCAGGTCTACAGGAACAAAACCCAAAAGCGATTGATTTACTACAATATCCAATATTCGAGTAAACAGTTTCCACATAACAAAATACTAGACCTAATTGAGTAATTTTTGAAATGTCTGTGGTATCAACGACAACAGAAAAAATGAACTACCGCTAACTTCACTAATAATTCCTTGCTTGACTGAATTTCCTAATATATTTGTTATTTCGTTTTGATTTTAATTTATCCAATCATTAAAACCTTAACTAAGAGCGTATTGTTTTCAGAATAACTAACAAGGCTAACAATAATACTTATCAATATTTTCGAATAACACAGCCACCTCCTAGCAGTTTCTAAGCTAGATTAAGTAATTTTTGTGTATATTAGCTCTTCGAGCCTTGAAGTTCCATGACTTTGTCTACTACTCCTTTCCATTCTTCCTTGTCTCATCTTCTAATTCTCTTCTGCAATCAGTCGCTTACCATCTGCTGATATTGGTTTTGTTCTCTGTCTGAATTAACATTATATTTGTTAATGCTTTCGTTCCTTGTACCTGGTACTACCTGATCAAGCAGTACTTTAACCATAAAATGCAAAATCTGCATCACGTCTTGTTATTCAGTGCCTTCCATGTACCCTTCTGAATTTCTTAACGTTCAAAATACATACTCACTAAAAATGTTGCATGCCTTTTTGCAAAATCTATTTAAAAGTCTGCCATTTTCATTAGTGCTATCATGTCTCGAAAACTTGCCTATCGTTGGTCTATAAATATCCTCCCTTCCTATTTGGGCATTAAAATCTCCTAATACTACCATTATATTTGTAGTTACATTACCTTAATTTTAACTTACAAATGTCTTGACTAAATCTTTCTCTAAAAAGGACAGTTCTAATTCTGGAACAACAATTTGTTGAGTTTTTCAATAATATCAAAAACTTGCTCATTATTATGTAATCAAATATTGTATTAATGAATCTTATACATAAATTTAATTTTGAACTACTGAAAGTTGACGGTTTAGTTAGAGAGGAAACATTACTAGTACTTTCACGAAAAATGCCTTAATTTTTGGTGGTCCGTTTTTCTTCTAGTTATATTATGCTTACAAGACATAATAAAGTAATTCGTAAAGATATTCGTGGTAAAATAAAATAATATTTTTCGATAACGCAGGTACTCTTTCCTAGAGTTTTGTAGGCATGGGTGGACATAACAAGCTTTCGATCACAGGTGAAATAATTTTTGAGAGATGTAAGAAAGATACATGCCGTGTAGCTGTAGCGGAAAAAATCCGCGGGCGATCATCTAAAATTGTGATATAGTCTATTATGAAAATTTAAAACCTCACTGAAAATTAAATTTAAACACTTTGCTATAATTATTTGTAACAAGGCGAATTTACATATGAAACAACTAGTCTAATAATATTACAACTCTCCTTTATACATATATCTTAGAAAAACGGTTAAGTATAGGTGTAAAATTCATAAGCAGAATCTGTTTTTTAAGTTGTTTCAACCTTATCTAACGAATAACAGTATCAATCAATTTGAATTGAAGTGGAAGACATTGAATTATAAGTAATTCATTATTTAACAATAATGTTTATAATTAAAAATAATACATCAGATGTACAAAATACATCTCTAAAAAAATAATGTATAAACCGCATTAAAACTTATTCTGGGTAAGCTGTAATTATAAAATGTCTCTTAAAGTTTAAACATTTCATACACACTTGGTCTCTTTGCGAATGTTATATTATATCAGGGGAAATAAGTTTCGGTACAATTCCTGAGTCGTGACTTTCGATATCCCCGAAGGTGGGTCTATATAAGGTT
>QCXZ01000086.1:118477-346752 GCA_025024175.1 Rhyzopertha dominica
AGTTTGTCTCTGGTTATTTAATTCCTTATCACAAGTTTGACAGATACGCTATTTTTGACGCCTGAAAATTATTTTGTAAAATGTCATTTTGGTCGTCTTACTTATTTCTCCCCTGCTTATACGTATTGTAACACTGCTACACGTCTGTCTGGTCTAATTAAGAAGGGTTGTTTAATTTTCGTTTCTTTTCTCCAAAATTTGTTGTGTGTTTCACCTTATTTTTTAAATAGACCTCATCGTAAAACGGCTTCCTCTTTTCATTGTATTGTTCAAATATTCATTTCTAAATCGAATTGCGGTTGTTTTTCGTAAGGACCCTATAGCAAATGAAATGATGAAAATGCCACCGACGAATAGATAGAGTGATTGTTGATAACTATAGCAGAGATCATCTATTTTATTTAATTTACAAAATTATTTTGAAATTTTCTGTCTTCATCACAAACAACCTTTTGCGGAATGTTATGATGAGATAGAAAAAACCTAAACTTATTTAGAATCGTACCTTCTTTAATTAGATACGCTTGTGTGACTTCATACTTGTTTGACCCATCGTCGTCAGAATCTTCCACAAAAACCTGCCAAAAGTACTAGGTTTATAAAGGAAGAATTTGACCACCTCTATATATCTTTTAGATTTTGTGACACTTGCATCAGATGTGTCCTAAATACTTTTTTTTACGTTTTTCACCATAACCTACAGGTTAGTCGCAAAAATTATGTTCTGGTTAATTCAATAACATTTTTTGCAAATTTCCAAGAACAACAAATTTAAATTGAATTTGATATGATTACATTGCCAGTCTTCCTGTGTAAAGCGGTTTTTGTCGTGATTTAAAGTAATTTTAGATACAGGAAAAGTCAGAGAATAACATAATAAAAGCATAGATGTTTTGGAAAATTTTGCGAAATACGTATTCGTTAAAAAGCAGTAGCTAATTACTACAGGGACCATCATTGTCCTGAAATTCTTCTATGGGTTTTTTTTAATTTGTTATAGAGAAAAATTACAAAACCAAACTCTATTTTATTTGTGAAACACTACGACCCAAAAATATTTTAAATTCTACAGAGCGTTCCATCTACTGTTTTGCTTAAAGTAACCTAACTAATATCTCGCAAAGTAAAATTGACAGCGACGTGTGGTATAAACGGGAACATCTTTCTAGTTAAGGTTTGACAGTAAATTAGGTCTTGCTAGTTTGACATAAAGTTCATAAATAAAAGCCAAACAATCCTTTAACAGTCATTAAAAATACTTAGTTGCAATTACCTGTGAATCAAAGTGAAATCTGCACTATATAAATTAGTGGATATGGTGTTTACTATGGAAGAATGCCAGAAATAATGTTTTTGTCTGCTCTCTTGCACAAACAAAAATATACTGTTCGAGGTCTTCTAAGTACTTGTGCAAAAATTTTTGGCTTTTTCTGGGCAAACTAGAAGGGTACACTGAAAAGTACTTATTACAAAAAGCATTTAGAATAGAAAAAACTCTATTTATAGTATAAAGAGTGTGGTTGAAAATGCAAACGTCAGCACCAGTTAAATTATTAGTGCAATTGGTACAATTCTACTATCTTCAGCATATCAAATACATCATGCGTAAAATACAACTCTTTTTTAACCAAAGGGCCTACTTCAGTCTCCAAACCCTAAATAATAACTAATAACTGGACGTGTGCAATGTAAACACGGCTTTTTTGAATGCCAAGGTGGCCATGGAAAACGCCGAGAAGTCAGTCACGCGGCTAAGCGTCAGTAGCCCTGGAAAGCCCGGCGTGCGCGTGCAGCTTCCCAAATTTTCACAAAAATTGGGTGGAAATATCGAACTGCGGTGTGAAACAGACGGTTTCGTAGTGATTTAGTGACGTGGTGCTTCGACTAATCTAATTTTGGTTACCTTATCGGGTTAGCACGGGAAGAGATACCGGTGAGTTTAGTTATTACTTTTTATCGCGTAGGAATCGCGTTGAAACACCTTGTATAGGTAAATTACGCACTTGTTCGTTGCGTTTATGTGATTGCAGTTTCTAAATTCGTTTAAATAGCATGGTTTAATTAAGTTTTGTACGATAAATGCTTCGCCCAGTTCAAAATGCGGTAAAAAACTTGCATGGATGCGGAGGTAAAAACGCTACGACGCGGTGCTGGTTTTTTCATACGCCAGCGGTCGTCAAACGGTTAAATAATCTAAAACTCTTTGTTTCACTTATACGGCATGGGATTTTTAGTATTGTAGTTAGCTTTGCTCACATAGGTAAATACTTTCGTGATGTTGGATATCCAAAAACTAAATACCAGCACAGAGGTTTTAAAACATAATTCAGTAATTTTTATCTGTATCACCATAATAAACAAGAACTACGTAGCAGGTTTCTACACTGCAATTTTTTGTCACTATTTAATTCATTTATTTACGTATAAATGTATTCCATGATCTGACCTATTTATGTTTGTAAATCACTATTGCCGTCTACATTAGTAGCTTCTTCCATAAAATTACTTTTAAAGCAAGTTTTAATGGCACGATCAAGGTTTTTAATAATGAGTGGAATTAACAATAAATCCCAATGTTGAGTTGGCAATTCGAGTTTCTTAATGATATAATGTGTTGATTATATATTATATTTCCTGATGCATGGAAGATTTCTGTTGTCAGGCCGCAAGCCAAACTACCCATTTCCACAGAGCTTAAGGACACCAGGCCTATTAACATTTTACCAATTCTTTTAAAAGTAGACTTTTCAAGAGCATTCGATACTGTTAATTATTAGATACTTTACGCTGAAAATAAAAATGTATTCAAATGTAATACTTGAAATGGACTGTTAGCAAGTAGTGGACCAGAAAACTTTAATTAGTTGTGGTCTCATAGGGATTAATTATTTCTGTGATTGTTTCTTTCATTTTTGGCCAAAAATATTTTTCAGTTGCTTAAAAGTTTCTGTTATACCGTTGTGTGTTCTTTCGTGATATTCTAATAGTAATCTTCCTGTTCTTCAATATTCGTTTATATTTCTTACTGTAAACGTTACTTCTTTTTGACGGAATAATTAAATATTTTTTCACAAATTTCGTTAAATGGCAGCTTTAACGCTTCATCGATAAAATAGATCTCATAAAATGCGTTTGGTTTGAATATTTCTTTTATTAATTTTGTGAGATGTTCATTAATGGCATTAGTATAAGTATTTTTGTTAAAAGGTTTAGTGTATCGGCACTGATACTGTTCGCCAATATTTAAAATTGATCTGTTCGAAAAAAAAAATACAATTTGTTCAATACTAGCTACAGCTTACAGCTTTCTTTCGCTCTCTCTCTTATCATACTTCTGTTGGGAACGAGACTAAATGGAATAATAAAATATCAATTATCTACCAAAACATACGCGGACTTACATGGGTCTGAACTTAGCGAGTTTTGTATTCATAAAGTCGGCAATTTTTTGACCTGTTCAACGATATAACACCCGGTATAGTTATTTTAAAAAATAGCAGAGTTATGGCTAATTTTTGTATGAAAAACATAGAAAAACTAATGCGGGAATAATCAAGAAAAACTTACATTATCACCGCCTTCATCCGTGGGTCATAACAATGCGGTCACTCCGGTGGACAGACAAGGCGGTTTCACATATGCGCGGGAGATGCAAAAACAAAACATAAGTTACTCATCCGTTAAACTCAAACAGATACAGTTAAGACTCACAGAGGGGTTTTCACCCCAGGGCCTCATCCTTGTCCTGTCTATGGCTTCATCCCTGAGATTACATCTTTATCAATGGTGGTTATGAATACCTTGTTAGTTTTCTCTCTTCAACAACTAGCTAGTGTCAACCTGAAATAGTAGAGGCTTCCCCGAACGCTCACCCTAAGGCCTATAGGGTCGCATTCCAATAGCCCGGATCGGGGGCACCTAATAAGGCTACCCTCTCCACCAGAACTATGTCATTCGAGCAGCCCGCATTACCCCCCGGAATGCAAGTCACCCACTCGAAGGAACCACGGCTGTTAACCGGGCACTCTGCGCTAGGGGTTTAAAACTGCCTGAGGCACAGCATGGCCAAAGACCTTACTCTCACTGCCTGAGGCACATCATGGCCAAAGACCTCGCTCTCACTGAACCAAAATCAAGAACATTTCTCTCTGTCAAAAATGACACATCCATACTCATTGCCTACTTTTGCATCTCCTCGCGACTCTGATATTTCTCGCCAAAACAATTAATCGCATGCATACGCATTCGCTTCGATATTAGTATTTATCTTATTAACAGCGATTCTAAACATAGCAAGAAATTAATAAACGCACAAAAACACCTTTTATTTTAATAATAACGCAGATACAAAAATTGACATTTAACATGTATTGATTTTAAATAGTTAGCCAATTGTTTCTTGTATCTGACTGTTAGTTAGAACTGAGCATTAGAAATTCACGCATTTGTAAGTTGTAAATGGAGTTTTCAAATCTAGAAAAGCTTAATAATAACCCTGGCTATGTGCAGCAAAGAAGACCTCGAATCAGATTTGGGTTTAATGTTTGGTGCGGTATTATTGGGTCCACAATTCTAGGCCTGTACATTTTTGACTATTCTTCAAGTGGTGAACGTCACCTTCATTTTTACCAAATGATTTTTAAGAAATCTTTCAACAAAGGCTTCTTAGCGAATTTTTTAAGTGTCTTTCACAATGTGACGTAACAGCATTAACGTGGTCTCCTGGTTTTAGTTCTTTTGTTAATAAAACAGGTGAAACACATTTTTATTTGTATTGAGCAGATATAACGATTAACACTGCCTTTTGGCACAGTAAGAGCTATAAAATACTTGATGAAAGTAGCTGTAAAAGGCAGACGGGAATGTCCGCGGCGCTCGCATTTTCCATGCCCTTCTAATTAATAAATTTCCGGCTCGCGCCCCTTCCGTATGGTCTTCGGTGACGTTTACGGTTTTCCGGTTTTTCGCATTGTGACAACAAATTTCGTTAAGTGACCTGGCCAGCTCGCGCGATAATGTCGTTAGTCGCCTTGCAACGGCGAAACTGCAAAACAAAAGGATGGCACTCGGCAAGATGGCGTCATGGTACGAAATATATTACATTACCCGCTAAATTGACCATCGGGAGCTCATCTGCCGGTTTTTCCGCTAATTTCTGGAAAAAGTCCGAGGCGGACGGCTTTATTGCATTAGTCCGTTGCGATAAGCTGCGTTCAGCCGTGGCCAGGTTAAATGGAAGCGAAAACGAATTCGTAACTTTTTAATTTTCGGGAAACAAATTACACTTGGGGCCACCCGTTACGACAAATCGACTCCAAGATTTGCGAGGATAATGTGATTTCTAAAACTAATCACAAACGAAAAAAATGTGCTTCATAATTATTGACTGCATGGACAGTTTTTTAACTTGAAATCTGTTTGTAGCAGTCTCAAGTAAGCAACCTTGAAACTATGTGACTAAGTGAATAATTAGTTTCCTTTTTTTACCCATTGGGTGTAGAGGTATGCAGTGTCTCTCACTCGTTTACTGTCTTTTGCACTTTTTCCCCCTTAGTCCTATTCTTTGCTATCCTTCTAGCTTCGTCCCAGGTGAGGTGTCTCTTCCTCAAGGCCTCGGCCACTGTCATGTTCCATGTCTTCTGGGGTCTCCCTCTTCTTTTCCTTCATCGTACTTTTGCTTCCCATACTAGTTTTGCTGGCCTTTCCTCATTCATTCTCACCAGATGCCCGAACCACTTTAGTTTATTTTCTTCCATAGTTTGTTTAATCGACTTTCACTCCCGTATGTCAATATTGGTCTATAAATGGTCTTGTATACCGTCATTTTTGTCTTCTCACTTATTTCCTTTTTACTTATTAACGTCCTGTTTCATGAGTGGTACACCTTTATTGCATTAGTGATCCTTTCATTTATTTCTTCATCCATACTTCCATTGCTTTATATTGTAACTTACTTTGTTTTCCTGTTTATTGACATGTCTATCCTTTTGTCCTTCTTTTCCACGACCATTGTTTTAGTCTTGCTCGTATTTATTAGCATTTTACGTTTTGTTAGTTCTTTCTCTCAGAACTGTAAATTCTGTTGTAACTTCTCTTCGTTTCTGCATAGATCATCAGGTCATCTGCAAATGCGCATTCTGCTAACTTTACCACTTTTTTTTACCAATTTTCTATACCCTAATTTCGTTGACCMTGTGTAGTTCCCACAATATACAGACAGTGTTGGGCTTAACACACCCCCTTGCCTTAATCCATCCACTACCTGGAAATCCAGTGATCCCATGTTGCTTGTTCTAGCGAAATTTTTGGTATTACTGTATAAACTCTCTATGCTTTTTCTGAACTTGTTGTTTTTACCCCCTTTCTTAATACTTTCCCAGACCACTATTCTAGGAATATTATCAGATGTATTCTCTATGTCCAGGAATGCTAAACAGATTCCTTTTTCTTTGCCTATCTTTTCAGCCATTTGTTTACTCGTAAATATACGGTCCTGAGTACTTCACCCCCCTTCTAAACCGGCTTTGTGCTTCGTCTAGTTGTGGTTCCAGCTTTTCTCTTAATCTTGCTTCCKTCAGTCTCTCATAAACTKTTGCTATTACACTTAACAATGTAATTCTTCTATAGTTTCCACATTCTTTTGTGTCTCTTTTTTATGTATTGGTACAGCACATAATATATTTATGAAAAGTTGGCCAATAACAATTATATCAATGACAGCACTATTKAACAACTGATAATATGTATTATCCAAGAAAAAGCAGGTGTTCCACTAAGCCCAATCGTATATAATTTATGCCAAAATGAATACTATATAGATTATTTCACGAATGATAACGAAATACAAAAAGTTGTATCAATTTGTAATTTGTTTATTGCAAAGCATGAACATTATTAGCTTATCAAAATGAGAGAGCTAAAATAATTAGTGTTCTTAGTCAGAACAAGAAAATTACTCTCACATGAATATTTTGTATTCGATCTCACTATACCTACACGCAAATGCTTTTATTGAATTTGGAGCGCTTTAATAATGAGGGACCAAATCGCTTTAATTGCCGGGTTCATCACTAACCGAAGTTGACTTTGTGTCAGTTGTGGATTGGGTTAGGTCAAATTTCATTAATGGATGTTAAGCCCCCCTATGAGAAGCTTCTAACTAGTTCAGATCGACTAGATCGCAGCAGCGCATTCAGTGTTTATTCGGTGGCAGGTAAATAGCCAATTATGCAGTTAAATAAGGATCAGATATCACGGACGTTCGAAATTATTTAGCCAACTAACCAGCTCTTACGACTTACGAGTTCAAACTTGACTAAATTTGATCACCCTGTTGATGATATACTGTGAATATGTACAAGTATTTTTGTCTAAAAAATAAAAATATTTGCATTCACAACCCTCACGTACGATGGTGATTCAATACAAGCTTATATTTTTTTTAACTAGGAAATACTGTATAATATTACATATTTGGGTTCCTTTTTCAATTTTAATACGACTTTATGTAATATATGTAGGGTCTAAAAGGCATTTCTCTAAGATCGTTATAGCTATAGGGATGCGTTTTTTTGCAAGAACGTTCCTAGTAACAAACCCGCTACCCCCAATAAAAAATCAGGTGTAATTGTGCTGAACGCTCTTCTAATTCTGTTTTTATATTATCCGCAGTGAAAGAAAGAAAAAATTCATGGATGTCAGGTCAGGCGACTTTGCGGGGCTTTGCTGTTCCTATCAATTTTCGTGGAAATCTGTTATTTAGTCAGTGAATGTGATCAATTTTCCGTATGCGTTTTTAGTACCTAAGACTATTTAGTCAGTGGTGCATCCATATATGTATCCACCAGTGAAACCATTTAACTAAAAACGCTCTTTTAAAAACCGCATCTCTGGAACTATAACGGATAAACAATTTAAATAATTCGAGAGCCGTGCATCCTGTTTTAAAAAAATATAAGGATGTACTGAACCACCCCCGTATACGTGAGGGAGATGAATGCAAATATTTTTACTGTGCTACCTCCTTAAGCTTGCAGAATTTCAACAATGCAATGACAAATCCGACCACATACTAATGGGCCTGTATGTAAAAAGTGCCATTACAATTTTTTCTCTGAAACCGTCGATTTCAGATTTGGAATAAACTTATCCTAAAAATACGTATGAGGCAACCGCCGTACGCGAATGTTGGAAACGAATTTTTCAATGCATTCCGCAGAGGCGAAAACAAAACAATTGCACCTCGTTAAAATATGGAGATTGGGCATCGCCGTGTCTATTGCGACTTAATTTGGTTTCGGGCCGGTGTCGGCAGCGAGTCACAGAGAAAATGAAACGGAATTTTAAAATGCTTATTGTATAATATCACAGTCAGCGACGCGGAATATTTACATAGTGAAAGATTATTATTATCTTTTAATTGGACTGGTATTTCGCGGCTCCCGATTATGTATTCCTGTCGTGGAGAGGGGGGTGGGGGGTATTTGCGGAACCAGCTTTTACGTTCCGCATTTTTACCGTGTTCTCGCAGTTATAGTAATAATAGTATTAACCAAAGCAGTAAGCATTCGGTTGTACAACATTTTAGAGAACAAGAGAAATGTCAATGTTAACATGACAACATTGCAATTAAAGTAATAATAAATTTTGTACTGCGAACAAGAAAAAAGTAGAGCAAAATTATTCTTGAGTTCCCAAGGTGATTCCCAAACGAAGATGGTATAGTTCTTCTAAGACTGAGTCGCTTGTCAAGCTAACAAACTAAGAATTTATTTTGACACGCCGCGGGCGGTTTGTCGATACTCAGCTTGTGAAAACGAATTGTGTTCCTGAAAAATTCGTCTCGGAGACGGAGACGTAAGTACAGTTTATTTAATTTCGGGGATGGCTGCAAGACGGCCAGCCGTTTAGCTCACATAATGGAAACTTTATAGCCACATACACAAGTATTTGTTTGTGGAAAACGCAGCGAATGTCGTTCTTTTCCTTTCGGGTGCAGCGGAATTGTTCGCGTCGCTTCAAATGTAACATTTATATGAAAACTTCGAGCACTTATTCCAGGTATATGCATATTGGATCCACGCTTTCATTTGTAAGTAAAAGAACCTATTTGACTGCAGACTTGTCGCTGTTGATTCGAATAAAACTGCAGTGCTTCGCTTTTGTTAAATTGATCCCCATATAGATTCCTTATAAGTGAATATCAAATAAGAAGGTGTCTCCTTGCTATTATGTAGATAACACGTTTTCAACTTGACCTGTGATACTTTGCACACATTTAAAACATTTTTATCTAAAAAATATAGCTGGCGAGAACCATTTTTGAGATATCTAGGTTTAAAAAGATCATTTCGTGTATGGCCCAGTCTAAATTTTTATAATAACTGCACACTATTTGAAGGGAAATGTTATTCATTGCTTGATCAGCTTTGGGATTACACAGCTGTTCTTGAATTTCCACTACTGCTACCAATCTATCGCTTAAACAAGATTGAAAGCTTCAAATGACATTTTTAGGGAACTTGGGAGAATTTGATCTTCCTCGTCAAAGGATTCCATTAGGTTCAACCCAGCTCGTTTGAAACAATCCCGAATTGTATTTAGGAGCATCGAAATAACGTATAACGCACTCAACTGATGAATTGAAGGACAGTTTCAGTGTTTTATATTTTGATGACAGGTGTAAATGCTTTTTATTGCTGAGTTGGTTTGTTTTTATAATTTTTTATGAAACAAATTTGAAATAGGAATCCATTTATTAAATAATAGCAATATTATATTCATCTGTAGTAAAATAGGTACATTTTAACATAACTAATATGACAAATATATAATAATAAAGAGCTCCCAAAGTAATATAACAAGGTCAAGTTTTAATTTAGCCATTGTTAAAATCTCTGCTTCCATAATACTACTTATAAACTTATGTTACTGTGCCTTAGGCCCCTTCATCATTTTCACTCCACACTCTGTGAAATTTCTCAAAAAGCTGTCGGATTTTAGCAAATTATTAAGTTAAATTTGTGCATGTGTTTACTTGAACACTATTACTGTTAGTAACATTATTTATGTCGCTTTAATCATCGTTTCCATTGAAATTTTCATCAATTCTCTGCTTTGGTACCTTTTAGGACGATTAAACTTAACTCATGCATTTTGAGAAGGCTGCTGTAGGTATGGGTGAGGTTTTCTTTACAATGAATCGCTGTTTTGCGTTCTTCGGTTCACTATAGTTTCTATACTAGCTTTCCCGAGGAAAATTACTTTCATTTTAGGTCTTTTTTACTCCTAGGAATGGTTGGATATATTCCTAAACAGTAGGTGTAAAAGCAAAGAATCAAGAATCGAGAAATAATAACAATAATAATAGGGAAAATATAAGAGAATACATCCTATTGCCGCTGCATAAGTTTAAATTCTTTTATTTTTTAATTAATTTCATTTTAATATAGGATGTATTTTACTCTACCCTTTAAGTGTCCGCCTCCACTGTTCGCCGCCAACTAGCTGAGCGAACAGTCAATTTGCTAATGTCATTCGCTGGACGGTTTTCCGTTAAACCAAACATTGCGAAGCCCGATGTGTTACTTTAATCTCGACACTCAAAGGTATATACCAACACAGCATCGTACTCAGTTGCGGAGCCTAAGCCCAAGTGGTATTCATTTTAATGGGGTTGCAGATGGAATGTGATGAACACTGTTATGGAAAATTGGTAAGAGGGCTTTGAAATTTGCAGCCAGCATTGCAAATGAGAGAGGGAATCACATATTTCATTTAAAATGTTTCAAAATGACAATTATGTACGGAAAAATAGAATGCCCACAGTCTGGGTTAGTGATTGACGCATTTCTTTCTAATTTGTTGTTCTAGAGAAACAGGTGCTAGATGTTATTTTAATGCTAGTATATTGTTGCAGCCTAGTAGCACGTATGTGTTCTTTCAAACGTGTACCTACTTTTCTTTTAGTTTGACCTACGTAACACTTGCCGTAAGAACAAGTAATTTTGTAAACAACTTCACTATCTAAATATACTTTATCTTTAGTAGAACTTAGAATTTTATCTAAATTATTATATGTACTATTAACAACTAAATAACCGTGTTTTCTAAGCATCCTCTTTAATTTTTCCGAAATGCCTTGTACGTAAGGCAAACTCATCTTCAATTTACTTTGTCCTGAGAATTTACTTCACTTAGATGAGCACTTTTATTAAAAACTGATCAAATATTCTTATAGCTATAACCATTTCTCACTAGCGCTGATTTAAAATGATATATTTCTTTTTGTAAAGAACTTTCGTCTGAGATCCTTTGTGCCCTAACAAATAACGTCCTTATAAGACTATTCTTTTGAGAGGGAGGGTGGTGAGATGTGGCATGTACATATCTGTCCGTGTGTGTTGGTTTTCTGTAAATCTTGTGTCCTAACTGGTCCAGTGTTTATTCTGTAGATTTGGACATCAAAGAAAGGTAAACTACCATTGCTTTCTAATTCCGTAGTACATTTTGTCAGGATTTTGACTCTTCAAATGATTTAGAAACCTACCCAATCTTCTATACCGTGGGGCCAAATAACAAAAGTGTCATCTACGTACCTATACTAACATTTTGGCTTAAACTTAAACTGTTTATCGCTACTTGCTCAAAACCTGATTTTTGTTCATAAAAATTATCGTTCCATAAGAAATAAGTAGATTTTAAACAATGTTCAGATAATCCGGCTATTTTGTCACCTAGGGGATCGCTATTAAGCTTGGATTTGATGATGTTTATCGCTTCAGGGATGGGTACTTTCGCAAATAAAGAAACCACGTCAAAGCTAACTGAAATATTACCTACTGAAATAATTAAACCTTTTATAATATGAATAAAGTCTGAAGAATTTTTGATGACACTACTGGTTTTTCCTACATAAGGTAAGCACAAAATTTTGCCAATCTGTAACAAGGACTGCCAATCGTATTGACTATGGGTCTTAACGGGACACTGGTTTAATGGATTTTGGGCAAACCATACAATTTAGGTACCTTGCAATCGGAAACAGTTATTACTTATTTATTGAATTCACTGTTGTACAGGTTTGCACTCAACTTCACAACATGAGGGAAACAATAAAAATTCTAATATTGGAATAGCAGGATGTATACCAGGCGAATTTATGGACAAATGTGATAAAACGGCATAAGATTTGCTGAATTTGCTGGTGGTCGTAGTACATGCATTTTGAAATGTTGGTGTGCCTATTTTCTTATTAAAAAATTCCCAAAACTTGCTAGGATCTGTCTTTATTGTATTTATAGGCACCTAATCTGAAGTACCCGACCTTTTCTGAAACATCGTTCAACGTTCCGATCCGGTTAAGGATTATATAGCGATTACATGCAGATTACATTAATATTGCGCATATTGCGTGAAGATTATCTACATATATTTGGGATGGTATAATCAATGCAGGTTTGGATACTTGTTATATCTATTTTCTTCCAAAAGTTATTTACCCAAAACATTCAAGTATTCAGGACACCCCGCATGCCGCCCCGTGCACAGCGATGGGGCATGCCTATGGAAATTGGTTCGATTTCACTCCGTGAGATGAACGTATCGGTTCTCCGGTAAACTGCCAGAGTTACGCTCTGAATAAAACCGAAATTTAATCTATCCGCAATTTATTTGCCACGCGTCAGCGCTCATCCACCCTTTTTGCCGGCGCATCCAGAGCGGCAGGGCGAAATAGGACGGTTYCATTCGGAGGTCGTTCTTGTGTTTCGTTAGTCCTCCGCTGGAAACCATTACATTATAGAGAAGGAGTACACCGTAAAATTTCCACGCGTTCTAAAGTCGCTCCTCCCGTGACCGGCGAATGATCGGGGATGGGATGCAAGCCGCCGGGGAGGTTTTACAAACGTTTAATTTTCAGCGCGTTAGCGTCTCGTTCACGGCTATATTAACGTTTGTCAGTTTTATCAAATCAATACCATTGGAACTCTAGAACTACATACAGGGTGCCCAGAATTCGCCAGTTTTCCGGGGTAAAAAATATATAAACATTATACGGGTCCAATCCTGCATCACGTTGTATTTCGATGTTAGAGGCCAATAGTCATAATTTTGGAATTTTAACAATGTCGAATAACTTTATTTTTTGGAAAGATACGAAAAAAGTGCAGGCATTTTTTATACATAATTTGGCAAATTAGAAGTTCATTTGTTTCTGAGAAATGCACAGTTTTCAGTTTTCAAATTAGTTGGTTAAACAATGTAAACGCTCTAACATCTTGCCCTGACAGCTAATAATGGTGTTTGTTAATATGCCGTTATTTACATTTAACATTTAGAAGGATGACATGTTTAGGATACAGCTACAAGAAATATGTATGTTAATAGATTTCAAGAACATGGATCGCAACTTACAACAAAATATATCATGCTTTATAATCCTTTATAATCTTCTTATATTGAAGTCAAATGTTATAATTTTTGGCCGTAAGTGTGACAGACTTGCATCAAAAGACACAATTGATATACAAATTAATGGAAATTCAATTCCAATCACTGATGTTGCAAAAAATTTGGCTGTGTATATTGATTCTGATCTTCGTTTTGGCACTCACGTTTCTAAGACTTTACAGAAAGCTTATTACACCTTAAAGCGTATTTATCAAAACCGTTCACTTTTGCAAGGAAACATAAAAAGATCTTAACGAATAGTCTTGTTGTTTCACAATTCGACTACTGTAACTCGGTGTATGGTCCGTGCCTAAGAGCTATTGACAAAATTAGGATTCAAAGGTTGCAGAATGCTTGCGTTAGGCTCATCTATGGTATAAGAAAATATAATCAAGTATCTCATAAGATAGCCGAGCATGGTTGGTTGAACATGTCAAACCCGAGATTGTCGCATGCTTCTTGCCTATTGCATAGGATTTTACTTGACAGAAGACCATCATATCTGTGTAATAAAATTCGTTTTCGCACCGACGTCCATCATCTGAACCTGAGGCATAGGGGGTTGATAGATATGCAGTTATGTTACACTGAGATGGGTAAACGACGTTTTCATTATGAATGTGTTTCGTTTTATAACTCTTTGCCTCAGAGCATTAAGCAGTGTACTCTTTTAAGTTTTCGAAAACATTTGCATAAATATTTGCTTCGGGCACAAGTCAGTCAGTCTTGAACAAAATAAATTTAAAATTACAATGTTTAACTGGGTGCTGGCGTGCATTTGAGTGTCCTGATTAGAGCAGTGTCATGTAGTATGAATCTATTTTTTTTCAGCTGGGGGTTAAGTGGGAGAAAAACCGCAGCTTTTCATATGAGGGCTGTTGGCTGAACTTCGCCCCCAATTACTATATTTTTTTATATATATAGATGTACTGCAACCATCTATCGTCTGAAATGTGGTGGGCATGAATAAATAACGCCCTTATTAATCGACACTTCAAATTTTCCGTTAACAAATTGACTAATACAAAATTTAAAGGTGAATCTACTGATGTTTGTTCTATAAGTAAATTTTAAAAAGTGCTGAGATAACTTTGGCTATCTCGCATATCATCTAGGGAGTATAGACTTTGTTTGGATTTGACAATAGCAAACATTTCAGATATGGGTGCTTTCGAACAAACCACAGCTTCTTAATTAGGCGCACAAAAATGTATGAGAATCTTCAAAGCAGGCTAGTTTAATTACCTTAAAAACATAAGATAAGATTAATTTACTGCTTGTAGCCATATACTTATGCAATTTTGTTTTGTTCGCGATTTTTAAAAGCAATTCGAAAGGCTATCAGCCTAAGAAATCGAAGACATTTGACTTAAATCAAACTCCCGAAGAGATTTACTTTCTAGCGAAGATTGTTGTTGTATTGGGATTGAAACGAGTTAATAAATCTTAAAACCGTTATAACGGTTGTCAACATTATTATAAGCCGAGTTCTTTTGTTACGATTAGTGATATAAAAAATAATTTTAATCGCTTAGTGGTATCTCGAAATTATTAACCAGGGAAGTATACAGATCAACTAGTGGATATAGATGCCTAGATTTAGTAGCAAGCTACCTGGAAATCAAGGATGTCAACCTACATACAGGACATTGCTTTCGACGAATATCGGCAACACTATTGGCGAATTCTTCTGCTGATATCCTGACCCTTAAAGAACACATCCATTGATGCGAGCTACGTAGAAAGTCGCCGACCAATAAATCAAAACTGTTTCAGAGCTACTTCTGAGGAAGACACCGACATGAGTGTCGAAACGTCTAATAACCAACGTGGGAACCAGCCCGGAAAACAACATGTCACACACAAACAGATATTTACATGCCACATCTTACCACCCTCCCTCTCAAAAGAATAGTCCTATAAGGACGTTATTTGTTAGAGGCACAAAGGATAMCAGACGAAAGCTCTTTACAAAAAGAAATATATCAMCTTAAATCAGCGCTAGTGAGAAATGGTTATAGCAATAAAAATAATTGGTCAGTTTTTAATAAAAGTGCTCATCCAAATCAAGTAAATTCTCAACCAGGACAAAGTAAATTGAAGTTGAGTTTGCCTTATGTATAAGGCCTTTCGGAAAAATTAAAGAGGATGCTTAGAAAACACGATATTTTAGTTGTTGATAGTACATATAATAATTTAAATAAAATTCTGAATTCTACTAAAGACAAAGTACATGTAGAGAGTGAACGTGTTTACAAAATTACTTGTTATTGCGGCAAGTTGAAAGAACACATACGTGCTACTAGGCTGCAACAGATAGATAAATCTTCCGTAGCTGAACACTCATATTTGACTAAACACATGATTGACTTTGATAAAACAAAAATTTTACATAGAGAAAAATATTATCACAAACGTCTAATAAAAGAAGCTATAGAAATTTGTAGATATACTAATAATTTTAATAGGAATTGTGGAAATTATGAGTTAGGTGACATTTGGAAGGCTATTTTGTAGTTATCTTTTATCAAGTAGTTCGTGTATACCTATTAGGTAGGTAGATCCTATTTCGTCGATAGGTTCTTTTTATTAGATTGGCACGTTGTTTCTATGACGTCTCGCTTCCTTGGTGATTTGTTTATTTACTTTCAAAATTTTGTTTGAACTTGTGTCAGGCAAATTTTGAGGTTCTTCGTCTTTGACAAAGATTGCAGGTGTAATCGAAACGTCAGACTTATAATTTTTTGTCAGTGTTTTCAAGAGACAGCGATCTTTCCGAAAATATATTAAATTATATTATGGACGCTGAAAGCATTCACCCACGTAAATATGATTGAATGTTCAGCTTAAGTGTATATAGTTTGAATTGATGAAACAAACGTTTTTACATTTTGTATCTGAGTAGGAAACAGTAATTTTCAAATGAATAAAATTCATTTGTCTCTTGATGTACCTCTGCTGCTGTTTGGGAGAGATATCAAGTTTAATTTGAGATTTATGAGGCATGGAGTCAAATGTTTTTGGAGGGGGCTTGAACCCGTTAGCCCCCCTCTAAATCCGCTACTGCCTGTTAGCTAAGCAGCTGATTTACGCAGCTCAACATTCACTTCTATATTATAATAAGATAAACACTTGTTGCTCGCGGGTCCGCCCCCGGCTCCCACCCCCAGTGCAGCTCGCCGGCAGCGGTGCCGTTCATAATCGTCTTGTGAATAATTGTGTCGTAAAGACGCGTTTAGCTGGCTATGTCAAACTGTGCGTCGGTAAACACCAAGAGTAGTTTATAAACTAATTATGCCGTTCTTTGATCGATGGAAGGGCCCAACAGTCTGAATCCTGTTAACTCAGATCTCCCAGACGTTGATTGATGTCCCGGAATAATTTACTTGGTTTACAACTTGCAGGGCGGAGGCCGGGAAAAAATGTGCAGAGTTGAGAAAATGAAACTTCGCGACGTGGAGACACGATAAACGTAAAGGCGGAAAGTCAACGGTGATAAATATGCACGAGCGATGGCCTACGTAAATATCTTTATTTGCTCCACGTATTTTCGTATGATAAATTACGTTTTGCCTTAATAGCATAAGAATATTACACGCGTAGCACGCGGAATGAAAAAGAGCGTTTGCTTCGATTCAAATGTATTGAAAACTGGTATAGTTGCAAGCAACAAAGTATGAGACTCATTATACGAACAGCCGATCACCGCTCACAATGGTTTACAAGTATTACCTGAAGCTGTCGTAAATAACAGACGGGTTCGGCACGTTCCACTGTTTTGCAGCGGAGTGGACCGTATCCAAAAATTGTGTTTAGGCTTTTTTAGATTTTTTCCGTACACATAAATCAATGAGCATTATTTGGTATTACTATATGAACTACAAATATTTCTTATCTAATAGCTTTTAATGTATGACTAAATCATATTCTTTCCTAATTTAATGACTAGTATTTATTTTTATAACCCTGAATGGTAAACATTCCAATTTTAATGCAGCAGCCCATACTTTCTAATCGCTGTCAATATTCCAGCGTCAAAAGCAAAAAGAATAATGATTCTACACGCAGGAGGTGAAAATGGTTTCGTTCCAGGAGCCCTGTATCTTGGATGTAAAAACTTAAAAGAAGCAAGCACCGATTATCATTTTGATATGAATGTGGAAGTGTTTGAAAATTGGTTCAAAAACATTTTAATGTCCAACTGGATAAAATTCCAAATACTAATAAGGTTACCATTCAAGAGCTTTTAAGAAAATAATATTTATATTTCGAAGAGGACTACACAAAAAACAATTTCGGAAGTGCTTGGCACAAAAAAATTTAAATTGACATTCTCGCTTCTGATTGTGGACTCACCATTCTACGATTACCCCCATATCATTGCATTTTCAACCCCATTGAAATGATATGAAAGCATTTGAAACAAAGAATTCGATGAGGGAGCACCGGTGGAAAATTTAGCAATGAAATGCTGCTAAAAGTTAGACACGAAGCTGAAATAACAAGTGTCGATGCATGGAGAAATTCGGTGCGGCATGTACTGGACATTGAAAATCGGTACAGAGCGAATCATGTACAAGAATTAATAATGGAAGTTAATCGTCATTTTAGCAGTGAAAGTGATAGTGAGTAATTTTGTTTAGTTTGTGACTCTTGTAATGTCCTTATTAACAAGCTGTAATGATCATAATCGACACCGTGTAGAAATTTTATTGTGTACTATTGTAAATTTTTTCTAACAAATGTAAATAATTTTCTACTTACTAATCTGTATGTTTTTATATTAAATTTGCACAAATTCGTTATGACATGCAAAGGCTTTTATTTTATACATCGGAACATGTAAACCCAATAAAGTATCACATAAAAATAGATCGCGGGTCGCGCCAGTTAGCATCAGGACTGCACTAAATAAAATTTGTTATAAAAGCTTCTATGTTTTATTGAATGCTAAATAATCACAACTAACAAATTCCAAAAATTGATAGTGGAAAAGGTAAAATTTTAGCCAACAAGGTTTTTTTTAGGAACTTTGAAGCGTGCCACTAATCCCAGTAGTTTAGGACGGCCGACCATCAAGCTGTAAAACCCTTTGCATAAGTCAGTCTCATAGACGGTTGCTTGATACTTTACTATATATTTTCACGCTTGTAGACCTGCCGGTTATATTAACCTGGCTATTTTTAATTAAAAATTTTTGATTGAGACCCGATATATATTTGCTGGTATAGACTAAGCGCGCTGTTTTCCGTCCGTGTACGGTTACCTAACATCTGAGAGAGCTATTAACTCTTTATAAGAGCTATTTGTGAAGTGCACAATGGATTATGGTGAAGGAGTTATTGGTGTTATCAAGTAGTAACTTTTTTTAGGCTCCTTGTGTTCTTTCCTGTTTTATATCTTTTATAATAATGATTCAAGAAACAATTTATTTAGGTTTCCATTCTTCCCTTTTTTCCGTTGAGGTTTCTCTTCTTGAAGAATTCTGTATTTAACAAGCTGGACTGTTTTAGAAGCGCATTTCTTGATTTGCAAAAAGATTTTCTATTTCTTATAGCTTAGCAGATCCCCATGCAGAGAACTGAAATTGAATCATCTTGTGTAATTCTGGTTATATGAAGATTTCTTAAATTTAACAATCACTAGAGCGATAACCAGTAAATATTTAAAATTGTGCARAAAGTTAAATACCTACAGGTGTCGTAGTATGAGGTTAAAATGTACAAAGGGTGTCAAGGAGGTAAAGCAATTACTCAACTCGTATTTTCATWATTTGATTTTTCCCTCCAACATGTGCATAGCTGGYTATAGCGCGGGGCGCACAATGGGTCGCCTCGGAGCGGCGAAGGGACGTTTCTTAAATTGAATGATGCAGGGAAAAGCCAGGATACACGGAAATATACACTTTTAACACCACACACTCGCTCAGAGCCGGGGCCATTTGTAGTCCGCCGGAGCCAAAGGAACTTAACTCGATTGTGGGCCTGACTCTTTTATGGAATAGAAAACAATTCGTGTGCTGAATACCTTCGCGGCACGAGGCCCAAAGGGCAAGGCTCCCATTACAAAGCATTCGGTTATTCCGTTAAAATATTTCGGATGCAATCGAGCCGTAATGTAAATGAAATTATTCAAATGGGGACCTCATAAAGGGACTTCGGCGTATTGGGATTCTTTCATTTGAATCGAACTCTGAGCCATGTGAAAGCCAGCAGGATGAGGCCGGGAGCGCTGTATTTAAATATCACGTTGCACTTAAAAACAGATAAAGTCAAAACTCCTGCGAAAGGTAGGAGACTACAACTATATTTTATTATTACGTCTGTGATTCACTTGTTGCCAGTAGTCGAAGTTTTGCACAAGTTTTGTGGTTTACATAGGCGTTATTTAATAATTTCGAATAATTGGTCATGATCCAAAATTCATGGCTTGCTACCACCTGTCAAAAGACATCGTCATAGAATTGTTTAAAATATGTTGGCTAAAGTTGAGACGATGAATAGAAGGAACTAAGAATTAAAGTAACTAAAACATTTTTTTGCGGATAATTTATTAACTATTTTTTGAATACACACAGAATTCTTCACATTTCTTGGCCTAAAAAGTTAAAATGAGCAAAGTAGAATCAACATTACGTAACCCCAAGTGAAGTTTAATACTAATCCAGACTCAGACTAACGAGCTGTTGTTGACGTATGCCATAAGCAATGATTTTAATAATGGTCAACTGTTAAAATCATAGCAAAACCTTGAAAACACTGACAAAAATTATTAGTCTGACGTTTCGATTACACCTGTAATCTTTGTCAAAGACGAAGAATCTTAAAATTTGCCCGACACAAATTCAAAGAAAATTTTGAAAGTAAATAAACAAATCACCAAGGAATTGAGACGTCATAGAAACAACATGCCAACCTGATAAAAAAGAATCTAACAACGAAAAAGGAACTACCTACCTACCAGATATACACGAACTACTTGGCAAAAGATAACTACAAAATAGCCTTCCTAATGTCACCTAACTCATAATTTCCACAATTCTTATTAAAATTATTAGTATATCTACAAATTTCTATAGCTTCTTTTATTAGACGTTTGTGATAATATTTTTCTCTATGTAAAATTTTTGTTTTATCAAAGTCAATCATTTGTTTAGTCAAATATGAGTGTTCCGCTATGGAAGATTTATCTATCTGTTGCAGCCTAGTAGCACGTATGTGTTCTTTCAAACGTGTACCTACTTTTCTTTTAGTTTCACCTACGTAACACTTGCCGCAAGAACCCTCATTTTTAAATAAATGTTATACTAAGGTTACAAGCAAGGATAGTTTTGATTTTTTTGGTAAAAGATAATAATATTTAGATGCATACTATTTTCCCTGCAAAATTTATAAATATCATTTATTTTACTATGTCGGGCTATAAGTAGAAAACGATTAAAAATACAAAAATACAACAGACCAAACGTGTAGAAAATAACGTGCTTATCACTATCGCATGTATGTACTGTACTCTGTACTTTACTCTAAATGTTCGCTGGGAAGAGATATTTTAAAATAGCCTTTTTCGTGTGAACAATTACACTGCATTTTAGAGATGTGCGCTTTTTGTGGTGGGCTACTTTTGTATGTTAAACAGGCCTAAGAATTTTAAAATTCCACACCCCCAAAATCTGGAGCATTTTATTACACTTGCCATTGAACAAGAAAAAAAAATACAAAAAAACCAAGGTAGTGTACAGTTTTCAACCGCGGCATACTTCTTCCCTGGACACATGAATGAGATGTTCGATGTTGATAACAACCTTCGGTCCCTCACAGCATGTGGCGGACTGCGGTGTTCCATTGTACGCGTGAACATTAATTAAATATTTACTGGACTACTTGGCAATGTGGGAATTCCGATCTGCGTATATCTGTCAGCGTGCTGCAAAACAAATCTAAATTTCGGGAATTTACAACGCGTTTTACGAATAAAGTGAAATATGTGCACATCAACTTCCGATTTAACGGTGTTCATCTATTCACTAGTAACATCAACAATAGGTTAGGTCAGGACTAAAGCTAAAAACACTTAAGTTCAAGAAAACGACATATTTGCAACAAATTCTTGCTTAGCAACTCATGAAATCTACAGCACCTTCTCAAATATACAACACAGTATAAGCTAACGAAATCTGAGACCTACTTAATGTAGTTTTCTATAATTCTAGTTTAATATGATCGTTGGTTGTTAATATTTATTAAAGTGAAGTTCATATCTGGTTACTGAAAAATTTATAGCACACAAGACTTAATAATTTTTTAAGAACTCGAAATATTTAATTGTTTATTTAAAAATAGTCATGGCTGAAAATTTTTTCAGTTAATTTTTATCCATAACTAGAAAAGCTGGTGTATGTGGAATAAGTTTAAGCGACTACTGAGGACCAGTTAACCCACCTATGGCAATGTTTTTGACATATAGCATCTGTCCATGTGAAGTGCCTCTTCGAATTTTGTGCTATGAGCTTTTGGTTCAATATATCTGTATTGACAATGTCTTAAGCTGATTGAAAGTCTTAGAATACTACAGTCTTAATTTTGTAGACGTACCATTTTGAGGGGAATTATGATACTTTCTTTTAGTGAACGAGCATACCTTTATGCTAAATGACATAATGATTGAATTTTTTAGATAATGAGGACTCGACTGACCAAAAAAATGCATATACTTTTATTTAAAAACCTTGGATGACGTCATCTCTTAGTTTTTCTTAGCCTTGCCACGTTATTGTAAAATTCATGGAAGCCACACGTGGCAACAGGGCCGGCCGTCTCTACGGGCATCCAATTCCAAGCGGACCTGGAAAACCGATGGAACCAGGATAATTTCTATATGGGGAGCGTCGTGTACATTATCATAATTAGAAAGACGGGGCTTCGCCCTGTATCCCTGTCGCACTTTGTTTGTTTGCCGCAAAAAGGGCGCACGTCGCGGTCATACCAGTTGAATATGTACACAATTGTTCTCACGTCCTTTCTTTTTTCCCGCGTAACGAAAATTCATTGAACGGCTCATCAGCGCCGATTAAACGGTTGAGGGTGACTTCCAGACATTAGCCCAAATTAAAAATTACGTCGAGAGTGGTTTACATGCTTAGCAAGTCGTTGCTGCTTAAAGGATATAATGTTGTTTGTCCAGAAGGATTCTCTCCAGAACTAGACGTCTTATAGTGGAAGACTTTTTCCTCTTTTGATATTAGCACCCCAATCTCTGAGAATCGTTTTGTTAATGGCAACCTTAAGAAAATTAGACACTCGAGGAATGAATTTTTGCATCCATACTCTTGTAACAAAATTAAAAACTTTGCTTACTGAACAAACAACGTTCAAAATTCCTAAGTAAAACTTTGTTCCTCATAATATGCAAAAACGTCAGCAAACCTTTAAATACGATCAATCTTCATCTAGCTTCGTTCTCTTTTAAGATCCTTAATCAACTGTTAATGGGCATGTATCTGAATGTTTTTGAAACTAAACCATTTTTTCTCCTTTGGTAATGTTTTTGTTTTCATTTGTAGTCACATGAACCCACCAAACAATTGCAGGACAACTATAATATAATAAAAACGTTTAAAATTGCGTGATCCAAATTTGAGATTTTCCTATATCTATTTGTTTTTGATCAATATCAACCTGGCAAATGAAACCTCGTTCATTTGGAGCTACATGTAATCAAGAAATCTGCACCTCTAAATTAAGCACATCATACATGGGATAATTGACCCATTTACATCAGTTATGAGTCCGTCCGTCTGTCAGAAGCTTTTAGCTTTTAAAATGTTATTTGCAACGAGTTGAAATCCAGCACAAGGCAGACAGTTATAACATGCACGTTATTGCGGCATTTTCAGTTTGCACGCCTGATTAAAACATGAAACCTTCGTTCTGTAAGTTTTTCTTTTMTTGCAATTCTTTTAGTTCCTTGATCTAATTAATATGAAAATTATTATCTGCCTCTATAGGTCGCCTTCTGCACGTCTAACATCTTCTATAGCTTCTCTGAAAATTGTGGTAGATAAATTAATGCAAAGTATTAAACTGTATTTTTATGTGGTGATTTCAATGTTACCTTTGATGATCAAGTAGCTCATAAAGTTACTAGTAATTTGTTGAATGTATTTGACTCTTACGGTTTTTATAAATGTATAGTTGACTATACTCGAGTTCAAGGGACTTCTAGTTGTTGATAATATTTTTTCTAATAAGTACGTCAACTTGATCATCTCTGAAATTTTATAATAATAATAATCTGTGTGATAATGCTTGTAACTATTTTTACACTTATAGTCGTAATTTCAAGAATGTCTCCAATATTAACCCTTTTAGATCTGTATTTGCAGCATGCGATTGGTCTTTTTTAAATCATAATATGAAATTTAATGATAAATGATAAAATTAAATTGTTTATACAAAAAGTTGCCGCGCTTATTGACGTAGCATTTTCATTAATCAAAGTTAAAAAATTTAAAATTAAATCACACATAAAACCATGGATTACAGCTGAGATTGTAAATGAAGGGTCTTCTTACGAAATATTTTTTAGAATTTGTAGTGGCTCTGATGACCCCGCTTTTTTATCTCACTATAAGAAATTAAAAAAAAAACAAAACCAGATTAATGTTGCGTAAGCTAAAAAATCGTATTTTGACGCTAAACTCAAGTAACGAGGCGCAAGTAGTATGGTAAATAATACGTGAAAACTCTGTACACACTTCAAACAAAAAAGTTGCTACTGATAATTTTATTGATGATAAAGGCTGTGAACTTACAGATTTAAATGATGTGCCGAAAGCTTTCAATAAATACTTTATAAATACAATCAATGAACTAGCCAACAACACTAATGTGATTTTTAAAACTATGAATGCAAGTGATACATCTGGATCCTTTTTTCTAGCACCTATTACAAGTGTTGAAGTCTCATCAATAATTCAACATATATCAAAAAAGGATTCCAAGGGAATTGACGGAATTCCGTATTCGCTCTTGAAACATGTTGTTGGTCTGATATCTGAACCCCTCTCAATACTTATTAATTTGTCATTCCAAAGTGGAATATTTCCGTTTTTACTTAAAACAGCTTTAATTATTCCAATTTCTAAGTCTGGAAGCAAAAGTAAGCTAAATTACTATAGACCTAATGCTAACTCCTTAATTCCCGAAATAAGTAAATTGCTAGAAATTTTAGTTGATGAGGAGGAGGGAAATTATATTCCGCTAGAATGGACAAGCCTAAAGCAATGGAAAGTGGAGGCATAATCTCGAAAGTAGATAATCCTGCCATTTCAGCTTTAGAAGAAATTTCTGGTAAAATTATTAACAGTATTTTACTGTCTTAGACTTTAAAAGACTTTACCAAGTTGTGAATAATGAAGCAGGTTCTTTATGGAAGTTTTCAAGTCGTTTGGCCTGTTGGAAATTTAGTAGACTACCATTTCAGTTGAATATGGCGACTGCATATTTTATAAATAAGAACTTTGAAAATACTTTTGGCCTCAAATCTATTTTGATTTGCTAAATGCTGCAAACTCGCTTAAAGAGCATGATCACTAAAAAGTTAGAAATGAAATGTTGGAGCATTCTAAAAACAGAAAAGATTTACAAAAAACTTCTTCAAGAAATTCATTCCAAATCTGGCTAAACTGATCTCACCATTAATAAAAATAAAATTCCCTCCCTACTAACTTTGACTGATGATCGGAGGCTGAAATTGATTTCAATCAATTAGCACAAACTTCAAAAAAAGTTGAAAATGTGGTGGTAAAGATCGACAGTTGAAGGTTTCCGTTATTGCCAAAGAACGATGATGCTAGCATTTATTTAGCGCACCTTCCAAAAAGTAATTCTTTTTGGTTTGGGGAAAATGAATTAGTGTAGAAGGAAATTCCGTATAATAATAAAGTATTGCTCAAAATTAGTGTTCCTTCTTTCATAGTTAGGTACTTTCCTTTCCGTATTATTCGAACTTCTGTCCGGGTTTGACGAAAAAGAAGATCTTGTTACACAACACAACAAGCCTATTTTCCAGACTTCGCCGCTTCTGACTTCAGATTGTTTCCAAATCTAGTAAAGTTTTTAGGTAAAAAGCAGAAACGAATTGAAATTTGACGGAAATTTGCGCGAAGCATGTATCTTGGGAGTTACTATTGAGAGACCACAAGATGAGAATCTTTAAGGCGTAGGAGCCTTAGAGGGATGTCAGAAGGTTGTGAGCCGTAAATTCAGCTACCTATAAAAACATCAATAATCGTTATCGCGATAAACTTGCCTATTTGACATGCCGAAGGCCGGGTAGCGGAGCTTTTTACTCTGAAAGCCCGGCCGTGATTCGGCGTTTCAAAACTCAATTAAATTAAAGCGCCACTGTCTGCGAAAATAAAGAAGTGGGCCGGTTATAAAATAAAATTTTCAATTGCCTTTATGCCGTTTTACGGTGTTTGAAGATCTCCACTATTCCTCGAGTATTTGTGCCCCAAGTAACTTATCTCATTAGCATGAAAGCGATCCCTGTAAGCCTCCCGCCTGACGACGAGCTACCAAGGTCTTCGCTCTCGATTTAAGCCTCGTATAAACAAAGCCGTAATATGCTCCTGCCTCGTCTTCACGTAATCTTCCTAAACACTCAGACGGAATTACTAAGGGAAGAAACATATTTTACTCGGCACATAAATATTTCCACAGATGAAGTAATGAGTTAAAAGTAATTTTTAAGTTCCAAAGCCCATTGATTTATTATAATCTTTACAGGAATAAGCATAATAATATATAATTATGTATATGTAACGAAAAATAAAGATATGCTTAGTTCACAAAGGAAAATGTATTAAAGTAGTACAAAGCTGGCAACTACTTGTTTAACAGGATCATAGTGAGTGTCACGCATGGTACATTTACACATAACTGATATAGGTGATCGTACAGGTACAATAGATCTAGGTTTAATAGTTAGTAAAATTAGCTTTACACGATAAGAAACTACAGTCAATACGATTATTTAGTAAACCAAACAAGAACTTTATACTTACACGATTCTAATGAAACACATAGCAAGATTTGGCGAGTAAAATATCGTAATCGCAACCTTGAATAGAGTAAACACCATCAACAATTAATCAAAGATGTTTAAAAAATGTTATTTTAAAGATGCCAAATGAGTACGGCTTATTCCAAATGGGATCTGATTAAATTAACAGCGCATTTAAAGCGTGAATATTCCTAAAGTCCCTGCAATTTCTATGTAAATAAAACCTAATTTTTTGTAATTGTTGGTGAAAATATTATTATGAATATAACACCACACTTAGAAAGATTCAAATAAAGTCTGTTAATAGCAGAAGTCCTATCCAGGTCATTCTGCGTACCCTCTACTGTGTCTATTCGAGAAAATATCGTCATATCGTCTGCCAGTAGTAGCTGTAGTAACATATGAACTAGAGACATATTTTCTGTATTTAATGCTAAGCTGACGATCTTGCAGAGACGACTGAAATAAATTTATGAGTGAAGAAGAAAAACCATAGACGAAATTTTCATTCATTCATTGTCTTTAGCAATTCGTTTATTTACGAAGGATGTAAAAACAGAAATTAAGCTCAAATGCTTATTGAAATGTCGACAAATACAATATTTTTGCCGATGCATGTTCGGAGAATGAGGCAAACTTGGTAATGCCCTAATTCTCTCCGTACATAATAGCCTCCGGCGAAGAAATATGACGGGCTACCTTTCGAGCTAGGTCAAACGATGCAGGCATGTTAAATAAATGAAAATACCCTTTTATATGTAAATGGAATAGTGTATGAGCCAGAAGCGAGAGTTATCATTGTCGTGTTTCTATTGCAGTGGCGGAGAACGCCCGCGCACCGGTATTATCTTTGTACACATTTCCAAGTATCTGGAAAGACGCTGTTGTTACTCCCGTACCTAAGACCACTCAGCCGACGAGCTTAAATGATCTAAGGCCTATAAGCTTACTACCCGTGATGTCAAAAATTATGGAGAAGATATTAGCACTTCAACTCAGGCAACACTTAGATCGGTATAGTATTCTGCCTTTTATCCAGTCTGGATTCCGACCTAATCATAGTTGCGCAACTGCTTTGCTTAAAGTAACTGATGATATTATTACAGCCACTGATGTAAACCAAATCAGTGTACTTATTTTGCTTGATTTCAGTAGGGCATTTGATACAATTTCTCATCCTATGTTATTATCTATTCTTAATTATATTGGATTGCATGAAAGTTCTATTGAACTGTTTAGAGATTACCTGAGTGGAAGAAGGCAAGTCGTAAAAATTGTTGATGATCTTTCTTCTCATGAGTATTTAACTAAAGGTGTTCCACAGGGATCCATACTTGGGCCCCTGTTATTCTCTATATATACGTGCACTCTTCATCAGCATATTAGTACTTGTGCTTGTCACATGTATGCAGATGACACTCAATTGTATCATAGTTTCTACTTTAATCAATCCATGCAAGCAATCGATTTGATCAATACTGATTTGGAAAATGTTTGTTCATACGCGGCCAAACATTCACTGAAAATAAATCCAACAAAGTCAAAAATTTTAATATTTGGTAATAAAAATGAACGCCTACAGTTACTAAACGTTGCTAAGTTTTATTGTAATAATGTACAGATTCCAATTGTCGAAAGTGCAAAAAATTTGGGCTTAATAATGGATTCCAAACTGCGATTTAAGGAGCATGTTACACATTGTATACGTAAAGCATATGCTAGTTTAAAAAGATTATATCCACATCGATCCTACTTCTCTAACAAAATTAAAAGCAAATTATGTGAAGCCTTAGTTCTGTCTCACTTTTCTTATGGTGACGTTGTATACGGGAATTGTCTGGACGGTGAGACTTCGGGAAGTATACAGAGGGTGCAAAATTCATGTATCCGATTTGTGTTTGGTATGAGGAGAAATGATCATATATCTTGCAAATTTTCTGAGTTAGGTTGGCTAACTATGAGAACAAGAAGGTATCTACATATGTCCTGTTTATTTCACAAGATCCTTCAGAGTGGATATCCGCCGTACCTGCTAAACAAATTAACTTATAGAACAGATGTTCATAACCTAAATCTTAGGAATTTGGGTTCTAAACTTACGCCGCCGATACATCACACTGCTATTTTTAGACGGTCTTTTCATTACAATATTTGCAAAGTTTATAATGAAATTCCCAATTTTCTGAAAGATTTGGAAATTGCTTCATTCAAGAAAAGTTTAAAACAATATCTATTGGAGGGTGACCACTTCATATAGGATTTTTTTCCCTTCTTGTTTCTTCGTTTGCGTATGCTATGTTGGTGTGCTGCTATTATGTACTATGCTACATATTTATATTAATCTGAATATATATATATTTTTTGTAGTTCTTATTTTTCTGAGGAGCGCCGAGGCCGTTGCACTTATATACTAACCTGTTTTTTATACACATGTGATTCAAGGGTTAAGTGGCAGAACAGACATAGTTCAAATTTATTTGCACTATGAGCTGAACTTCCCCTTGGGATTTCCCTTTTTTTTTTCTTTTGCTCATTCATGGAGTACCTATTTTGCTTCAATTTTCTTTATGTTGTATACAAGAAAATGTTATTTATAAATTAAGTTACATTATGAAATTATTGTAATAAACTTACTCTGATGTAAATTTTATGGGACCATGGGAAATAAAGACCATTATTATTATTATTATTATTTAAGTATAGCTACTGCTTTCGCTTTAAGAAATTGGATTTTTATCGATTTTTTATTAATATATATATATATATATATATATATATATATATATATATATATATATATATATATATAGCCAGAAACATATCAAGTTAAGCTAAATACAATTGCCCTTTGCTATACATTGCGAAATTGTACGAAATATCGTAAACAGACAGGTGAATCCAAATTTTTAAGCTGGTAAATGCACTCTCGTACAGAGTGGAAGCATGTATATAGTAGATTTTTGTCAGCTTCTCAAATGGACAATTAATTATACCTTGAAAACAAACATTTAAAACTTTCTCAGAAAATTTTTATAAAAATAAAATTTGTTAATTGTTGCAACATACTGACGATGATGAAACTAATTGTGTCATAACTGTAAACAGCAAGTCACAATATATGCAAAAATAAAAAACACTTTGAACTTCGAAAAATTAACCCCAAATATAAAACCCCAACGAATAACATTTGAGACAAAGATTTTCAACCACTAAGATAATAAACATTGATCTTTTAAAGAAAAAATCAATAAGCACTAGAACTGTACGTTTTACCAAAATTACATAATTACCTATGACAGCAGCTGTGTCATATGTTAACGTAGTGGTTTATAAACTTTGTAATAAACTAAGACAGTTGATACAGGAATTAAATAATTTGAAACAAAATTCGATTGATCTAAAAACCTACACAAAGTTACTTTCTCAGCTAACGCAAAATAACTTTCCTTTGGCGTAATAAGCTGAGATATTAATGGATAATTAAAAAAAAAGGTCAAATAGGAATATATTTAATTATATTCAGTTTTGGACATGCTATTCTGCATCCGGACAGATATAAAAACTTAGATTAGTATTTGAATTGCGTCTACCATATTAATGAAGCAATAACAACATAAACTTTTCAGACCTTACCATTTTCTTTTTTTGTGTCAAACGATACCACCTCGGAACTCAAACGAGTATCTAATATTTTAAAGGCTTCAGCACATTCTGATGTACCTAAAACAGTTTTACAGATTTTACTGAAAAAACTCATGTAATGCAGTATAGACAATAGCAGTCTGTGATTAGGCTGTCAATTAAGACTGTTGGCCGCGTATTTCCGACGCCGCCACTGTCTTCTCATACCGGGGGCCATGAGCGGGCGTTATATACAGTCAATTAATGCGTCGGCCATGCACCTATGATAATTCGCTATCGGTCAAGTACGTGTTTCATCACATACAGAATGCATGGCGAACGGGTATCGCATATCAATAATCAGGGATACGTCGCTGCCACCCTTCACCCAATGCCAATTACAAAGCGCATACACTGTCATCAGGACTMACGCATCAGATTATGTCTCTGTCGAACGATCCATCAGAAGCTTGAAGAACTTGATTGCTTTTGGAGGGTAGAAAGCTAGCTGCAGTTAAAATAGTACAACTAAAGATATCGATGACAGACAAATAAGTTCGAACATATGCTGCAATTTAGACTCTGAAGTTCTTGTTTAGTTTTTTCTCTGGAAAAGCTGATAAAATCTTAGATTCACTCACAGACACAGACTTTAACATCTTAGCAATACTGAAGTGTGTACCTAATTAAATTCTTTTCAAATGCAATGGTTGCTTATGCCATAAAAGGTAAAAAAATACAAATAGTTTTGATATTAACGACATAAACTGTAGGATTATAAAGGGTATTACAACCTCATTCACATTTTAAGTCAATGAGTTTTTCCAGACTGCTTAAAACTTATTAAATTATTACAAATTTTAATAAAAAACAACTCTATGAATACTTAGATCATAATTTCCAGTTTGGTTTCAAATTTTGAATGCTCACTTAGGTTTCTTGACGAGTTTGCTACTTTCTTATTTCCATATCGATCGAAATAGTTGTTGCTTTCTTTATAACCTTTTGGTTTCCAACGAGCTATCGTTACACTTTTGTTAAATATTAAAGAATGCCAAACTCATTTTTGTATTTATAAAAAATGGTTTACGAGACACCAACATGGTTGTCCTAATGCATTTGTAATTGGCTTAGTTACTGAGAGTAGATAACTGGATTAACTCACTTGCCAAATGGAAATACATCGTTAAAATTCTGCAGACTATAATGCTGAATTTCATGACTGTTAAATAGCGCATTTGGGTCGGACTGCAGCATATAATTGCAGTTAAGCTCTTCCATAAAATCTAGCACAGTGTAATGTACGTCAGTAGTGATTTTGCTTCATATTTATTAACACCTTGTTAGCCTTGTGGTGCTTTGTCAGCTTGTAGTAAAAGCATTTAAAGTAGGCGTTTAGGTACCTCTTTTGCAGGTAATTTAAATAATAAGTCTTGAATTTTATGAAAATGGGGGCAAAATAGTTTTTGCAAAGGCGGAATTCTCCATCTGAATGAATTATCATAAACCTTACACTTTTCTCAGAGACTAGTCTCTATTAACTGTGCTATTGTCTCGTTATAATACCAACTCTCCCTAGCATTAGATCACAAATACTGTTTGCTGGAAGGTACTTGTTTACCCATTAGTAATACCCAACCGTTATAGCCTTAATAACACTGATCAATAAGATACTGCGCTTCGTTGCTTTTTTCGTGTTCTTCAAGACATCACATGTCGGTTGATAAACGACAGGAAAAAAGCTTTTTCTAATTACAAAAAGTCTAAATCTATACAGGACTGGTTAAATTATAAACAACTGCGCAATGTTACAGTTGCTACTATTCGCAAAGAAAAAGCTGCATACATATCTTACAAAGAACGCACTTCTGGTAAAAAAACAAATGTGGAGTACCCTGAAAATGTTTAATATTGGCACAAAACCTAAGTATTTTATTCCAGATCAACTAAAAAGCCAAACGAAATAAATAGCTATTTTATCTCGGTATTTAATCTTTTAAATAATTGCAGAGTTGCTACTAATAAATTGGGTGAACCTAAGTTTTTTATAAATGGCTACTCTTGAAGAAGTTAGTCATGTGATTAATAGTTTTAAGTAAAATGCTTGCGGTCATGATGGCATTACTGCAAAGAAGCTTAAATTATGTTGTGCTACATTGATAAAATATTTAACACATATAATTAATGTCTGCTTAATGGTAGGTTACTTTCCAAGCAAGTGCAAACACATTTTACTAAAGCCATTACCAAAAATAAAAGATCCTAATAATTTTTCTGACCTAAGGCCAATATCTATAATACCAACAAAAATTTTAGAAAAAATTGTTAGTAAAGAAATCGATTACATCCTAAAAGAAAACAAAATAATCTCAGATGCGCAATCAGGTTTTAGGAAGGGGTATAGTACCACTACATTACTACTGGATTTAACAGATGAAGCTATTAGAGCAGTTGCACGTGCAAAGCTATGGCCATGGTCATGCTTGATGATATGTCTACTGAGTTTTTGCTTCGTATTTGTGTGGTTATTAACCATAACTTACGTTCAGACTTTCAGAGACTCACATCTGGTATGTCACAGGGTTCGGTTCCTGGTCCTTTGTTATTTATAATCTATACTTTTGATATAGAATTATGCCTCAATTTTTCAAAAGTACGTGCATTTGCTGATGACCACCAGCTAACATATGTATTTGCAATTGGAAACTGCAGTTGCCAGGGTGAATTTTGATTTGGGATGACTTAAAACTTATTCTGATTTGCATGGTCTTAAATTAAATCTAGATAAATGTTCTGCGGCCTTATTTTGTTCTACCGTAAATCGTCCGTTTTTGATAAATCAATATAAAATAAGAATTGGTGGTGACTGCGGTCAGTTCCTTTAAGAGTCTAAGTTTGATTTTCGATGAGCAACTTAGAATCAGGAATCATGTCGCGTCCCTGGTAGGCAAGTGTTTTGTTTCTCTAAGAGTGTTATATAAGAGCTTTCATATATTAAATTTTGGGTTAAAAAAAACTTGCCGAAACTTGTGTTCTATCCTTACTATCCTATTGCTTACTAGTGTATTTTCCATGCCTTGATTCAGTAAAAAAATACAAGATACAAAAGATTCAAAATTCTTGCTGCAGATTTGTTTTTGGTCTACGTAAATTTGATCATGTTACTGAGAAAATTCAAGAGCTGCAGTGGTTGAAAATCAATGAATTGTTTCTCTATTATTTGTCATGTTTTGTTCATCGACTGATTGCAAGCGGTACGCCTCCTTATGTTCGTTCTAAATTAGAGTTAAACTTGCGCCACGTTAATAAATTTAGTTCCTTCTCTTTTAATGCTGTGTCTGTTTATAATGTACTACCTGATACATTCAATACTTTGAAAAACACTTCTTTTAAGATACATGTCAAAAATTATTTCAMTGAAAGTGTTTGAATTGTAGTGATGTATCCTGTGCTCTCTAATCTAGCCACTAGTTTTCTCATAGTATTCTATTATTGGGTTAAGTTGAATAGCTAGCTAGTTACTAGATTCGCCGAATAAAGACCTTATTATTATTATTATATAGAGAAACGGTATCAAGCCAAGTGGAGTCTGAATATGCTAACTGATTATTGTTGAACACTCCAGATGCAAAGTACTCCAAAAAAATAATAAAACATATATTCAGAATCCCTTGATTAACGTTTAAAGTTATTTGATTTAATAAACAATTAATTAATTAATTAAAATAAAACTTTATATTGTGTGTTAGAAAAAGTTTTACTTGATAGTGCATCTGGGATTTGACAAAGTTTGAACTAGCAGGTCATCAACAAATGCTTTACAATTCTGTAATGCAAACTCTGTTTGTCACGTGTGGCGAATTCATTAAACGATTGCCACAAACTTTCGTGTGCGGACGGCTCACCAGGTTTGACAAAAAAAATCACAGAGGCCCGGATATTAAACGCCAGATGGAACTTTCGAGTGCACTGCTGACATAGTTTTGTTGGACTGGGCGCTCACCAGCCGAAATTAATAACCATCGATGGGATATGTGCTAATTTCCATAATTCCCTATTCGCCGTATGATTCCCCGAGCTATATTACCACTAACTTTCTGGTGCAGGCAATAGTAATTAGCGTAAGTAAATGTAAACATCCCACTCATTCCGTCCGCGCTGTATTCTGTCGTTCTCAGTGCTGTTCGAGGCTGCGTTTGCGATGCAATAAAATTTTCATCGTTTATAGTACACTGTAAGTTGTATGCAAACATACGGCACAGTCAATACGGTGTAGGTGGTTCCAAGAAAATTACTTTATTGATTGACATGATACCTGCAACACTCCGTCATTTTGGTCTGATATTTTTGCCACCAGTGACAAAGTATATATGAAATAAGCTTGAATTTAAGTTACAATGTAAAGAACATTACAAATATAATATAAAAATTGCAAAAAAATTCTTCATAATAACAAAATAAATATATTTAATTAGCTTGATAAGGATTGGATGGCTTTATTTGACTTTGCGTTCTTAAAATTACATTACTGTCACTGATATTACTAGAAACGCTGTCAGTCGCAAAAAAACACCTGAAATTTACTCTTAGGTTTGTATAATTCAGGCTGGATTCGTCTTTCCCAATAGCTACTAATCCTTTACATAAACAAAATATTAAAATTGATTGACTATATAAAATGAGAATTAAAACTAAAATATTTTTAAAGTATAATCTTAATATCTTAATTGTTAAATCAGATAAAGGTAATATAACTACATCTTTTAATAGAACTTTATATTTAGAGAAATCCCTTGAATTACTAAGTGATAGAAAATTTTGTTACCATTGATTCTGATCCTACCATTTCCATTCAAAACAAGCCTAATAAAATTATCAAAAAGTTAAAAGATTTCCTTGCCAGATAGTAAAAGGTTTACTATTATTATAGAAGTTTTATCCTCAGCGTATAATTATGATAACCCTCATTACGTAAAAGATTCTTTTGTGTTTTCAAATAAATTTAAAAACTATTACCTTCCTGTCGATTATTTTTTGGTAAGTTTAGATTTTGTATCCATTTTTACTAATATTCCTTTAAATTTTTGTAAAGATGCTATTTCTAAAAATTGGGATAGTATTCAACAACATTGTAATTTTAATTTAAATACCTTTTTAGATATACTTACATTTGTATTTGACCATATAATTTTTAGTTTTAATGGAACTTTTTTTAAACAAATATTTGGTACACAAATGGGAGGAAACGTTTCACCCATTTTGGCACAATATGTAATGGATGATGTAGTACATTGCTTCAATACTCTAAATTTTGATATTCCATTTCTAGTTAAATTTGTCGATGATATTGTACTAGCAATTCCTTTTAATAAACATGATGAAATATTAACAGTTTTCAATTCATACAATAAACATATTCAATTTACAATTGAAAAAGAAAATAATAAAAAGCTTTAACTTTTTTAGACTGTTTATTAATAAGAAATGATTACAATTCTATAGTTGCAGATTGGTACATAAAACCTATTTCGTCTTGTGGGTATCTAAATTTTCATTCTTATCATAAATTTAACACTAAAATAAATTTAATTCTGGCATTAAAATAATAGAGTTAAAAAATTTTATATCCTCTGCTATTAAACAAAAATTTAAATATACTAAAAAATATCTCATTCTTATCCAGCTTCTTTAGTCAAAAAACTCCTTTTTATAATTGATGGAAGGTCTTAGCCACAAAATAAAAAAATATTAATAAAAAATGTTGATGTTTGTTATTACCCACTTGTAAAAAATCAAAACCATTTTTCAAAATTAAAATGTAAAGCTCCTATTGAAAATGTAGTATATTTATTCAATTGTAATAACTGCGAATCAGTATATATTGGTAAAACTGCAAGACGCTTAATTGACTGAGTTAAAGAACACAAAAGAGATATTGAAAATAATAAATCAACCTCTGTAATATTTAATCATTGTTTTGAACTTGACCATAAATTTAAATTTAACGATTTAGCAGTTTTGGATAAAGAAATAAATGTAAATAAAAGTCATTTTTAGAAATGGCCCATATTAATAGACAAATTCATAGTATTAATAAAAGAAGTGATCTCCTCCATGTTAAACCATTTTCGTGATCACAACTTCCTACTTGCACTCTCCAAATTTCTCGTCATATCTAGATTTCATATTTTGGCAGTCAGTTTTTTAATTTTGAAAGATATTTGTCATTATTTATAATTAGATTTAAAATTACTTACAATTATAAGTGTTATATATACCAATTCAAAACTGCTGTTCAACTTAGGATAATTTCATTTCTGTTGTAAGTATTTTTCATATGGTTTATTGCTCTCTATTTGTAGTTGTTTAAAAAAATATTATAGGCCCAGAAGAAGCAGAAAAAAGATCTGCGAAAGCTTGGCATATGATAAAAGGAGGTTTATTCCTATTATAACGTTGAAACCTATTATGTTTAAAAAAATATATCTACAATAAATGGTCAATAACTGTACAATTCTTTATGATAAGATATTATGCATTAGGTTTATTGGGGCCTCAAATGGGATTAAAATTAGCTTATCAAAAAACATTTTCTTTCAATGATTGTTGTTATTTTTCCACGCACAAGTTTTCCAATGAAAATGACTTATTGGCAAAACACAGAAACAACAACTTCTACAGAGTAGATATTTTGTATCGAACAATGAAATCCAAACAAAGACGACTCCAGAGCCTATTCTTTGTGGTGATATTTTATACACCTAACAAAGCTTTGGTCTCGTAATGTCAATCAAAACCCTAATCCTTTATTAACATCACGTTGCTGGTCCTCATAGTTTCCCGATAAATGGCATTGTGTTTGTGTTTGCTCGTTTAATAGATGAGTAAATTGTTTAAACGTTACCTGTTTACCATTTCAGATGTGACTGATAATGATTAATTTCATGTTTAGACCATTAAAGTCGTATATTACAATTCCATCTATCGCGAATAGCATGTTAGTTGAAATCGGTTGACGTATGTGAGCATTTTTTGTCGAGTGAATTTATATACAATCAGAAAAGTCGTTGAATATGCATCGAAATTTTATTCCAACTCAATAACTTTTAAGTATCTCATAAATATTTATATTTGTCGGAAAGCACATGGCGCGCTTCCATGGAAAACGGCATATGTGAGGTTTTAAAAAGTTTCTGTTGCTTCGCGCGCATTTTCTACCCCGAATTATTGCCTCGAAAGCCTACACGTCTCCTGCTTTCAGGTGTAATGCCCATATATCCTTATATTTCGCTATTGTTATCTTTGTGTCTGCGTTATATGTTTTCTTTGGAAAGAAAGGACGCAAAGGGCTTCGCAAAGGAATAACTTTAATGCTGCTTCCGTCCAGCTCTTTTAATATGCTGACAAGCTTCCCTGTTTAGTTCATCAAGATGTGATACTAAAACATAATTTGCAGACATCTCTACCATTTTGCAGTGGAGAGAGCGACACATACCTGGCTACAAGATCATTTAAATAAACATCGCTTTTTTCTGACTTAAATTTAACAAAATTTTAATAAATCGTGTTAAACTAATTTAATTATATACCTACTGTGGGTAAGTAAAGTAGGTTTAGTTCTATTAATTAGATTTCGTGTTCTCAAAAAAGGATCATCCTTGCATAGAAAATAAAAGCAGCTTCAGAATGAGTTATCACCTTCTTAATATCTTAGTTTTTGTAGGGGTGGTATTGAGCGCTAGATGGATGCAAATATAAAATTTGGTCCCCTTCAAATTAAAATTGACCTATTTCACAATTTTCCAAACTTTTTAGAATGTGCAAGTTTTAGTCGGAAGAATAGTACAATAGTAGTCTCATCTTGGTTTTTATCGACCAAAACGGGATTCACTCATGAAATAATGTTATCTAAACGAAAAAGAAAGCTACTCAGACCTAGTTGGCCTTAGTTGAGCGTAAAATCATTCGACGGCTCCTATGATTAGTCCGTGGGTTGTTTCACAGCCACTTGCCGCAGGGAAATCAATCTTGCTAATACCATTAACAAGAATGGGAAGATTAATTCTCAGTCTGTGTTTCGGTTTTCCAGGTGATGCCAGGGAGATGTTAAAGTGAGACTTTACTAAATGGACCTGCAGCTGGTGCTCGTGTTCGTCCTCATCTTCGGTAAGTGCTGCTTTAATCTAATATCTTCCTTTTTTTTTAATCCGGCGGTAGTTGTTCCCCCATTCCCCTGAATCTTCGTCAGAGTGTGATAATCCGTAGTGCCAGCGGTGCGTCTAATATTGATGATGACACAACACCCAGAAAGACCATGAATAAAATATTGGCTGCCGACTGTGTGTGCCTTCTGCGCAATGTTCCGCCAGATGAAAGAGGGCGCAATATAGCAGTAGACTGGCGCTTTAAATTGGATAAGAGCGTCGACGTTTGGGAAAGATGGCGATTCTAAATGCACATTTATAGTGTTTGGATCATTGGATTGCGGAATGGATGCGTTAAGAGCTCGTGTGCTTCTTCCGCTATTTGTAGTTGTCAGAATGTTTGTTAATGCAGCTAGTTCCTCGCGAAAAATGACCCAAGCTATAAATACTATATTTTTAATCTCGAACAAAAACGAACTCTCGAACGTTTCATCCAACCATTTTGTCTTTAGAACCTCCAAGAGTTGTTACTTTGTATAACGTTCCTCAAAATATAAATCAGAATTAAAAAAAATCTTTGATTTCTTCCTTGTTTGAAGTTGTTGATTTGAACTGTCTATTGCAATTACTGTATTGGTCGGAAGCTTTAATATCTAAAACAAGGCAATATGGGATATGTCTTCATTGCTTTATCATCCCACTAAGTATTGTCGTTTCTTCCTGAAACACCTTGCATCTCAAATTCACAACTATCGACAAAAAGGGCCGGTGTAAACTCTGCCGCTTAAGAAATTCTAATTTCCTGGATAGAAGAGACGGTCCAAAATACTGTATGTAAACTCGGCCGGTCATAAAATCAATGATCCCAACCCTACACGTAACCTATATATTTTGCGTCAGGTATTATTTGTGGTTGTACGTATAATATTACACTTTTTCACACAAATAAAAACACAAGTTAATATTCCAATAAATTTTATTTATTATATTATATTTTTAAAGCAATTCGTAGATACATAGTCAAATAGTAATAACAATATATATGTACAAGCAACTGTAACACACAAATGCAAATAAAAATAATATACAAACAATAGGTACGTACAGATTTGCGAAATTACTACCTAGTAGTTATTTGTTATAATAGTGCGAAGCAAGTTTTAAAAAATGTAACGTATATATTTTGGTAGTATTATAGTCTTTAATAATGCGTTCTAGATACTCTTTCGTTTTTCTTGTGTCAGCTTGTCGAATTTTGAAGTTTTACACACTGATAATGTAAAAAAAGTCTATAAAAACAAATATTGATGTATGAGGTGCGTTAAAATATTTTTTAAATGCGAATGGAATGATTCGCACTTATTAGCGCTTCTATCTGTACTTGGTGTTTTAGACGCTCACAATCTGGAGGATATACAGCACAATCTGCCACATAATTGTCAATTAAATAGTCTGCAAACATTTGAATTTTCGTTCATAGTGGTTATATTGCAGCTAACGAAAAAGCGAATGCGTTCCCTACCTCTTCTGGGGACAAAACAGTAACCTAACCATTTTCCTCCTTCCGTTTTGTCTTTGTATTCTTTGGAAACTCCAACTTCCTGAATCTTACGCCACCAAGTTTGTGAGAGGTGAAATCTACATCCTATTAATTTGACTTGTAGTCAAACAGTACAAGCTGCGTTATGGATCGCCTTTTCGAAATCTACGACAATTTCTTTAGGGAAGAAAGCGAATGAAAGGTCGCTACAGCACTTCTTCACATATTCAAAGCACTTTACGTACGTTTCCGTTAGATTTACTTATATTTGCACAGGTTCTCCAAATTTCTAACGCAACTGAACACTAATATATGTGAATCTTCATTATTTACAAGCAACAATTTCTCACTTCGGTTTGTTCGGTAATTCATATTTGTCTTAAGTGCACTATGAACTTCACTTCGAGATTTGGGAAGCACAGGAAGTAACTTTATTCTAGCGTTGTATATATACGTTTTATACACGTTAGGTCGTTTGTCTGAAGAGCGGTTGTATCTTCGTTAGCCATAGTTGCTAATATTATTAACGGCTTTTCGTTTCGCTGAGCTTGTGATAATATTTCGTTGAATATCCTTGACGTTTGAGGAGCCATGATTATGTGTAAAATTTAATCGGGAAATGGTATAATCACTGCCCACGGTGTAAAAACCGTTTTCAGTTTTTTAAAATTGTATTTGAAGTTATTTATTAATATAGTAATGCAACTCTCTTACCGTTATTACAACCCTGCAATAAAATTTATCTTTCATCTCGAACGGCAGGCGGCCACTCACAAGTTACCGCAAATAACCGGATTACCATAAATTTAGGTCCGATTTTCTGAAGATGGTTAAGCAGGGTCGGATTATTTAAAGTTCACTACCGGTCAAACCAAAACTAGCATTCAGTCTTAGTATTTCTGTGCGCGAGACAAGAGAAGCGAAAAATGTTCCGTACTTGGGAAAAAGCTGCCCCAAGTACCGCTCAGAATGAAGTTGCTGACGCTGACATGGAAGTGCAAATTGAAGAAAACAAGAGGAATCGTTGTTACCTTACCCAAGATGCCAAATAAATCATGAAAAATGTATACAATTTTTTGATAAAAGAAGAGTGCAGTGCTCCGTTAAAAGTGACAAGTGAAATGGTTGGTGTTCCCTACACGACTGTTAGAGATATTATTGAAAATAAAGGCAATTCAAGAAAATCACGCAATTCGGAGAAATTTCTAAATATATCAAAAAGCTTGGGATAGAAATTAAAAAAGTGATTTACCAAATGTATAAGGAAAATACAGTTCCAACTACGGCAAGTCTGAAATTAAAACTTTTGGAATTAGGATATGACATAAGTTATTGTAAAGAGTGGTTCAGAAAATACTTGAGGAGCATCGGTTTTAATTATAGTACATTAAACCAACGTTTGTTCATAATGGAATCAACCCGACTAAAAAGAATGAGATGGGATTATAAAAACGAAATCAGAAGGTACCGCCAAGAAAATCGTAATATCGTATATTTGGATGAAACGTGGTACGACACCCACGACTTGATAAAAAAAGGTCTGACAGATGGGACAAATAACTGCATTCTGCAAGCACCACCTTCGAGAGGAAAAAGAATTATAATTCTTCATGCGGGAGGAAGTGATGGATGGGTGGAAAATGGCTTATTACTGTCAGCGAAACAGACCCAAAATTGTTCTGCTGACTAACATTGCGACATGGACTCTGCACTTTTTGAAACTTGGTTTCAGCAGCAGTTACTGGCAGGGCTACCACCAGGATCTGTTATAGTCATGGATAACGCGAGTTATCATTTAAAATTAATGAAAAAGGCGCCAGCATCAGCTACAAAAATAGAAATAATTGATTACATGAAAAAGAATAAAATTACAAAATTTTATAATTCATGTTAATGATGATGCTAGCAGTGATTCAGAATTTGACAGTAGTGATGACGATAATAATTAATATATTCAAGTTATGTCGGTGTAAACTTGTGAGATTTTTTTTTGTAAATATATAATATATGTATGCAATGACTTTTTCGTATTTAGAGCGCTAGATAAAAATATATATGCTTATTAGATAATATTTTGTCGGATAGATCGCTGTCTCTTGAAAACACTGACAAAAAGTTAATAGTCTGACGTTTCGATTACACCTGTAATCTTTGTCAAAGACGAAGAACCTCAAAATTTGCCTGACACAAGTTCAAACAAAAAGTACATAGACCCAAAAATCCAAAAAAGCTTACAAATCCGCAACAAAATACGGCATTGTGCGTTTCAAATCTCAGCAGGATGTTTCCTATGTGAAACTACTTTTAAAAGCGTTTCGTACAGGTATCCGCTGAAAAATCCATGGCACTCGCAGCAGTTGTTTTACTTCGGAAGCACAAAGCACGTGCATAGCTCTGTGGAACAAAAAAAAATACCGCTTTTACAACGCTGAATGCAGAACGTACAAGAAGGGACCATAATGCGATTTTAGCGTCATATCCGTCAATTCATGTGCAGGATTGTTCTGGGATGTTTGCCAACGTTATTGTGCAGGAACGGGCGCGCCGAATCCCCGATAATAATGCTTCCCATCCGCAGGTTCCGATTGGCCGGCCGGTAATATTTTTATTTATCAGAACCGGCAATAATTTTTCATTTGCGCGGTAAGCGGKTTCCTCCGTCGAATATATTTACACTTTCGACCTGACGGACATCGTATTAATCTTCGGCTTCCCTCAAATATTTACACTGGATACTCGGCCGTTCGAGAGATCCCTTGGTGCGGGGTTGCCATTTTAGGGGTCGGTCAGAGCGAACTTACCCCCATAAAGGTTTGCAGAAATAGGCGGGTCTGAAGTGCGATTAAAAAGTGCCTCAAGGAATTAAGAAATGACCTAAACTTGAATAACTAAATAATACTTTTTGCTGATGATAGTAGAGATTTCGGCTGACTGCACAGCATCTACCATTACTCAAATGGTGGTTCATATAAAAAATAGCCTTCAAAGAAAATTACAAAAAAACATTAAATCTAACTGGAACGGCGCAGTTTACATATGCGGCTTACATAATTAACTTATGTCTTGAATTTGGATACTTCTTTGTAAAGTGGAGACAGCTTGTAGTTACCCATGTCCCTATAAGGTTCAGAAACCGAAGCAATACTCAGTTCTGACAACAACTGGCCTTCTTCCTGTTCTTTCAGCGGTTTTGGCTGGCTAAATAAAAAACAGTGGAGTACACAAAGCAAGAATGAATTCTTCCAGCTTCTCACTCTAGATCTTCTTGATTATGGATTTGCAGTAGTGAGAATGCACACAGAACGGAGGTTTCTCACAATATGGATATCACAAGTGTTTTGACATTTTTTTTATTAACCCAACGGAGTCTGCGAAAAATGACTGACGTCTTATTAAACAAGTTCGTGGTTTAATATTTGTTTAGAGTGTGTTGAAATATTAGGTGTAATTACTGATGATAGACTTAGATTTGAGGGTGTTAACAATAAGCTTATCTCAATCTTAAAATAAAGAAAAAAAATTCTTGCTTTAGCTGTATTTAGTTACTGTAACATTTATATTACTTTTTCATAGACATGAAGTATTCAAAACAATTGCATGAGATTTATATTCACATTCGTGTAGTGCTGGGTCCCCATACGTGTTGATTCAAAACGAAACCAAAAAGCTCGAAAGAAACATTTAAAAGCGTAGGAATAACACAGTTATTTTGATAGCGATTGTTCAAAGCGTTCCAAGAAACTATAGTTACTCTATCTATGATTTTTTTAACTTCTTTGCTTTTATGCCCTATTTCTAGGTTCAGTACATCAATACAACAACAGCTAATATACAAAAAAATCTTTCCTAGCAAATTTTTTACAAAATAAAGCTGTTAAAACCATTATTCTTATTTTAACTGTTAGGTGATTTTTTTTAAATATCTGTATAGCCAACATTTAACTCCCTAATGTCAGTTATTCACTACCTTTTGTTGTGTGAGAATATCGTAAATGTAATTTTGTGTAAGAAATTGCTTTTTGCTACTTTACTATAKATATAGTGKTAGTATTTCTCATTGAAKCAGTTAGTGGCTTTGTATTTCTTTAAATTTTTGTTGATAGATGGCATCGCTATCTAAATTTCCCAACATGTCACCATACATAACTGATTAATTAATAAAAACAAAGCTCTATCTGAATTTTCCAAATGCTAATAAATAAAGTTAAACAAAACTGAATCGTAGAAACTGGTACTGCAAAAGGTTGTTGTTAAAAATGTATGTGACCACTAAGTCTTTGTATAACCTTTTGAATAGAACGAGTCGTGCTAAAAATAAGTAGCCCTTAGTGGCTGGGGTAGGTAATAAGGGGGTGAGTTTATATTTTCTGACGCTCACCGCAACATAACCCGCTTACAATCAGATGAATTGAAGTTCCCAGAACGAGTGGGAAGTTGAAAATACAGAAAGTCTGATCTACGTTCTAGAGAGCAAATTAACAAGATCTTTACTTAACTTGCAACAGTTAGACGGGTTATCTCGCTTCTTTGAGTTCTAATACTGTGACACTGTATCAAAAAAAATTTGTTAAAAAGTTTTGAATATGCTCTTTTTCCACGAACTGTTTGGGATCTTTCTTAATTGTACCGAACGGTAAGTTGCATTGTCTAAAACTAATTTTTAGTAATCCTTTTCTTAACGGTATTATATCAGGTTTCATCCAGATAGACTATAGGTAGATTTTCTGATTGGAGTTGTTGGATTTATTTTAAATACCTAGCCCACTATTCTAAAAATTTTCAGGATTCCAACAGCACCTGTCATTTATCGATGGTTTTGTATAAAAATCAGTTTTTTAAAAAGATCGTAAAGTTACTTTGTCACATTTTATTTTCAAGTTATTTGTAACTTTTGTTTGTAACATCGATAAAGGCAAAAKAATTTGGTCTCCTATMAAAGGGACGCCTTGTTTTATAAGGGWTTTGATGACAAAATAGCTMTCCAAATGTCACCAAATCTATAATTTCTACAGTCCCTAMTAAAATTATTACTATTCCTACAAATTTCTATAGCTGTACACCTTTACTTTCTAAATATACTTTATCTTTATTAGAACTTTGAAATTTTATCTAAATTATTGTACATACTATCAACGACTAAAATTCAATGTTTTCTAAGTATATACTGTAATTTTTCCAAAAGCTCTTGTACATAAGGCAAACTTTAATTTACTGTGTCCTGGTTGAGAATTTACTTGATTTGGATGAACACTTTTATTAAAAATTGATAAAATATTCTTATTGCTATAAACATTTCTCACTAGCGCTGATTTAAGCTGAACAATTTCTTTTTGTAAAGGACTTTCGTCTGAGATTCTTTGTGCTGTAAGAAATAACGTCCTTATAAGACTATTCTTTCGAATGGGAGAGTGATGAGATGTGGCACGTAAATATTTAACTGTGTGTTGGTTTCTGTAAACCTTGTGTCCTAACTGTCCAGTATTTACTCTGTAAATTTGGATATCCAAGAAAGGTAAACTACCATTGCTTTCGAATTCTATAGTAAATTTTATGTCAGGATTTTGACTATTCAAATGATTTAGAAATCTACCTAACTAACGCTAACTAACCCGTTCGAAATTTTTCATAAAAAAATGACCACTATAAGACTTAGAGGTGAACCCATTTCACAACCTTATTTTTGTTCATAAAAATTGTCGTTCCATAAGAAATAAGTTATTTTGACGGTGCTTATATAATCTGGCTATCGTGTCATCGGGATATCTGTTAAGTTTGGATATTTTGATATCTATTGTTTCAGGTATGGGTACTTTCTTAAATAAAGATACCACGTCGAAACTAACTAAAATATTTTATAACGTCAATAAAGTCTGAAGTGGTTTTTCCTACATAAGGTTTAAATAGTTAGCACAAAATTTTATCTTTGCAGCGTTAAAAATACTAATCAGTGTTGACAAAGCTTGCTTTATTTAATGAAGTCCTTTCTAGTCTTCTGCATACTCCTAGGATGTACACCCCGTAGGGCCTTTCTATACGAGGCTATATGCTTTCTATGGACTCTGAAAGCATTCATCCTCGTATTTAAAATAAGCTGCTTATAACTGAGAAGTGGACACGGGTGTACAACTACTGGGAATTCCTCGTTGGATTCGTCCATAAGTCCAATTTTGGGTTCCCCTTGTTCCAAGATGTTTCTAATCTCTTCGACATTTTCAGAATCGCCATTCCATGGTCTCCACATGATGTTGAGTGTAAAAACGTCGGAATAAATAAAACGAAAAGAATAATAGGAAAGCTAAATTTTATTTTGCGTATCTTAAAAAGCCACTTAATTTTTTTTATTATTGCCATTATGTGGGAGACATCACCGATATGGCAACAGCGCGGAAGTGGTCCTGCCAGGCCATCGCAGCGTATTCGATGAGATTGGTGCCGCGATCGAACCTATGAATGATCCATGAACTCCCACTGATGAAATAGGTCACCCATGAGAAATATATATGTGTTCCGTCTGGTCCCCGGCCCTAACGAATTCTAAAAGCCAAATCATCGGAATGTACCTACTCCGGGACTCCTACATGCCCGGCGCTGATAAACGACGTTGATGTCCGCTCCTTTTGTGACCTCACGTTCCACGAAGGAGATTAGCTTTGCTGCTGTTTATACGAGGACGTTCAACTTGCCTGCAGATCGTTGCGTTTCTTCTAGCCCAAAAGAAACGTTGTAATTTCATTAAGCGAGGACGTTGCTATGTCTACTGTGCTTAATTTTCTTTTGAACAAGGATTTAGATGGCTTGGTGCTTATTCCTTTACTTCTGGTTTTGAATTGCAGAATTTTTGCTCCAAGGCTGATATGTAATGTGTATTCGTGATGCAAAAAATCGCTTCTTAAAAATTCTGCACCTAAAGGGTCATTATTCCTGATAAAATTTATAAAGTTAATAAAAAGAATCTTGATATAAGCATTAAAAACATCGAAGCAGCTGGTTCTCCACAGAACAATGACGTGGAGGGCAAGGATATGGATCATTGGGAGGAAAATAAAACTACGTTCGTGGATCGAAGCAGAAAACATCCACTTTAACGATAGAAAGAATTATGTACTCGTCTTTAGCGCGTTTTGATCTAAAGATGAATGTTAAGGGTGTTGGGTAGTCGTGTACTGCCCATCCTGTTTACATGTAAAACTTCTAGGCCTTCAACTGAGTCATTTTCGGCCCGATTGCCTTCATTTTTTAGTATATTGTATTACAAATAATCCTCTATAACGCATCGAAGCCGAAATTTTAATTTTGTCTTTGCAACGCCAGAAAAAGGTGACTTTTAGTTTTATAAAAAAATTCAGCTTCAATATTTCAATCTTAAAGCAAAATAACAAGTATAAGAAGCTCTGTACGCAAAATGGAATTTGTATCCAAAAAACTAATCGAGATTAAGTTTCAAAAGTGTTTCCGCCCTCTACAGGTATCCGCCCCTAATTGCACCCGGTTACCTGTCATAAATTGTCTTTCACCCTATCCCAAGATGCAAATAAATTGTTCAACCTGGGAAATTTCCCTATTGGTTAAAGATAAGCATTTTATTTATTCTACTCTATTTTTGTGATGTTTCACCAAGTATTCGTAGATATTCGTATCCATTTAAAAATGGTGGTAATATCTTAACAAATAATACAATGACTTTTTTCAATAGTATATAATAAAGAAATTCTAGTTATATCACAATTTCTCTGGGAATGCGTGGATCGATTATTTCTGGTACCATACACTTTATATAAAAATAGTTTATCGAACCTTTGATTTGTCCACATATTTTCATCTCGGGCAATCTCTATGTGGAAGTCGTTCTCCAAATAGTTTATTGAAACGCAAAACGAATTTAAGCATAGATTTAGCAAATCGACAATTGACGAAGTTGAATTGAAATGGTAAAATTAAGGAGACTGCATATTATAAAAAGCAAAAAAATAATCTATCGTATACTACGCGAGAGTGGGAATAAATTATAAAKTAAATCTCCAAATCCTTTCTCGAATTCTTGCCATTTGMCAACAGTTCTCACAGTTATGTTGAWTTATATTAAATTTATTCTTACTTTTTTGTGATATTATAACTGATAATAATACCTAACATTAAGAAGTATTTCTGCATGTTCGTGCACACATCCACATATACAAGGAAACAATAGTTTCTTGTCTACAGTGTACGTGTACCTTATCTTTAAAAACCTTTTCTAATTGAAATAATTATTGTCTTCTTAGAAAGGATGAAAATCTGCAAATCTTTTGAGCGGCATCAAATGTTTGTATACGAGTACTTTGAGTATTATGAATATGTATGCCAGTTTATTTGGTCCAAAGACCAGTGTAATAAAAGCCGGGTAGCCCAGGCCGTACAGTACTTGTAATAAAAGTTACATTATTTTACCAATACTTTTTGCAATTCTATGTGCTCTGCAGCAAATCTTATACCACTTTTGTAGTAATTTTGCAATGAGCTGAAATTACCCTTGTCAGTCCCATTTTCGTTGTTCGTTGCAGCTCCGACATTATTGTCTTACTTTTTTATGCGATCTGAACTGTGCCATAAACCTAACTTTATAGTAACCTTACAATTTCTGCAGTCTTTAAAATATCGCTCAGAAGGTAGAGACAAAAAAACTGTGAATGATTTAACCAGATTGTATGTTTACACCAAAAAAAGTTATAGAACAGGAGAACACACAATATAGTAATATTCAACGGTAATTTAACAATATCCTGATAAATAGTCAATTTTTGTATACGTATATATCTGATATGTACTAATTTGTACATTTATCGTACCTGTATTTCTGTACAAGAACTTTGGATAATTATAAGTGAAATTAGTTCCACACTGCCTCATACCTTTGAGCATATTAAATATCAATTTTTAGTTATCAACTATGCAACATTTCATATACAGGTTGATTCTTTCAGGCCTTTTAGTTTCTAACATCGTCATCTCAATACGACCTTTAACCTCACGTTTTATTAGAAAATAGGAAGGACATCACAGTTATACTCGTATTTTACAAAAATCTCAGTCGGCCTGCTCTTTGAACGGCAGGATACAAATCGTGCCCAAACAAGAAATTCTCCGTTATGGCACAGTATCTTTCGCGCCGTAAAGAGCGTCTTGATCATCCATCTAAAGTTGCTGTTAATAAAGAAACTTTTCCAAAAAACCATGTGACTAACAAAAGTGTAAAAAGTGAAATTAACATAAGTGTTTTCTATCAAAGCGAACAACAGGGCCAGATCTTGTAAAAAAACCGCCCTGTTGTACTAGCGCATCTTTTCACTACCCTGTTTAATATTTTCCTCAAATCGAGTTCTATTCCATCTATGTGGAAATGTTCAAAGGTGTGTCCTATTTAATAAAAAGGGTTATAGAACTTTGGTGGCGAACTTAAGGCCAATATCTATTATAAGGTCTTCGAAATATTTACATACATGTGTGTATCTCTATTTCAATACACCAGCATGGCTTCTCAAAAGGTCGTTCAACAGTTGCAAACTTTTCATTTTATTATGCAGCTTATTGCAGAAAATATTGATAACGGTATACAGACTGACGTCATTTATACAGATATGACGAAAGAGTATACTATACTGTATGGATGTTTTCTGATTTTTGTCGTATTAAGGATAATAAGAATATTACTTATCTTATGACGTACTTATGTTGCTGTATATTAGTATTGTGTAATGAGTTAATAGTTATTCTGCAACAGTTGACACTTCATGTAATTCTCCTGTTCTGTAATTGGATATTCACTTGTAGAACAGTGTAGAAAAAATAAATAAGCAAGATGAAACCAAGAGAACAGGTGAATAGGAGCGCCAAGCTGACATAAGTCAAAAGCTGCCCGGTTTATCAGGAAACAACATCTCCCATGTTTGCTGCCGTCTCAATTTTCCTTACCTCCAAGCGATATTTCCCGACACACCTTTAATTCTTCAGGGCATTGTCCAGTGCGCAGTGAAAAGTTTATGTTGCCCGAAGTAAAGCGCCTCTCTATACGGCTGAGCTTTTCATCAGTTATTTACGCGACGCCGCTTGTCGCCGCTGTATTTTCTGTAAAAAATTCAACCGGACAGTATACTTCGTGTGCCGATGTTGAAATTCCCCGGCCGCCCTCGTCCGAACATAGTCGCACATGATTACAACAAGGAATTAAGCTTTTTCCAGTCCCAAGAGCGTTCCAAAACCGGGAGAGCACCCGAGTACGATGAAAACGTAAGCCGATTATGGGAGCTTTATTATCTGTGTGCTCTGGGGCTGATACGGCGTCGCGGGTTTTTGTCCGGGCTACCTATACAATGCGAATATTAGTATTTCGGAGTTGGATGTATACAGTTGCATAAATAAATCATCGGAAAGCGCGTGAAACAGTATTGTATTTTACGCGTGATTTAGCTTTCTGTCTCCTGTTTGGGTGTGTTTGGACATCCTCACCTGTACTGTATCAAATTACTGAATGGGAATTCTGATTCAGAATTTAGTTTAGTTTCAGGAACTGAATAAAATATTAATTCGAACTTCTCCAGCACCGTAGGCACAAAAATAACAGAATTTAAATCAAATTTGGGTTTGAAGCTTTTTATTATAAGAATGTAACTCAGCATATTCATGAAGTCAACACTTAAATAATTTTTGTTAAATAAGCTTCGCCAAGTTTAACAACAATATTTCATTAATAGGTAAAGCGACTTAACCAAATTACTTAATAAAAAAATTGTACTTTAAATTTAATTTTAATCACATATGATAAAATGTTAAAATTTGGACCCCCCTGGTCAAGTCTCAATGTACTTTTCTAAATTATATTATCTAATGACATAAATATTGCCTTTTATACTGTAGGCAGTGTCTGTTCCCGTTTTTTACCTGATATAATAAAATTTAAATCAGGTGCATATAGCTTTACATGCTACGACTGTAACTATGTTTATATTGGACAAACGGGAAGGTTCTCTTTTATTAGAGGAAATGAACATCTACAACAATGAATAAGTATAAAAATACAGACGGTGTTAATTCTAATCATTTATTATCACTTAAACATACTTCCACAATGGATAATTTGAATAGTTTACATTTTTGTAAGAAATTATCAACATTAGAGATATACAAAGTCAAAATAGGACAATTTTAAATGATCCTTGCAATTTCAGTTGACCCATTCTAATTTTTTTATTTGCTGCTTTTCGTTTTTGAAGAATATTTTCTTTCGTAATTTGATACTGACGATAGCTCATTAGCCGAAAAAACCTAACCTATTAATAAAATATTGCGGATCAAATTTGGAGAAGCGTATTTGACAAAAATAAATTTAAGAAATCTACCCTAAGTTAGTAAAAGAAAACCTTATTTTTTCAAAAGCTGCCAAAGGAAATTGTATGATGATTTTAGACAGGAATGATTTCCTAAACAAAGTATTTAACGAAATAAATCATCTGCCCTGGTCAGTTCGCTCTCACCCTGCGTCCGTTTAAATGGCACTGAAGGCATCTGCCCTCCTATTCTCAAAGTATTTAACTTTTCAGATAACGAAGATTTCGCAATGGTTGAAAATGATAACACAGATAAATTTAATTACAAATTAAAAGAATGTGTAGACATTCCATGAATTCAGAGAATCCAAAACGTATAGATTATTTAAAATACATACTGATGGCTAACCTGTTGTTTGTTATATAAATTCTGCATGTTATAAATTAGCAAAATGGTTAAATTTAAAAATTAAAAACTCGAGGTATGTGCTTGCTTAAGCTTAGGGCAGCGGCCCCGATAAAGCAAGGGTAAACTATCTGATTACAACCCCTGCAATCTAAGTATCTGCTTCAGAGTCTAGGGCCAAAATGAAGTCCGTTAAACGGAAACACAATCATTAAGGTAAAAAGTTACCAATGTAAAAATACCGAGTTCTAGCGTACTCACTTTGGAAACTGTAAGAGAGAAAAACAAAAACACATAGCTTCATCACAAAAGATTTTCAAAATTAGATTATTGGATCTATCTACTGTTTTTAGCTTCCATGATGTTTTCCATTGCAGAGGAATGTCCGAAGCTGATTGCAGTGAGTCATGGATAGTATTTCAAAACAACAAAAATCGCAACTACTCGCTTCTTTTTTATTTTTCATTGAGGCTGTCCATACTGCTAATGGACATGAGTGGTTATTTACATTTTATACTTTTTAAACCCCAATAAAACGCAAACGATTCCAGCGCGAAAGAATCGCAGACAACCGCTGGCGGCAGCTGATTCTGATTGATGGTGCAATCAGCAGTTGCATGAAACACTCATTTTCAACGCGGCGGATGCTTTGGTAAGCCTCTTAAGTGTCTGAACGCATTAGATTATAATCGGACAGTGAAGTTTATAGCATGGAAACTTAGACGTCCTCGCTCTTGCAGCGCTGTATCGGGAGCTGGGAAGCAATTTTCGAAAGCGTTGGACGTATTAGGGCGATTTTGGGTTTACTCCCACAGCCCGCAGGCGCCTCCAATCAAATTAGGTCCTGAAACTTGGCGTGTAAGTGTCAGCAGTATAGTAAACTTTACGAACGGTTGCTTTGTCAGTGGCCAATAGGTTTTGTCTCTGGAGGTCTTCAAGACTATCTAAATTGAACAATTGCAAAACGGTTGCCAGTAGCCACAGAAAATGCGGAGCCAGCTATGAGATAATATTCATTAAATATGAGTACATGAATTACTTCATTTCAGCGAGATCTTCTGGAGGAAATAACTTGCAGCTGAAAGATTACGACTATTATAAAGCCTTTAGCAAGAATATATATATCAAGCTATGAATTCTCTTTCTTTGAGTTATTTGAAATACTTTTACTATATATGACAAGACTAATATTGTTAAACATTATTTTGGCAAGTAGTACATGTACATGTTGCCTGTTGCAACGTGTATTACCTGTATTTGTTAGTAAAAAAAAACCAAATTATTAATAATATTTATATGTTAACTTTAATTATTTCTAAGGTTACTATTATTATTTATTTATACTATACATGTCTGCAATAAAGGCAACAAAAACCGAAAAATACTCGAGAGAAACCAGAAATATGTGGTAGCGAGCCTTATAACGTATTTTTTGTTGTTTCGTTAGTTTTCTAATTTATTTATGTAGGTATTATTATAGTATTTGTATATATTTAGTGTTTATTGTCTTATGTACGTACATGACTGCGAACAAGATTGGGTGTAAAGGTTGTGTTTGTAGAAGATTTAACAACGAAACGAGCAGAACATAATTAATTAAAAATTCAAACGTTTCTACTCAGAATTGCTAAAAAAGGAATAGATAGGTCTTTCAGATAACTTTACAATCCTTTAATTAAGATCATTACAAATTATAAAGCTTAAATCCCTTTTCAAAGAAGTGAATGGAGAGCAGTTCAAATATACTCGACGTCCTCAAGAGAGCGCACAAAGCCTTTAGAAGGTAGCGAATACATTTTGCGTTATTCGTAACGCGAAAAGCTGCAAAGAGAATCGGTTATGTGTATATGAGATACTTATCGGATATTTGATCGATTTCCGAAGCAATAAATTCATCATGATACCACTTGAATGGTTTAACTTTCATCGTGTCGGAACTGTCTGCTGTGCTACTCTGAGCGGATCTTTCTTTCAGCGTTGTTAGCCGAATTTCGGCATCTGCTATTTACATTTAAGGAGCAAATTAAACCGTCGGATTAATTTCCTCTTCTGTCAGCGGCGGGTAAAATGGGGCAGACGCCCGTGCGTTTCTGATTAAAAATTTCTGGCAGTAAAATGGACGCAGCCAAAATATTTCGTATCAGTTTTTTTTAATAAAGTAGATAAATAGCTTTAATTTAATAGGTACCTAAAACAGTGAAATGTTGATATAAAGGGAACAGATTTTATCGTAGGGAGTAATTTATTATATAGGGCGATTCATTCACTAATAATTAATGTAAATAGATTCTAATTAAGTACCTGAAATTCTTGTTTCAACAGTGTTTCCTTAGTTACCATGGTAGCGATACTAAATTATCTCGTAGCACCTATTTTGGAGGAATTTTCAACAAGATTAAGAGTAATAGTGATGAATAGTGGTATTTTCCGCTTTGAAATTATTATTACAGCAGTATTCACAACACATGTAGTACTTAAAAATGTAATCCTCTCATCGAGTCCTTAGACAATACAATAAAATGACTAAAATTGAAGAAAAACAGTATAGTGGCAAACAGGCTTAATGCTGTAGAACTGTATTTAATAAGTTTATATTGATTGATAATATTATCACAGGCGGGAATAATATTAGAAAGTGTGTCCTCAAACAATTCTAGAAAATCAGTTGAATTCTGATTAGGTGGTCGATATAGTACACTAACAGCGTACGATCTGTCAAGAAAGTTTAATTGTATCCATAATTGTTCAAGAACGGCAGTTGAATAAACATAAAGTTGCGAATGATTTAAACAGCTTTTCATGTAAAACGCTACACCACCACCACGACTACCCCTGTCAGCCCTCAATAGTACGTAATTATCGACCTCAATTACTTCATCCAGTATGTTCTCAGATAACCATGTCTCAGTAATGCATATTATGTCGTAATCTTCATCAAGGAGCAAATGTTTGAAATCAGTAAAATGATTGCTTAAAGATCTAACATTCAAAAACGCAACAGATAAATTTTTCCTCGTAGTGCCAATATAGAAGCATAAATGGGAAGGGTCATCCTTCATCTTTCAACTCGTTTTCCATAGAGCACATAAACAGTATGGACCTATGAGTTTAAAATCCAGAAATATGGAAACTAATGATTTTGTAAGTCTTCTTCTCTTCTTCCTTTACAGAACCAATTTTTAAGCGAGTTTCAGCGCACCGAGCGTCCGACTTCCAAGTTTATAGCCATCGATACCACGGAAGCATCTTTATGCCCACCCAGTATAGATTTCATGGTGCTGGGAGTTTAACCGCACTCGAGGAACTTTCCAATCCGTCTCCATTAAAGTGATGCTAACCTGATTAAGCAACTGAAGTTGTACACAAACATTGGCTTCGGGCGTTCCGCCATCGAGATTAGATTCAAAACCTCCCCTCCACCGAAACAAATATCTATTTGCTCGGCAAGTCATGCCGGCCGTAAAACGGTTTCCCTGATGATGTTTGCTCGGCAAAATTAAATTTGAAGTATCGGTTGCGAGCCATTACATGAAATGCAGGCTCATTACTTCCGTCGGTTGAAAGTTTGAATTATTTGTACTGCCGTCGGGAGTGGAATGCCGCTGCGATTTTTAATAACGCCCTCTCTCAATGGCCGCAATTGCGATATTAAACGATTCCAGACAAGTCACAAGGATTACAGAGGACGAAATTCCTTTATTGCGTACACCGTATTTAACTGGCGGCACAAAATACATCTCTAAAATAATGAAGATCTAAAAAAACCCTTAGAGCGCTCCGCTCTGCACATCGATTGTGACAAACTAATAAAATTTTTTAGAACATATCCTGGTTTTAATGAATAATAATATTACGAGTTTATTGAACAAACTTTGAATTTTTGCAATGAAGCTTAATAATGATACAAAGAGTATTATGTTCAATTAGGTCCAAGTCTAAGACGAAAGACACGAAACGAGAAAATTGCAAGGTGGTAATGAAAAAGTTGATCAATTTTTAATCATTTAAGTTGCTGTATGCACTTACTGATATGAGCATACTTTTTTAATCCAAATATTAATCTGCGGCAGTTATTCTGCACCTTCTGAATCCTGTATTTATTAACGGCATCAAGACAAGGAAAGTATACCGTAAAACAATAAAGTAAGTGAGGGATTACCAGAGATTCGCATAATTTTCTCCAAGTTTAAAGTTGAGAATAAGATGATTAGAGTACAAGAGCTTTAAAGCAACATAACATTTTTTAATAACAGAAGACATGTGATTTTTAAAACGAAGGTCGTTATCTATACTTAAAACAAGACTTTTGATCCTTTCATATACAGGCAGTTGATTATGGTCCACATGTACTATAATATCTTGCTTCACAAAACATTTGTGTGACGATTTCGACGCGAAGTATACTACAGAACACTTATTGCTGTCCAACTTTAAGTTAATGTTACTAGAACATTCACTAATGTTGCCTAGGTCRTCATCATTTCTAKGCATGCCCTCTCTATGTTCTGTGGATTGAAATGGTGTAAAAGGTTAGTATCGTCACCGTATGCCACGCAAGTTGAAAATTCAGGATTCAAGAGWAAATCAGCGGTGTAAATTAAAAACAAAATTGGTCCCAGGAGGGACTCCCAACGTTACTCTGCCGACATCAGACATTTCGTCACCCAGCAAGGCTCGCTGGCACCTATTGAGCAAATAAGATCGGAAGAAATTAACAGAAACCTCATCAAAACCGTAGTAAGTCAATTTACTACAAAGCAACACATGATCCAGTGTATCAAAAGCTTTCGAAAAATCCAGTGAGACCAAAAGACTTGCCCTGCCAGCATCGAGGGATCCAATGCACTCGTCCACCAAATTAGCCAACGCAGTTGTTGTACTGTAATGAGTACGAAAACCTGACTGGTTTTCGGTATAATTTTAGCTTCACAAACATAAGTATATATTTGTTTATGAAGAAACTTTTCACATACCTTTGACAACACAGGCAAGATGCTGATTGGTCTCAAACCGGATACAGATTTAATGTCACCAGTTTTAAGCAATGGTCGTATTAAAGCGAGCTTCCACTCATCGGGATAATAACTGTGTGCTTGAAACAACAAATGTGAGCAACATAGTTGCAAATAACAGGGCAACAGAATTTCAACATCTTAGAAGAAACGCCGTCATGTCCAACTGCATTTGATTTCAAAGCAAGAATAACATTAGCAACATCTTCAGGGGAAATTAATTTAATATAAAATTTAGTATTTTCTTTAAAAAGTTCTCAACCAAATTGTTTTACTTCATTGGAACAGTTATTTGATGGGGGAAAATACCGACATAAAGTAGTCATTTATTTCATTAGCAGAGTATGATGATATGTCACCTCGCTTGATGTGCAAGTAATTTAGAGCTTTCCACAAATGCTTGCTGGAAGTATTAATGCTGACTTGGTTAAGTACGCAGTCTTTTCCTTTCTGATAGCGCTAACCGTCATGTTACGAAACTGCTTGTACTGAACCCAATCCTGCAATTTTCCCGTTCGTTTGTACTTACTTAGTAACATTTTACGTTCTCGCATCATGATCTTAATTATTTTCTTAAGCGTTCATATATTTTCCGAAACCAGTGATAATCAAGTTCTTTGTCTGCATAGGTGGATTATTTATAATATATATGAGCTGCATTATAATTTACAAGGATGAAGTTTGTAACGCTTTGGTACTTCTCTCACAGATTTATACGTTAATCCTTTTGCATTAGCTGCCTACTGAAGTAATAGCTTTGTATTCACAGACTATTCTTAATTATTGTTTCCTGTATTTATTAAATACTGAACATATTTTTAGAGACTTGCCAGCAAGATCTCTATTACACCTATGATAAACACAGCGTTGCGGAGATAATAGAGATATTAGATATTGAATTGACTCTGTCCTTGAGTTCTATTATTAAATCCAATTTAGTAAGAAACGATAGACTTACAAAGTGCGCCAGAATATTACCAAATTTTTAAAACTTTGGCAACAAATGCGGAAACGCTTGGAATTTACTGTCACTGATTGAGTCTATAGATTTACGCTTTAATTGGGACTTGAATTTTACCCTAAAGCCCATGTTACCCGACAAAAAACTTTCAAAAGTGTCTATAGGCATATTCATGCACAGATTGTCTACGCAATCGCAAGGCTACTATTATTAACCATCATTTCCAGTTCCATTCTTGGTTTTAGCGTATTTGTACAGTGCACGTACCGCGAACAGAGCGCCTCCCCGTATGAAGCCTTCGATGATGTTCTGTAATTGGAGGGGTATTAGCATCAGTGATATGAGTGCATACGTGAGCCAGAGCCAGACCCTACCACAACTAATCAGCTGGTAATTTGCATGCCGTAATCCCGTTAGCCATGCCGGTATATACCACGGTGGATTAAACGTGTTAATGCGATATTTACGGACCGATATTCCGTTAAAATGCCGGGCGCACAAAAGCGCAGAATGTAAACTTTTATATAAATGACGCGAGATTGAGGTGACGGTTATTAAAAGTGCTTAGAATAGATGGCTAAATGTTTCGTCAATGTTGAGAACAGAATCGAGCAGAGCAAGATGATAGGTGAACTGTTCCTGACGTTTCGATTACGCCTCTAGCGTTTATAAGACCTTTTGTATAAAGCTGATGTCGGTTAATGAAATTAAGGTATAAATGAAGTAAGACGTCCGTAATAACATCTTCTTTTGAAAAAGTCATTAAATATTTCAGTTATGTTCGAAACTAGTCACTCATTTAGGAATGGATGAAAATAAAACACTGCTGCCACTGACTGGATTCAGTGCGAGACAGCAGGTCTTTTTCCTGAGTTCTCACACTTCAGACGACGTATGATAGCTCGTTTAAAATGTTGAGTAATACACTTCAAAGCCTTATGTCAATGGCAAAGTCACTAACAGACAAGGATGTCGACCCATATTTAATTAAAACAGTAAAAAGCTATTTAACCGACCTAGATTTCGTTTACAAATACAGTATTATTACGACGGATAAAAAATGCAGGGCTCTCCATAGGACTCTATCCTTAGGAAGTGTATGCTGATAACATAGTAGTCATTATAAAGACAAAACTTTGGAAAAATTTTAAAGGAAATAATCTGCACATAGTGTCGAAAGTCCGCAATTTTGCAAAACCCCAAAAGCTAATTGTTTCTGACAAGAAAATGAAGCTAATGGCATTGAAATCACAAAAAAAATGCACCATAGAGATCTGCATGTCAAAATCAACAGAGCTAAGAAAAATCGAAAAAAAATCGATTTGTTTTTGTAATCGATAGTTTATATATAGTTAATAACATGTCAATTTGCTCCTGAAGAATCTCTAAGTATCTTTGAGAGGTGAGGGTGCTATAAATAAATGAATATATAATTCTGTTTGTAAAAATTGCTCCCCATACATCGAACCCAAATCAATTCATGGCTCCAAAACATGAACATTTTTCTACAATTTTTTTATTTTAACTGATTTTCTTGTTTCGATCCTCTACAAAACAAATAGATGTTCCAATTAAGATTTAGGTGTTTGACAATTTTAAATATATCAAGATGGATAGCGATCAGTATGAAAAATAATGCTGAAATGATCGGAAAACAACACGCTCTGATAGCATTGTACTGAAGACATCGAACAAATGAAACAATATCAAAACTAATTAACAAAGCATTGGACTAAAGATTAGCCAGGAACAATAAAATTTATGTCTTTAAGATAAAATTTTTTGTTATTTCTGTCGAGTTAAATATTATAAGTTAATTTTTTCTTCAAGGGGCATATGGGTTTCCAGCATATTTGTTATGGAATTTCTAAGGATTGATGAGAATTTATGGACAGTTGTACAGTTATTAAACCCTTGCTGAAAAGCATGCAATTATGAGCGATAAAATTACAATGTACAAATTTAACATGATCTTCAATAATTTAGACTCTTTTGCAAATATTACGCAATATAATTATGTCCAAAATATTAATAACTGGCTTCTCGATCTAGTGTTTTGGAATGTTATTACTTATATTGATGAATGTAGTTTTCCTTTGGTTCCTGTCGATCAACACCATCTGTCTGGAGATTCGCATTGGACTTACCTATGAAGATCAAACAAACATTCAAGTTAAGAGTAAAAAAACTCTGTATAACTCGAGGAGGGGAATTTATTCACTGCTATATGATTTAGCCTTGAATAGTAATTGGTCAATTTTGGATGATATGAGAGATATAGCACTGAAACCATTGGGGCAAATTAAAAAAAAATGCTAACGACCATTTTCAAACACTATAGGTGAAGAACCATTTACGCTTCGTTATGTTTGGGAAGGATTGGTTTTCTTTTAAATTAAATTTTCCTGTTAACTGTGTAGATATGCAACGCGGCAACGTCGCGATGCCTGCGGAATGAGATGGTGCTCAGACAATATCCTTCTGTAACAATGCGGCCTCTCTTCCTCTTCCAATATACTCCCCCCGTCGGGCCATTGTGCTCGATTGACAAGTCGTTTCTTGTTTTCGATAGATATTCGATTTCTACAAATGGAAAGTTGGAAAGTCTAATTCCCATATTCAATTCTCTCCGGAAAATTGCACGATGGCGGGGTCGCAGTTAACTTCCTATCCGACGGTTTCCATCGTTCCGAAATTCGGCACTGCGACAAAGGATATCCGACTCGATAAATAAACAAATATTTTTAAGGAGCGGACAAGTTGTCTCCCGAATCCGCGTTCTTTTTGCTACTGGAGGCACGTCACGTTTGCATGTGAAGTTAAATAAAGTCAAATAATGAAAGGCAGTTGCTGCTAGGAATTCTCTGCAGGAATGTGTCCGGGCGATACAGTATCAAACGACAAAAAAATACCATTCCAGCTAAAACGAGCCAACCCGTATAGTCCCAGAATTGTTGTGTTTCCGGAAAAACCGTGAAACACGTCAACTTCTGTTTCAAGTGGGACATATTTTGATGGTAATAGTTATCGGTCGCTAGACCTCCCAATAACATCGCACATTACAAAGTTTAAATTAAATTTTGATCAGTAAAATAGAAATCTACATATTCTATTTGAAATAATCAAAATACTGGAATAAAAGTTGACTAAACGCAGGGTATATATAAAAGGTCTTTACACAAGCCTACCACACATTCCTTGGACAAAAATAAGTCGATTTAATTTAAAATATTTTAGTGAAATTTGGTACATGTTTTTTTGGGTCAATACGTATATTCTTCTTAGGTTTTATAATAAAAAAGTATATCATTAGCCCTTTTCAAGATAATAGCATTTTAATACTCAATGCTTGTCAGTTATTGCTTATATTGGTTTTATGTTAAATTTCATGTTTATAGTCTTTGCGAAGTCTGTAGCGTATGTTTCCTGGCGAAATAAGGCAACTTTAGTAAATTTATTTGATTACATATTTAATTTGAATGCAATATGGTTCTGGATTTTTTTTGTAATGAATTTAAAGTGATTTTATTTGCACAAAATCTGGTACTATCGGTTAAATTAAATCAGATTTCCTAATCTTTGTACTTTAACAATTGATATTTCTTTTCACAAAATATTTAGATAAATTATTACGAAACCATGAACACAAATAAACAAAAAAGTTACAAAAATTGTTGGAAATGTTCACCATTGTTCTCTAATACACCTGATAACGCACAGACATGTTCATTGTGTAAATTATTTATCCTTCTTCTTGCAAAGCATTCTTCATCTGTGCACAAAATATTGTTACCAAAACGTAAATTTTCTTCTTCTAGACGCATTTCTGTAATATGGTTATAGCAACTGCTTCTTAATTACTCTACCAATAACATCGTTAGACACTGCTATTTGGCGAGATATTCTTCTGGTGCTTATTTCGGCATCTTCTCCAACGCGTTCTAAAGTTTCCTCTTCAACTGCAGGAACCCTTACTGCTGCCGTAACCAGCGGTGTCAGAAGCAAATCAACTGGTATCTCGTTCTCTCAATAGCAGCAAACGTTGGGTGGCTTGCAGAGTATGCTCTGACACACTCTGCTATTTCTTTGACAAAACCCAAAAACCGGTAACATATCGGTGTAGTCTGCATTGTACCGCTATTTCAAAATAAAACAAATGAAGTTTTTAGAATTATAAAAGCAAAAACAGATCAACCTAAATACGACTATTTAAAATTGTTTTTATTTCGATGAAACCATGAAAACCAATAATAATTTTATAGTTTATTTAATTAAGTCTACTTGAAACGTAGCATATTTATCAAATACTTGACATGCATTGCACTACTAAAATGCTAATATCTTGAAACGAGTAATTAATAGAGACTTTTGCAAGAAATGCTTTTTTATTGCAAAAGGTTAGAATAGACGTATTGGTGCAAAAAAGTTATGACGTTTTAATTGTGTGTAAAATAAGGTAGATGACGCCAGAATAAAGTATCAGTCAACCCATCAAAAGATCTGAATATCTTGGCCCCAAAAAAAAAACAAAAWCMAAACTTCAACACCCTGTATCTTTATTAATATTCACTTTTGGACTAAAATAAGTATGGTTAAATCGGCTTATTTTAATTGTATTTTATTCCAAAATGAAAAATTATGACCACGCTGTATATATTCAACAAATTACAAAGGTACATAAAAATTGTTCATTAATAGCTCTTCTTTCCGCAAGTCAAATGTTATTTTTCCGTGTCTGCTGGAAAAAAGTTAACGCGTCCGGTCTTTTACGGTTGCGAAACAACGGTGCGGACGCGTTCGAGATATAGGGATTATTTTTCAGTCATTTTGATATCGGAATTACACGGCTATAGCTATACGTCATGGAACGGAGTGCATAGAGCAGCTCGTTATCGACATTGTGATGGCTAACAGCGCACACGCATTATCGACAATGTCGGCGATACAAGACTATAATTCCCATTCATCTTGTATATCGGGTATATCCATGAATCATTTGGTATGGGCCGGCATTCGCTGATTATAATTATGCACTTTTATGAAATATGAAACGGATTTGATTAAGTGCCCCGCGGCCAGACGAGTGCGCCTGGTAGGAAAAAAGACACATAATTTGATATAAAATGCAAATTACGAGTGCAAAAACAGGCTTCATAAAAAATTCTATGCATTTTAAACGAAGATATGACGAATAGAAACTTGGACGTATTCATAAAGGATTTGTATGTATAAGGTCCGACGGCCGTATACCATCACACCCGAAGTGTTGCCGGTATCCATTGCTATTCAGCAGGTAGTCATTTGTTTTTCACGCTTTCAGCGCGCCGGATAAGGGAGAAAATGAATTAAAGACGAACCGCCGCAGTCTGCCGCCCCGCAAAACTAAAATTTATACAGGGACCCCGGCCGCTGGGGCGTTTGCTTTCTTCGGTATTATCTTTCAACATCCCCCGAAACCCCACAACTACACCGAATTCAATATGTTCAGGGATGCGGGTAAGTACGACTGAAGGGCTTCCTGCGCGATTATTGAAGCCATCCGAGTCGATATGGCCGAACCCGCAGGTGTCCTTTCCGATTACAGAACACGGTTTTGGATGTATTAGCAAAAACATGATAAATGTTAATGTTATTTCGACTTATCGCTGCTAAAACTACACTTCCTGCAATAAAATTTCACAAAACTACGTCTTTCTGTTACCTGAAACCTCTTCGACAATATTGTATTACGGAAACATCGCTATCTGATTGTTGACAGAGAGCTATTTGATGATCGTTATACTGTAGTACTAGATGCGGTGGTGTTCTCATTGTTAAGAGATTTTGGAATTTCGAACCAGCTTATTATTTCGACTAAAAACTGAGAAGTTATTATTCTTTATTTATTTCTTGTTGAACAAGTTAGTGCGGAACTCTTTCTATTAATTTTAAACACTTAGGGCGAAATATATTATTAAAACGTGCATTTTATAAATTCAGTAAAAAGCTCTACTGGGCTCGCAAAGTTACTAAGCATGTGTGACATGAATTATAAGCAAAAGACAACACGATTTCCAAAATCCAACATTAGATTTATTGCTGATGAGGTTTGTCACGTAGAAGATTGCACAATTGCTTTTTCTGCAATCACAGAAACATTTGTAGTTGAGCATGATTGTTAAACAAAGATGAATTCAACTGATGTTGTTACTTCTTTATACAGTTTTTAATTTCTGTAGACACAATTTATCAATTTAACTATTGAAATCGGAATATAGACAACATGTATAGTTAATGAAGGAATTAAAAATGTGTAGTCATACATAGGGTGCTTCGTTTTGAGATACTGTTGGTTTTATACATTATATTAGCGAATAATATAACATGTTGTAGTTTTAAACGTTATTTTGTTGTTTATACTGGTATGCTGACGTTTTACCAAAATATCATCAACCTTTACAGTTGCTTGGTGTTGGCTGGCTCTCGATTGGAAAGAAGATCTAATTTTTTTTATTTTTTTTGTGCATTGGCACGAATAGATTCCAACACCACCCACACCAAAAATACGCAGTCTCCACTACCCAGTCTCAAGATGCACAACAGCTACAATAAAGAAATCCAGCAACCTCCAAAATTGACAACAGAAGCAGCAGATCACAGAGCAGAACTGATATAGAAATTAAGCAACAAACCAAACCCCCAAAGTTTGCTTCCAATACCTTAAAAACAACCACTGCCATAATTGGAAGCAATCTTCGCAAGCACCACATACCCACCATATACATAGGACATCAAAATGTAGTAGCTACCCTATACAACCCTGTGATATTAGAATAGTATAACCTCAGGTTCAGGAATACACCACACCATCCAAAGCTGCGTACGAGTAGCGAGCGTCAGTCATTTGGAGATCGGAACTATTCGAGGGCCAATTGAATTGAGATCCGTCGGCAACCTGTCTATCCATCAGCAATAAAAGGTACACGGAACACGACATTTTTGCCATTATACAAAGAACACTAGATATGAGCCTATCCGGCAGCGTAGTGTTTCAAACTTTCAAAATACCCCGTTTAGTGGCAGTCAAAGCATTTATAGACAATAATAATTTAAAGAGAAGTGACCTGACCTGACCTTATCTGACTACTTCCAAATTTTCCAGTTAAAAAATCAAATGACATAAAAGAAAATTTGTGCAGAAATGATCCCATAAACAGAAGGAATTAATCGAAATTAGATCACTTTTTCAGCTAAGAAGCTATTTTTTTTTAAGAAAAATAGAGGGTACACAGAATATAGTTACGTAAATTCAACTCTAGCATATCTTGTATTCTTTGCATCACTTATTCCTTGTATCATGACTTATAGCAGTCGATCGCCAGCCAACAACCATTTGACAAGAAGCACCTGATAATTATGATTATTCATTTATGAATGGGAAAATCTGTATATAATAACAGTACTGTGGAAGAAGGCAAATGAAGATTATACAGTACAATACGACAAAATTGTTGCAAAACAAGCTACCATTACCAGAGATACAGTTACAACAAACTAACATACCATTAAATAACTATTTTTTTATAATTCATAGTACGAATATTACTATAAAATAATGGAACATTTCTGATACWTTTTTTTATTCCGTGCAAACTGTATATTGTATTGTTTTAACAAGGACATTGCAATTTGAATAATTCATGAAATAGAATTTAGAGTTTTACCTACACATGGCAGGTTATGTATAGAAGAGTAGCAATTTATATATAAAAATTAACATGCAATTTAAGAATTATGTGCGCATTACAACAATCGAAAACTGATTACAGTTTAGAATATTTTGGAAGTGTGAAATGACGTCTAAGCGAACAACACAGCTTGGAATATATTTCAACACCAGTGGAAGTTGGAAGTTGAAATCAAGGCTTATTACCACGCCAAGGAACAATCAGTATATAGTCATGATAATAAATACACATTGCGAAATTAGTTCACTGTAAAAAAAATACATAACGATATTATTAATTTCTATTCCCAGGAGTAATTTCCACGCAAATTAGGTTCTACATTTGACTATTATGAGAAACATGATATGGGGCATGTGCTAATAACCTACGGTATTTAGTTGATTGATGTGGAATGGAATTTTTTGAATTATGAGCATGGGGAATTGTGGAACTAATAACACACGTGGTATGCAAATGCTTAAAATGAATATATATTATCTATACTTAAATTGATATAAAACTTGCGCCTTTCTACTAACTTGTAAAATTTATACTCGTTATCTATCTATTTGGGATTTAATTACTATCTTTAACATTTTTCTTAAAAATAGTTTTAATTTGATCACAGCATACCATTGCCATAACTTTTCGTAAAATATGCACACATATCTGTATTTCTTTTTCCAGAAAGTTAACAATTTCAAAATCACCCCGCTTGATTTTATTTTTCTGATAGTTATCTTCTTCCCGTGTATTCGTTTTCTTCATTGTCATTCTAACGCTAATTAAATAGGTCATCTAAGCTATCACTAGATTCTACCAATTCTTCTTCAGTACCTGTGTTACTACAGCCGTTTGGCGTTTCTTTGCTAATTTCAGAGCAGACTTAAGTTTTTGTGCTTCTCCGTTTTTCCCTTGTTCTTTCTGCTAGTTTTTTTTTCTTCCCCTACTTTATACTTCTCCTTTCAACAGAGTGTATCTTTTCTTCGCGCTACCTAATAAATTATCTTTCCCCATTGGAAACCCTTGCTTAACCATGCCTTTTCTCACGTTACATATCTTTGGTCACATAACAACTTCTTCCCATTTTGCGTCCAATACGTGTCTTTCCCTTTACTTTGTTCAATAAATTTACCCAGCCGAAGTAGTTGTTGGGATGACCGTTCTTCGAGAACTGCTTGGATATCATCTTCGGAATACCCACACATTTATCCTTTTACTGGCGGCATCGTGTTCATATATAAATCTGAAATCATTTGAACTAATGGTTGATATCTAGCATACTATAATAGTTCACACTGTTTTCCTTTTTTTACCCGTAGGGTGTAAAGATATGCAGTGTCTCTCACTCATTTACTATGTTTTGTACTATTTCTTCCACTTAGTCCTGTCCTTAGCTATTCTTCTAGCTTCGTCCCAGGTAAGGTTTCTCTTCCTCAAGGCCTCGGCCACTGTCATGTTCAATGTCTACTGCGGTCTTCCTCTTCTTTTCTTTCCTTGTACTTTTGCCTCCCACACTAGTTTTGCTGGTCTTTCCTCGTTCATTCTCACCAAGTGCCCGAACCACTTTAATTTATTCTTTTCCATAGTTTGTTTAATCGAATCTATTTCCAGTTCTTCTCTGATTCTGTCGTTTCTTATTCTGTCCATTCTAGTCATCCCTTTAACACGTCTCAAGTATTTCATCTCTGCTCCCTGCAGTCTACTTAAAAGTCTATCACTTTTTGTCTTCTCACGTATTTCATTTTTCTTATTAACGCCCTGTTTAGTGAGTGGTACAAGTTTATTGCACTAGTGATTCTTTCATTTATTTCTTCACCCATACTTCCATTGCTTTGTATTGTAACTCCTAGGTACTTAAAACCTTTAACCTGTTCTATTTGTTTCCCATTTATTGTTATGTCTATCTTTTTGTCCTCCTTTCCCATGACCATTGTTTTAGTCATGCTCGTGTTTATTAATATTTTACGTTTTGTTAGTTCATTCTCCCACAACTCGACATTTTGTTGTAACTTTTCGTCATTTTCTGCACAGCTCATCAGGTCATCTGCAAATGCGCATTCTGATAGCTTTATCACCTTTAATTTTCTATACCCTAATTTGACTTCGTTCGCCTTGTTGTGTAGTTCCCACAATATATCGTCCATTACCATAATAAACAGTGTTGGGCTTAACACCCCCCTTGCCTTAATCCATCCACTACTTGAAAATCCTGTGATTCCATGTTGCTTGTTCTGACATAATTTTTTGTGCTACTGTATAAACTCTCTATGCTTTTTCTGGGCTTATTATTTATACCTCCTTTCTTCATACTTTCCCAGACCACTTTTCTAGGGATGTTATCAAATGCTTTCTCTAAGTCCAGGAATGCTAAACAGATTCCTAATAATTCTTATTATTATATTCGGACAAGTAATAAAGATTATTACTTAATGTAACTGTTTAACGCTGATCGTGCATTTCACGTTGAGTTGCATCTGCACCTAACCGAGCATCGAAAAAATCAAGCCTGAAAAGATCTACGACATGGAAACGCTACACAGATCACGGCAAGCTTGACTGGCTCAGTTTCGGGACAAACAAGCGCCTACAAATATTGCTTTCGTATTGACAATTCGGAACGGTGCGGAATTGTTGACGGACTCGTGCATACGACTCAACGGATTATCGAAGGAAAATGGAAAACGTTCATTGTAAGACGCAGAGACCGAAATAATGCCTTCGAAAGGGCCCAAGCATGTAATCTGATGATACAAATACGACGAGTGCTCTCGCGATTTATACATTTTAGAATCGAGAACTCGGCTCCGATTCTTTCTTAATCCTTTCAATATCGAAGTGGGACTGAAGTAGTTTTAGAAGTTAAAGCTGCTCCGTGCTCGTGAAAGGTACAATCGAATGATGCCGCGGACAGGCAATTCATGGTGTCGTATCATTTGCGCACAAGACAAAATGTGATCCATTACTTTTAAGTGGATGCTTTAAAAATTAGACTCAAAGTTCATTTCACTTGCAGTACCAGAACTAATAAATACAGAAGGAAACTTTTACAAGTGTTTTGACTTTGTCAAAAAAACACAGTCAGTTTAAGACCAATAACTCAATACTAAATTGGTATAACACTAAAGTTGGTCTGATAGTACCGTGTAATGATAGGATCTATAAAAATATTTAAAATTCATCCTAATTCAGACATTAAGTTTTCATTGTAGATTTTTAAATTTATTATAACTAGTTTTTCTTAAAAACATCTTTATGGCTTTCCTTAAAACACTTATATTTTCATTTTACAAATTTGTGTTAAATATTTTGTTTCTGTTTTAATAATAAACTATTATTCTTATATTCGTTATTAGCAGTACTCATTATGAATAATTTATTGAAGGATATTTTCAAAAACACTTGTTTCTCTTTTTACATTAAATTGTGTTACCTTTACGTATACAATATTGTGTAACTTTTTACAGGAAATTAATATGATCTAAATAATTTTCTTACTTTTATATATTTCATTCTTAGATTTATTAACTTTGCTTAACTAATCTTCTTCTTACCTTTCTTTTGAAATTTTTATAAATCATTGTTTCTTATTTTACACCCTTATTCACATAAAATAGCTGTATTTCATTCACTTTTTAACCGACTTTTTTAAACGTGTCTGTTATTAAATGCTTTTGAAACAGAACTGGCTGTAAGTCTCCAAATTTCTCCCAATTACAATCTTGCTAATTATTTTATGGAAAAACTACTCACTCTTTCAGTACCAGTTCTTCAAGTCTCGCTTAGTCTATGCAAATTATTTTCGTGGATTTTTCTACCGTAGGCTTCCAATTTTGTCCGTAACAAAGACCAAATTTCAGTTTTAAATCGTCCAGGCTTTTATAGTTTTTCATTTAGTGATTGCAGTTCAATTTATGTTGGACAAACGGGTTATTTTCAATTAGAGGTAAAGAACGTTTGAAATAAATCGAAAAGTATACAAATACAGATACTGTTACAACAAATTATTCGGTAGATAACCATTTATTGTTAAATAAACATACTGCCACGCTAGACGTAATTTAAATTCATTACATTTATTTAATAAATCATCAAATCTAAATTATTAAAAAAATAGAAATCTATAAAATTATTAGCGAACAAAATTTTACTATTCTAAATGATCCCTACGGTACAACAGTTTTATTAAAAAATGCTTATGCTGAAATGAATTATTATTTTCAATTATTTTATATTTAAACACATATCGAAAGCTGAATATTACTTTATTATTATTTGGCTATGTAGGTATATTCTTGTGAATAGGTTGTATATCAATATAAAAACGGTGGCAGTTTTTCTGAAGTCAAATAAAATGCATTTAGTGCAATTGTACCAGAATGGCAACGCTGCAGCCGTTCCGCTGTTGCGGTTAAAACGTCTACGAGGCCGTGCGATTTCAAATATTTGCCGATAGATGGCGCCTCCACTTAATTAATTAAAACAGGATTTGTTTCATAAATATTTTTGTTAAAATGGTTTTTTTGTGCAAAAAGGCAGGTCTCGGGTCCACGACTGGCATAGCATCATTCGCATTCTGCTTCTCGGTAATTTCAAAGCCCAAGCCCCCAACGCACCCACACCCTTGGTCAGATTCGAKCCCAGGATATCGGAAAGCTATTGGCCAGATTCGAATATGCAGTGCCCTGGACCAACGAGACCTGCCCGAAAGATTGTTAAAATATAAGGTATTTGAGCGACTATAACAACTTAATTGCGGAAACACAAGGGTAGGACATGTCTTTTTTTATGTGGAGAATCTATAATAAAAGCTTATGGGTGCAAAATAACATTTGATTTTTATCACATTGGCCATAATTAAATACTAGGTTAAAAATCATTTCTGGGGTTTCAATAATTATAAGAAAACCTTTTAGAAAGGAATACAAATTTCAATAAAGCTAGTTACGGATTTTACTATTACAGTATTTCCGTGTCGGTTGCGTTCCTATTTAAATTTGAATTTTGCGCCGTTCGTAATCTGCCGTCAGATGTCAGCACCTCCTGGCTCGAACTGTGTATGTGTGTTTGCGTAAACGTGACGTAGCGGAAGCTGACGATTGATTCGCGCTAAATTCGAAGACGATCGTTCTTGTTATTTATCAATAACAAAAGCAATATTTAATTTTGATTGTGGAAATCATTGAGCTAAGATCTCCAATTAACTTTTGTACGTTTCTTCACCTAATAATTTTCCGATTTCATTGTCAATCTGTTTTATCAAAAATTACTGTTGCTGAAATTTTATTCCCTCTAGTAGCTTATTTTATGCTGATATTTGGCAGATGTAGTTTTCTTTATAGTAAGTGATTTCTTTTTTAGACTTTATCAGATTGGTAGGTTATATCTACGACGTCTAGTTTCCTCTTTACAGCAGTAATCAGACAAACAGAAGAAGTAAAATTCTGAATTTTGTAGGGGATACAGAACCAACGAAATTTTTTAATCTGTCCGTTAATTCCGAACAAGAATTTCATCCGCCTCATCGTGTCTACCTGCACTTCAAGCTTTTCTTGAAACTATTCCCATTACAATGTACGTTTTACAAACAAGTTGGCTGGACAGATTATTCAGTAATGTTGTAGGCCTAATTTCTTAGAATGCTACCCTGTATAGTAAAGACACTTTCGTTGTCACCTAATAAAATTTTATGGCAGGCCACAGTCAAAAACTTTTGCTGTGGGGTGACGCCCACAGTGTACCAAAGTTCGACAGCCAGGTGCTTACATAAACCAGATTAGCAAAGATTATCTTCTATATAGCTAGAGTAAATGAGCAAATTTCTTGGAAATATATTAAGAAGAACGTCTTATTCAGTGGTCGGTAGGTATCATCATTTTAGTTTCGTTCAGTTAAGTTTGTGATCTCAAGCAGAAGTGTTACCAGTGGATCAAAATGGCTATTAGGCGTCCAGTAGATTTTGACAAAATGTCCGTAGTTGTAGAACAATCTGCATCTACTAGTGATAAAAGTGGTGCTGACGATGTAGTTTGTGTCAGTTCGCATTTAATTGAAGGACTAGAGCAATCAACGCCTACTCGTGGTTCCAGCAACGACGTAAGTTCCGAATCAGAGTGTGATGAAAATACAGTGCGCAATAAGCGAGGAAAAGTATTAAAAATTGAAGTGAAGGAGTACATATTAAACTGTTATGATACTCTTGTGTCCGAGAAGCATAACACTCCACTTCGAAGGACTACAGAATTATTAAAAATAAAGTACTCCACTGTTAAGAAAATCGACGTTAAAAGGCATAACAAAAATAACATAATATATGCAACGAAAGAGGCTATAGTTTCAAATATGTATGAAGCATACTCCAAAAGTATGGTTCCAACTGTAAAGTCATATTGCAAGAGTTATTGGACGACGAAATCAAGATCCTCTTCAAACTGACCCATTTTCGGTAACTAATAAGTTTAATTATTAATAGATAAGTTTCATTGATTTTATTTTTATTGCTTTCAGCAACCTCCTTCGAACCATGGGATTTTCATTTCAAAAATTAAATTGAAGACATTACATAATCGAATCGGCCGGAATTGTTCAAGCACAAATTCGTTATTTAGAAGCCATCGAAAAATTTTGAAGTATGAATCAAAACATAGTCTGTTTGGATGAGATTTGGTTTGATACCCATGACGTTAAACAAAAAGGACTCGTAGATAGATCGCATAAATGTGTGTTAAAAGCACCACCTTTTTGTGGTAAACGAGTAACCATTTTGCATGCTGGTGGGATTAAAGGGTGGGTATCAAATGGTCTCCTAATATCCGCCAAAAATATATAAAAATGCAATGCTGACTATCACGAAGATATGTCATCATCATTGTTAGAGGAGTGGTGTCAATAACAGTTACTTCCAAATGTTCCTACTGGAACTATTATTGTTATGGACAATGCGCCATCTCATTCAATACAAACCGCGAAAATTCGAAATGCGTCGATAAGAAAGTCCAAAATTATTAATTTTCTAAATTCAAAAATGTAACCATTCCAGTTAAAGCGAAAACAAAAAAGGCCTTTTAAGTTTAGTTGCCAGTATAAAAGATGTACAATTGCGAAGTTTTAAGGTTACCCCCATGACCTGACCTGACCTGACTTGACCTTAAACGAAATATAAGAAAATATAATACCCACCCGGAAAGCTATCCAGTTGTTATAAATGTAATTAGAGAGCAAACAAATTTAATAAATGTCCAGAAATGGGAAAACTTCGTTAAACATGCCGTGAAAGTCGAAAAAACATTTAAAAATCAGCTGCCTGATTATTATTCAGATTCGGGCACAGATTAATCAAAATTATTATTTTTGTAATTGTAATGTATGGCTATTTATGTATGTTTGTTTGTAAAATAAACATTTTATTTTGACTTGTGTTCTTTAAAGTTTTTTGGGTCCGACCCTGGAATTTTGCCTGCTCTTACTTTAGGGCGCGTGCCGTTTTACAATAAGAAAATTACACTGTTTAGAACCGACCCCCAATAATCTCACTAATATCTGTGGTAAACCATAAAATTTTATTAGGGGACAACGAAAGTGTCTTTACTATACTTTCTCTAGCGCAAACCGGAGGAGCGCACGAGTCGCAGGTTATGATCCCAAATAAATGCTTATTGTAGAAGTATTTAACTTCTTTTGACAATAGTAGGCCTAGAAAACGAATTTTGTTTTGGAATACAATACAAAGGTTATAGTAGCGATATCAAGAGTACTGAATCTGCCCCGTCTCTCTCTCTGGAGATAAACAAGTATCCGGTGGGGGTCACCATCGGCGTGCATTACTTTCTTTATCTATCGGGGCCCTCGAGCGCACCAATGAAGATTAATTGCATCGTCCACGTTCCAAAATTCTCTCTAGCTTCCGGCGATCGATTGGCTAAACGCGAATTTCGAGTACACTTCCATCATTGAGTGGCTCACGTAGTAAATTAGATAAAACTGTTATCGATTTCCTGCTCCTTACAATACACATCAAGGGTGCTGATGGTGGATACCAGCCGCCCCTCTGGGTGATAGCCTGTCACCTCTTCACAGACCGGCACGTACCTCCAGTGTAGCTCTCTATCTACTTATCAAGTCAACACCTAAATACACTTTAAAAGTTTAAATTAGATAGGCGCACACGGATGAGTGAGCCGAACCGCCCCCATGCAGGGGGTGGCCATCCCCGCGTCGGTGATATACGGCCGTCACGTTTCTTGCCCTTTTGATCCCCAAACCCGAATAAGATCGATTTCCTACTCAAGTAAATAAGTATTGTTTTAGGCTGGATTAACTTGGTCCTACTATGCTAGTGGGTAGGTTCAAGGGTTCCGTTTTATCCCTCTTAAAACAAAACAAAAATGTTTCTTAAAGATAAATCTCAGTAATACATATTACGTTAGTTGCCACATAGGCGCTGAGTTTTCACAATCTCAGGGGGGGGGGCGTTATAAAATTGCGCCGTGTCACCTCGGTTAAACATTTCTCAAGGTAAATGCGTTATTGCATGGAAAAACAATTTTTTTTATTAATAGAACCAAATACTAATGCAATAAAATACAGTGACAAACAATAATAATAAACTAGCAGCAAGAACAAAATAAATTCTTCTGTTTTATTAATTAACTAGTTAGAAACTAAATTTAAAATTTAAATCAATATTTTGTTTTTATAAATATGCAGTATAAAGCCAAATTATTTAGTCTTTTCGGTGACATTGTTTATCTCAAATATGTTTCAACCTTCGTAAAGCAGAAAAAGAACGCTCTGCTGTATACGAAGTTACAGGAATGCATTAAAATTATGTAAACAGTTACCAAAAAAATGTTTGTTTAGTCAATTAAATATTTAATTTGTTTTCCTTTTTTTATTATCAATGAAAATATGTTACTGTGCAGCTACTGCTTAAAAGTTGATAGAGAGGCCATTTTATTACTTATTATTACTTACGCTTAAGAAATGTGGGCATTCTACACAGACCATTATAAAATACATACATTCAAAAAGTGTCAGCTGTAAAACAAATTGAATACGACCAATTACAGACAGTGCCTTACAATAAGGTATAATGGATTGGATTTTCGGAAGAAGTTTACAGTATTTTGTTCAATAATAGCATATAATAATGCGACATTCTAAACATCACTGTGCTTTAAAATATATATAGCTATTTACATGGGAATTTAGTATCCAGCTTGAAATTAAACTTTAAACACTCACACTACAAGTAAATTTAAAACTACAAATTCTTAGAGAATATTTTATTTCAGCATGAGAAAATTCTGAACGCCCCGGTAGAACTGCGTATCAAAAACGTACAATAAAATACGCCGCTGTGATTTTTAGTTGTATTCCCAAGGTCAAGCGCCGCAGCGTTCCGAGCAACAACTGGCAAAAAACGTCTGGATACACCACTTTTTATAATACTGTTTTTTTTTTCGTCAAACGGCATACACGATAGACGCATTTTATCACGTATTAGTTGTATTGAGGAGCTCTTAACGTGCGCGGTGTAGCTCCCTAATTTTGGTTTCTGGAAGTGGTTAAAAGATGATTTCGTGAGTGATTGGTGTGCGTAGTGAACTATGACTATAGTGGGTGGTAGGTGATGGTGAAAACGCCAAGCGATTGAAAAGAAACAAATGCGAAAAATGTGAGTAATTAAAACATCTCTAAAATGTAATGAAGGAAGCGGCGTGTTTTCGTATTGGAAAGTGACGCGCACTCTGGTTTAAAAGCAGCGTTTTCAGAAAAATGATAAATTAATTTAATTTGGATGCTTATAACAATAAGTTTTTGATTAATTAAACAGACTGAATATAGTTATTTTTTGAACCGTGACTTACTAAATGTACCTACCTGTTCTGCTTACTAAAAGGTTATGAAATATTATTATTTACACTATTTGAATTTGTACGCTTAAGTGAATTCCTTATCTAGTTAAAAATCTCGAACCTAAAACTGAATTTACTAATGTATCTTTATTTGTTTGAATAAAGATGCTTTCAAACGCGTTTCCGTGTTGTTAGAAACTTCTTTAAATATCCTTTAAAAATTATTATGTTAGTCGATATCCGATTTATCAAAATTCCCAAATCTTAAATGATCTAAATGTTCTTTAAATCAAGCTCCCATAGAAGCCCAATATCTTATTTAAGATTATAACTATTACATTGTATTTTATTTTTCATTCTCTTTCGCATTTGCGTTATTTTGATAGTATGATTGCCGATAAAAGCCATTTAAACGAAAATGTTTTATGAACTTTTGTAATCTTTTGATAACCACCATTTAACATTTAGCGATTTATTATATTTTAATAATTCAGGAAACATTTGAATCAGTTACTGCACATTCGTTACATTCATCGAGTGTCTATTATATTTATCTAATATTTATTATTTTAACATGCATGTAAAATTTATACCGAGCATTCATTACATTAACCGAGCGTCTATGATATTTATCGAGTATTTATTATTTTAACCTGCGTGAAAATTTCATTAAATATTCATTAGATTTATCGAGCGTCTACTACATTTATCGAATATTTAGTTTTTTGTCATGCATTTGGATAAATTAATTGGAGATTCAATATGCGTTGTAAATAAAATATCAAGCATTTAATTTGTTCACATTTTTAAATATGTACGAAAATAAAACATAAATTAATTAAAGCGTGATCACTATTAAACTGTGGTTTAAGACGTTTTATTTTTACTTCAAGTTCATTATTCGGGAAACCATTATTATTAATAGCTTTACACATATTACAGAATAAAACATACGCTTGACACATAGTTTTCAAAATGAACATTAAAGGGTTTGACGATCGTTCGTTAATTTTTGCGAAAATAGAGTGACAAAACAAATTGCGCAAATGTGTCAAACGACACAACGAACTGTTCAAAGGTGTTTAAAACGCGTACCTAATAGAAAACTTGAGAATGAACGAATATTACTGACAAGAAAGAGAAAGCATTTCCAAGTTTCAAACGTGTATGTTTTGCTGCAGTCTCTAACGCACCATAAACTTTTCTAGTAGCATGTTAAGCGTCTGAATGCTTTGTGTAGCAGTTCGCTACCACAGCTCATGGCAAAACCAGATAATTCTCCACTAATGAGGGATTAGGCTTTATTCACAAGCACAGCGTATACACGTCGGTACTCCAGTTTTTTTTTACGAAGGTGCGGATTTATCTTCCTCCTGCGTCCGTCGTTCGACTACGATTTGATGGATCATATCCTGCAGGCAAGTTTAATCCGTCTGATAGCGATACTTCAGTGCGGCAATAAAATTTATAGCCAACAAAAAGGACACGAACCGTACGTAAATAAATATGGCAGGGCAAATCTTCAAAGTGCCTCTTGAAACTTTGAAAACCGTCCTCCGCGCTGCCTTTTTATACCCTGCGCGTCTGCAAATGTGATTTTCAACATGATCCGCTGAATTAATTAATTTGTTTGTGTAACGGCAGATTTCAGGGAAAAATGAGAACGGCGCCGAACCATATTACGCCAGAATTTGTTTCATTTATCGAGTTAGTAATTACGCAGCAGCTTGGATAAAAAACAGCCGGATAATAATGTTTACAACAAGATCCTGTGCCGAGCGACATTGTTGTTCTTTGTAGTATAAAAAACAACAACCGGTCACGAGCGTAGTCATAAAAAACGACTGCATTGCTGTGAAAAATTATGTTTTCAGCATCACAGATAATTCACAAAACTCACAAAAAGGCAGTGGCGTTTGCTTGACTATTTAACTATACAACAGCACTGCCACTTTTATTCCTAGTATCTTTGCACGTCACCAATATATTATTTGATTCATTGCATAAATATTTATGAGCCATTCAAGATAAACTCTCTGACTCTAACTATTCTAAATTCATTTCCTTCTGGTACATTCATGTCGATGATGATGATGTTTTGTCTCTCTGTCAGGATGTTCATTCATGACATTAATGTACTTACCCATTAACAGCGGGATGACATATCCAAGCCATCGAATGGTTACAGTTTTTCACTCTATTGTCAGATCTATAATAAATAAAACAATGAAGAAAAAACCATTTAGACTAGATCTAGCAACACTTAAGTGGTTTGTTAACGCAACAAACTCTCTTGATATAAACAAGGAAATAGTATACAAAGGTTTCAAAGGTACTAAAAGTACCGACATAGGTTTTGTTTTGAGAGCTGATAAAAGATGTAGAGTAGAGGTTGCAAAATAAATGTATATTCGCGCACTAAGGAGTCATTAATTAAAAAGGGAAGGCAGGGTTTACCAGAAATCACATTTTATAGTGATTTAACGCCAGCAGAGGTCTTGGGGGATATCTAATCTTTTTACAATTTATTTTTAAACCAGCCTAAGTTTCGAATCAAACTGATTGCAATTGCTTTCGTTGTCACTTTCAATTTAACGACTGCATCGAGTTAAGCAAAGTAAACGTATCTCGTCGGCACTATTTAGAGCGAGTTTTGTTCTGTGGACCTGACGGAATTCCTTGTTTTCTTAAAAAAAAGCGACATAAGTTTGCTCGAGCCGTTCCTTATATTTTTCAATAAATCTCTGTTATTTTGTTTTTCCGGAGTATCGGAAAGTATCGTACTTGATTTCAATCTATAAATCATCTTCAATTATGCAAATGTTCATCTGTAGAGGTGTTTGTATATCTGGATCAGCTGCATATCTGTTTCTTGTTGTTAGTGTTAGGAGCATCTACGCATTTATAATATTACAATCAGTTGACCGTGGTATACTGCAAAAATAAAAATGTTTAGGCACATGTTGTCGAAGCATGTCAATATCTTGACATACTTTTTTCTGGTTTTACATTCCAGATGTCTCCGGTCAAAGCCACGGACCGATTTTTCTGCAGGAGCCCCCGGCCCATTTAACATTTTCTAATACCACGGGTACCCAGGTCAGCTGTTCTGCCCATGGATCGCCAACGCCCCAAGTTGAATGGTTACTGCAGGATGGTCAGACTGTTTCAGGAGTGCCAGGACTTAGGTAAGCATCTTTACTGTTATAGAGTACCCCCCCCCCCCAGGGCTTCACGCATTTTTCTCAAGTATGAAATTAATTTAAAGTTAAAATAAGTATATAACAGAAAATTATAACAAAGCGATTAAACACGTTTATTGCTGTACATTTTACACCAAATACGTGGAAAAGGAAACAATGAATAATTAAAGATTAACGGAAAAAACGTTGCACTCAATTGACGTACGGCAACACATTGTTATTTTTTAGCCGTAGCGATCACACTTTTCAGTTGTTCGCGCGCACGGACACAAACCTTTTGATTCCTCACGCSGCACATCTAAGTTTTTAAAGAACTCTCCTGGTACAAAATCAAAAATGAACGAGGAAATTTATGTTTACAGTATATTTTCCTAAATCAATAAATCGCTTTATAAAATAACTGCACTGGTCTTTACAGTGTCGCTAGTATTAGCAATTTAGGGCGGGAGCGCACAGCCAAAATTTTGCTCCCCACGGAAAGTTGGACTTGTACGGGCCTGCTTTGGGAGCAAGGGTAATTTATTTTGCGTCACACCCAACGAAAATCGCAACCGAATGAAATATTCCTTATAGATTTTTTAAACAACACCTTTTCGTGTTATATATCCGACTTCTTCGGATGACAGTACGTATAACAAAAAAAATTGACTGTTCATTTATCTGCTGGTAAAATTGACGTCTAAGAAGTCTACAAAAGCTGAACTTTTCTTACATAGTAAGAGTATTCGTCAGATTGTCAAGTGTTACACCAACATGTTGGGTACTGGGCTCAGGTTTAGCTCTAACATTATCCTAAACGGCACCTTCCTGTTAGAATGTTGTGTTCCAATGCGCTAAACGAAAGTGGTATTTACCAAGCTGACTATCTTTACACTTAGTAATAATCGTATACACCTTGAGGTGATCAGAAAATAATGAATTACAATTTATTTTTGAAAAAATGTTATTTATACAGTTTTGCAGGCTATTATTTGTGGTGAAAGCCTAAAATTTGATAGCTTTGTTATTTTGACCGAGCAATTTGTCTAATTTGCACTTCGAATAACTAGTATAACTATTAATTTCTTAAACTTATTCACAAGATATTATTTTTTCAAGGTTAACAGTGTATTGTTATTGGTTAAAATTAGATATCTCGTTAATGTCATGTTTAGATTTTTATCATGTTAGCTTGGTTTAGGTAGACCATGAGCTGTGACAATCCAGACAAAAATCAATGTTTCAGCCGTATTAATTGTGTTTTGGTAGTTGTTGATTGTTACTTTTCAAAATAATAATAATAGTTTATTACCCCAAAACTAATAGTGGGCAGTACAGAGAACAACTAAATATCTAGTACTTTTTTTGCAGTTTCGTCTGAATTGTGCATAAGAAACAGCAGTGAAATTCAAAAATATTTTGCCAACGAGATAAGACGAATCAATTCATACCATTAAAAACTTTGAATATAAAACATGATTTGAAAAAATCCCTACGATTTTGCAGTGAAGGGAGCGACACATACCTGGCCACAAGATCAATATAATTTAAATAAACATTGCTCTTTTCTAACTTAAATTTAACAAATTTTAAAAAATAATGTTGAACTGATTCATTTGGAGCAACTAAGTAAGACAATAGGGCGTCCAGATTATGGAATTATATTCCAATATGGAGCTAAAAAGAGAGTTGTAAAGTACTAAGATTGCTCTAATGTCAACCTTTTCAAGCATCCTAACAGCTTTCTACGTTTGCCAATAATAAAATGGTAGTGAATATTGAAAGACCATCTAAAAATATTCCCAAATCTTTTACAACATCCACAATAACTAGAGATTTATTCGTCACTAAGTAAAGGAGCTTGAAGAAAAGTAATATCCTATAAATAGATATAAAAAAATTATAATTTTAAGGGTTATTAGAAGTGAAAGTTAAACTCAACTACATGCTATTGATTAAATTAGGCTCGGTTATGAGTGGTGTATATACTATTTTCCTAATAATATCAAAACGAAAAATGGAACTCATCTCGGGTTTTCATAACTGTCTTTCTTACATAATAATAGCCTACAAAAGGAAGCGAAAAAATATACTGTTCTAGTTATTTTTTATATAAATCAAGATAAGTATGACAATTTTCCAAAAGACGCTTTCTACAGCTATTTTGGGAAACCAATTTTGGAATAATTTTCTATTAATAATAATCTCTAGAATCATCTAGAAGTTGCGACGTTATTTTGCTTTGTAGTGACGTTTTCAAGATACGTTGTGAATTAAACAGTTACAAATTTCTAACTGTTGATATCCTGTGATTGCTGAGTATCATTACTCTACTTTAGATCTGAAAATAACATTTACCCTTTGGAAGCCCAGGACTAAGTTCTTTGGTCCAAATGAGCTAGCAGTCGGAGTATACATCTCCGACTTCGATGGAAATTTATCCCCACGAGTACTTTTTCGGATAGCAACTTCCTCTGGCGAATAAAAAACCTCCATCCTGATATATGGATGCACATTTTATTTTAGACATTCCGACATAAATCGACGGGCGAATGACCTTTCTATTCGAATAAAATGTTTGTGCAATGGTCTACGACGAGCCTCTAATGGATGCTATCAAAATGCGATAAAGCGTTTGCAGGGGCATTTTTCAGGGGTCGTAAAGGGAACGCGCGTAACCTTAGCCATGACGTAATTTTATAAATGAACGCAGAATCCCACCAGCAGACTTAGTTTGGAATTTCACCGGAAGAAATCTCGACCTTCGTCTTACTTGACATGCAAATCTGTGGGGCAGGAAAAATCGACGGCTAATGGAATCCACTTAACAATTGACCGATGGTTACGCAGCGAAAATGTTCATTTGTCTTTCCATCAATGTTTAGGATTAATAGAAGGCATAAAACAAAAATGTGCAGATAATTAATTAATCATTGTTGAAAACAGCCTAGTATTATTTTAATATTCTTTAAATTTAATTCAGATCCCATATTCAGCAGAAACTTAGCGCAATCCAAAGTTTTAAAGCAGCCAGTAAGGTATAAGCAAGAATATTCCCTGATGCGGCGTTTGCGCAGTAGCGATTTAATTACCATTTTTCACTATTTACCACTAGATGGGTTGTGGAAGTACCCCACAAATCAAATTTAAGAAGCATACTGTTAGTATTACAGTGGAAATACCCTTTATTGCAAATGTGGTACTGTATTCGTGCAAATGTACTAAAACGGCAACATTTTGTTTTCTCTTGGCTGGTATAATCGATTATTTTTTAATCCCAACTTGATTACCCATTAACCAACCTCAGTGACTCGATGAATCTCAGGTAGCACTGTCCGAAGCACGATATCTACCCTCCCCTGTCGTAATTCACTTGCTAATTCGGCAGAGATGCTTGTCTCTCAAGACTGATCATCTTGCTCGAGAAGTATTCTCGCTGGGTGAAACGTTTTTGATCGTCAGGAATATGAGGGGGCCAGCACAACATAATTTTGACCTCATTCCGTAGGTTTTTTGGTCCGCAGAATTTTTGTACACCTAGGTTTGCACTCCCCCATCTTTGGAGAGATTCCTGTGTGCGTCTGCGGGAATGACAGGATAGGCTCAGCTTGCCTTGTGCTGTGGTTACCCAAGCATTTTGCGTAAAAACTGAAAATAATTTCTTTTAAGGTTGATTATAAACTTGATTCCTCGCCATTTTCAAAATATATTCGAAATCAGTTTATATTGTTTATCGAATAATAAATTCCTCGGCAACTTTCTTTAAAATTTAAGACTATGGAGTGGCAGATTGACTAATTTGATTGATTGATTGATTGAACCAGAATATACCGCCGGCCGACTAAGTCTACGCTGGGTTGGAGGGGTGACATCCTTGTTGCTAGTGGGCTCTTGGAAATATGATCTTGCCTAACGTTGTATAGTTTCTCGTGATGTAGATCGGGTTATCTCTTTCTTGGATGCTTCGATAAACGCATTGAATTTCCACTTTATAAAAAAACAATACCTGTAAAAGATGACAGCAACATGGGCAAACAAATGACAGCTTAAGCTGAGTAATCAGCAGATTAGCAGCTTATTAAACACAAACGCTTATGAAGTAGGGTATATCGTCTTTAATCTTCATCTATGTAATTAAATTTAAGTATCTGAACATGCAACACTCAGGTGCTCGAAGCCCTGTCTTAATCCTCCCATCTTCGTCGCATCGCCCCTCCCCTCACTAAACAATTAACACCATGTTAATTATCCGCTGCAACAGACAAAGAGAGCTATTTTGGTGCGTCTAACGGCAGGGGCTTATAAATATCCGGCGCTTCAGATTTATGGTTAACGGCGTCGCGATGTTTACTCGCTTCACGTATGACATTAACGTCTATATCTGCTCTATAACTTTCATGTATAATTCATACAAATATCGATTCTATCTGGCGGTGTCCGTCATCAGATTGTTGCAAGGTGTGCTACATCGAAAAGCACTTTTTCGGACCTAATGGAATATATATGGGCCGATTTGGGCCCGCTTCCCGCTGAAAAAGGTACACGTGGGTGCGTTCGAGGATGAGTTGGAGTTTGCGCTCCCTAATTGATTTCATGTGAATCTACTTTAGTTATATTTCAACTCAGCACAAATTTAATTTCTCATCGCTAATGATCCGTGCTGTTTCACAGTTTTGTCGAAAACCAAACTGCTGATCACTAATAATTTTATGTTGTAACAAAAAGTCCAAAAACCTTTAGCGTAATTTTTTTTTTAGTTTTTTTTTGTATTAATTGTTAAAATGTAAAAGAATTTAGAAATTTGGTACAAAAGTTAGAGTTATCACTGAATATATGACAGATTCTGATGTGATTCCATAAAACAGTAGTTAGTTGAACAATCTTTARAGGAAAATGTAGAAGAGAACTAACCAGAAATCGTGTTATGGCTCATCCTGACCAAGATAGTGTTTTAAAGTTATATCTGCCCTAAGACAACGATTCGTAACAACAAGAATGTTGCAGTTACAACTTCAAAACGCACATGGCATCGATTAAGCTTGGAAACCATTTGAGAACGACTTATTACAGAAGGTCATTTGCCTATAAATTTTACTGTATTTACAATTTTGTAAATAAGACAATTTTTAGGTGTACACACATAATTAACCAGCTAAATGTATGGGAAATTGGAAGGGCCCAGAGTTGGCAACCCGGGTTCAGGGAAAGGGATGTACGCTCATGCCTAGACATGACATTGATACGAACAAAAAATAAAGTATTGAGTAAATTACACATCCTCACACAAACTCGAATCTATTAAAAGCAATTATAGAAAGAACTATTAAACTAACCAACCATTATTTATATCATGTTAATGACAGAACAGATGTACAAGGATTAAGAAATATGTTACAACATAAAAATAACATGAAGTAAGTAACGATAGTCTAATTAAGGCACATTCTGACAACGCTAAAATAAAAGATAGTGCCTTTTTTCGTTTGTCTAATTATGATAAGTTATATTCTCTATCAAAGTATCTGCTTTTCTATCACCAGCTATTGAGTAGTGAAATCATTACAAGATTGTTATAATCAACCACTTTATTGTAGGTATTGTTATAGTTAAGGTTCCTTGACATAAACATATCTTTGTTCAGGTTAATGTTTAAATCTGCCATTTTATTAGGTAGTACAATTGTAAAAATCGCCCATGATCTGGGTTTGATTATTTAAGACTAAAATAATAATATTTTATCCTCTTTTGGCTTTCCATTGCCTATAAGTCTTTGTACCCTGTTCTGAATTTGATATACTTTTCTTCGTCGAATCGGCTCTCTCTCTCTTGCGTCCCTTTTATTTCCTAATCTTGCCATCGGAGTCACATTTTACACTACTAATATAATTGCATCAAACTCAGAACTATAATATTTTTGTAATGTAAGCACTACGAACTTAAAAAAAATGTCAGTGCATATCACAAGTCGTATTTTTGGCAGTGGCGGGCGAGGGATTCAGCTGAAGTCACCTGTCACAGCGAGAACATTAAAATGTCGCCGTCGTCCGTCTATCCCGTCTTACCGTTGATCGATACCGCTGTATGTGTGACACAACGGGTCCGTATAAATAATGAACGGTGGCAGGTCTATTATAAATGTATGGGACCGGCCCGGAACCCGGAATAAGGGCGGTAGCAGCGGACAGGATCGAGAATTCAGAGATTGATGTTCTTCCAGCTCACTCCGGTGATCCGGTCCGCTTTATTATCTGACAGTCTTTTTTTTTGCGCCCCTCGTCGGGTGGTTTTTCGGCAGCACGTCACCCGCCCGCCCCGGTGCCGAAATGTGGCAGATTACTGGTAATCCGCGAATATGGGACGGATAAATTGGGGTACTGATTAAAATTAGTTCGTGCTCCGATGGAAGGACGCGTCACGAGCAGAATGGAATAAACGTTTGCAGTTTTTGATGGAACCGCCGGAGCAAATCGCGGCTATCACGGGTGAAAATTATACGTGTGTTGATATAAAATCGATGCCCTCGGCTGTAATAATGTCATCCTGGTACTATTGCATCATAAATTTGTCTCTGTCATGATCGGTTTCATTTTTACACGATGTGTAATAACTGTTTTAACGACTATGTAAGCCGGGAATCGAACCCGAGACCTCCAGAACGGATCTCTAGCGTGCTAACCAATCACACCACCGGGAATCCCAGCCAGGCGAGCAATATACGCGAGCAAGAACAGGAACCGAAGCTCCTGCATAGCTACAAATACACAAAGAATGTAGCGGAGAAAGTAACGAAAATACTCAGATGTCATTAACTCTAATTTGCAGCAGTGATTACGCCCAGATAATCTTGTTTACCCGTACGGCCCGGATAATAACTTCTATCCAGTTTAATACTTTAATGAAGAAACGTCGTCGAGCAAAAGTAATCTGATTATCACTGATTATGACAACCGTCGAAACGGAAAAAATTCTCGCACCTCCTGGGATGGGCGATGAGAAATGAATATTTACTCAACATTAATTCGTAAGCAGTGCTTTTCCATAAAAAAGGACCAGCCGATTGAATGGTATTATTAAGCGTCAGCAGCGCAGCAGGAAGGGCGCGGAGAGGCGGAAAGACTTTGTAATTACTGCCCCAGGAAGCCCTGACACTGTATTATATTATGCCAGCGCCGGTTTTCAGTTTTAATAGCATCTTCACCGGCGGATGATGTTTTTCAACTCTTTAGAAAATGGAATAATGAATGAACTAGGCGGCGAGAAGTGTGGAAGGCAGGATGCGACGCGATACAAATCTTTGGCCCCGGCGTGAATAGGGTTGGTACCCGTGTCGTATTTGCACGCTCCCAATTAACATAAGACGGTTAGTTCTCGGTGAATCCGATATTTTCCCCTCCGACGAGGTCGCTGCACGTTACTGGCGAAAGCCGATTTTAATTTTTCATGGGCCGCTTTCTGCGTATAGTTTACCCCCGTCAGCATCGAATCTGCACGGGGAGGATGTCTTTGAATCATTTATTTGGCCGTAACTAGGCCGTCAGCGTGCGGAAAAGCAGATTTCGATGCACTGATTTGCGGAGAAGCCATAAATTTCTCCGTTTCTTGCGCGTTTAGCAGATTTTTATGCTGCCTGGAAATTAATGACAGTTATTATCTTGTAAAATTCTAAACCCTTCAATTCAATAAGCAATTTACCTCATATATACCTATCAACTACTACCCCTAAATGAGTAAAAAATACTGTTAAATAAATTATCAAATGATTTATCATAAGGTTTAGTTTATAATTATTGAAAAAGACCCCACTAAGAAAAATGTCTAGGGATATTTAGAAACGTGAACCTTTGAAAAAGGGCATTTATCTGATTTATTTGTGCTTCTGCAGAAATTTAAATTTAAACGGAATTACCTATTAATGCAGACATCCTACTAACCAAGGGCTTCAAAGCGATTTCAAGTTGGCTGTATTTCATCGCACCTAGACTTACGGATCAGTAATACGCCTAATTTTGCCTTTCCGTAGTAATGATGTTCTAAAGTGGCATCAAAAACATTTTGTAATTAATGCCACACGCTTTGATCTTGCTCATTTCGACGCGTACTGCATGGAAGTAATCAAAAAGTGCGTCGTGGAAATGAGCAATCATCAAAACTTTGAGGGGGCAGTTAATTTAGTTTGAAACGTTGTCAACAAGTGTGTTTAAATAAAGCAACACTCTCCTGTATTTGATAGTCAAATTGAACTAATTACAGGTACAGTACACCCATTAATAATTAATTTCTGTGACAAAAAGTTTTATTGCCGGTTAGAAGCCTATTCAGTGGGATCCCGTTTCACAAATTCCACAAGCGTGACGCCCTGGATTCCGTTTAGGGAACATCCACTGTAATGGTTGGAAGAGCATTCTCAAAGACAGGAAGAGCGACGTGAGTCGATAGTTTTCATTAAGTAGAATATAATTTATTCTTAGTAAGTTTGTGATAATTGCAATCTTCTCCGATGAAAATCACTGGAGCCCAAGCCATGTCATGCATTTTGATGCAGTTCCGCCATTCCACGGGGATTCCTATCTCAGCGCGCGCGGTTCTTTGGTTCAAAGAATTTTAAATCTAACCAAGAGATTTGAGCTCGCTGTTATTCAAAATATACCAAGCATTTATTACCATTACTCGGACTAATTTTTCAAGCCTCACTTAGTGGAGATTTAAATTCATTTACTTTGCGGTGTTGTTATTTTAGAATAGATTTTACTGAATATAGAAATGTAGCACTCAGAATCGTTTGATAGATATTAGATGCAGGTTGGAAGTAATTGCAATTTCTAAATAATTCTGTTAAGCATCTCTGCATGTTGTGTACCAGTTTTGAACCAACCTATTGCCCTCCTGAGTGTCTGTTACAAGTTACTAGAGAAACTACTCTACCAGAGAATAGGAGCTGTTATTGAGGACTCACTCCCGAAAGAACAAGCAGGGTTTAGGAAGAACAGAAGTTTCTGTGACCAAGTCTTGGCTCTAACAACATATGCTGAAGTTGGTTTCCAGAAACGGTTGAAAACTAGAGTAGTGTTCATAGACTTATCGGCGGCCTACGATACTGTGTGGAAAGATGGATTGATCCTCAAACTATTTAATACTCTGAAATGTAGAAAGACTGTGAAGCTCATCGAACGAATGCTATCCCAACGTCAATTCAGAGTGTTTTCGGGAGAGGAAAGTAGCAAATTCAGGATTTTGAATAATGGTCTTCCACAAGGATCGGTTCTGTCGCCTATTCTTTTCAACCTTTACATAKGTGACCTTCCAGTAATTCAWTCGAGAAAATTTGTGTATGCAGACGACATGGCATTGGCTTTGCAAAGTAAAGACTTTTCTGTACTTGAACAAAACCTTCCAAGTGACATCGAGATTATGAATTGCTATTTTAAAACCTGGCGCTTGCTTGCTTTCATCTCAACAATCACCAAAAGAGGAAACAGCCTCAAGTTATGTCAAATAACATAATTCTTAAACATAACTTCTCGCCAAAATACCTTGGAGTGACCCTAGATACGTCTCTAACGTACAAGAAACATCTAGAAAACGTCAGTAAAAAATTACAGACTAGACATAACATTCTGCATAAGCTTGCTGGTACAAGTTGGGGTGCAAATGCAAATGTACTCCGTACTCATCACACAGGAAAAATTGATACTCAGTTAAATACTGCAATGAGACAAATAATTGGAACAATTAATCAACGCCATGACCTTGGCTTCCGATTCTTTCAAACATTGCTCCTCCGGAGATTCGCAAACAGTTTGCTACATATAAAGCTTGGCAAAAATATCAATCAGCTCCTAATGAGTTTCTGATTTCCCGAGATCTGCAAGAGCTACCTACAACTCGGCTAACTTCTAGAAAACCTCTGTGGACAGAAGATTTCCTTCGTGCTCCTTATACCATTGAAGATGGATGGTGTTCTGTTTGGCAACTTAAGAAACATAATACATTCAATCAGCAGCTTATAGACGATCCTACGGAAGAGGTAGCAGGAACTGAGCTCCCAAGAAGGTCTTGGGTCACTCTTTTTCTTAATAAATGAAATTCATCTATCAACCCTTCTTGTGAATGTGGAGATCCCCTCCAAACAATTGGACATATGGTCAACAGATGCCCCCGTGCAGCATGGCCTGGTGGTTTTGCGTCTATCCATCGTGTTGATGAAGGTGTTAAAGACTGGCTCAAGACAATAGAGATCTGATTGGAGTTTTCTGCGGTTTTCTTCAATACTCTATCCAGAGTAAATACATACATGTACGTATCTATTATGGATAAAGCGCAAATGCGAGATCTCTTATCGTTGAATGAAAATATTTTTTTCTTTTTTAACGCTTTTATAAAAGTCGACCGTAGTCGCATGAAATTAACAGTACTGTGGAATGTATTAATGATTTTCATAAGAATATACCAGTTTTGAAATTTTTTTAATGCCGTTTTTTGAATATAAAAATCTAAAATTCACGACTCTCGTAATATTTCAACATTTTCGTGTAAATCTCAGTAATTATCAGCAGTTTTCATTTGTGCAGTTTGCAGTCTTTGTTGAATAATAGTCAATCTAAAAGTGGTGGTACTGCGATATGATGCAGCTCACAAATTAATTGTAAATGTTTAGATCTTAATGGTGTTTATATCGAATGAGACTTTGAAGGTATATTATCAGTTCCAATTGCTTTACTTTTCATAGAACCCATTGTTTTGAGTTTATTTTTATCTTCGCTGGTAAAATGAAAATGAAATTAAAGATATAAAAGTACTGAATTAATAAAGAACTTGTTAATTTCATGAGCCTTGGCAAGTTCCATGTGAGAATATGAGGGCAGATGTCCTCAGTGCCATCTGGCCTGACCTGACCTGACCTGGGCAGATGATTTATTGTTTCGTTGGCAAGATCTGTCAAACTTTTTACTATTGGCGTAGATATTTAAATTGTTAACCTTTTTCCATAAAGATTTACCTTTATTAGCTTTAAGTAACCTTGTTTTTCATTTCTGATTGCGTTTGTAGTCTAATTTCGCAAGGCTTTATAACCAGCTTAGTGCTCAAGACGGTGACAATTTTTTAATTTTGTCAACTCTAATCTCTCAAACGCATTAGTAATTTAACTGTTGTTGTCAACCATGGGGCACATAACTTTGCGCATCTGACAGTTTTTAAGGGAGCATGCTTATCTAAAGGGACAAAAGCATTTCATTGAAGATCTCAGCTTATCAATATAAAAAATATCATCAAGATGTCGAGCTTGGAAATCTACCCAAAAATCGTCTAATCTAAACGTATACCCTAAAAATCCTTATATGTACAATGTTTGTGTTCTTGTGTGATTTTATTACTTTTTATGTTACAAAATATCAATTCATGATCAGTGACTTTAAAGCGGACTACACAGTAAAAACTTTTATTTGTCTAACGTCTCGGCACCGTTTACTGTCTAATACATGAAGAAGGCAGTCGATATTTTATAAATTCATACCGGAACCTTGCTTACGGGAACCAAGAGCAAATGCAACATCCAGAAATGAAAATGATGATTAAAATTTGATTCGGGCCGAAGAGCAAAAAGTTTTTCAGAATCCGTGAGGCCATCGCGCACTTTCAGGGCACGTAAATTGTTTATCATAGCGCGGCAGAAAACGCCGGCTGATAATGTCCGTGGCGGTTTAATTTGGTAAGCGTGTGATGCACGACCGGACGTACAATGGGCACCGGCCCCAGGATCTCGACGGCTCGACACCGATAAGCTACGGCATTCATCTCGCGTGGACCAGTGCCGCAGCCGCTCTAAATGAGACCTGGGAGGCTGTTCCTTTGAATCCGAACCGAGATTACGGATGCGACAGTGATCTATCGTATGGAAATACTTCTATTTTCTTCGGCGCGAGAGGCTATTTCGTTTTGCCATTCAATGAGGTTTCAACGACACGGACAATTTTAAAAGTTGGGTGGTGCCGACGGTTTATTGGGGTTCGTTACGCCGAGGAAGGCTGCACCGCCACTGACAAGATTGATGGAGGAGCATCTGGGTTCCGGTAATACGCAATCGATGTACTTGACGCTTTTCTTGAGTGAATCAGCTGAGATGGGTCCTGACGTCACAGTGATGACTTTGCCGTTAAATAACCTTTTTTTCCTTAAAACTATTCGATCCGATTCGCGTTCTTTCGCTAAAAGTTTCATATACGAGTTACACTGAAAACAAGCCACTGAGTATTTCGGAACAAGACAACATTTGGTATAACATTCGAATAGGTCATCTAAGTTTTCAAAATTGCTCTCATCATTCTTCATACTCAAATGTTTGCCTAACATTTCTGACAATTACTGGAATCATACACAATTATTTTACGTAATTCTTCCAAGCATGCTGGTTGGATTTCACAGGAAAAAATCTAGAGGTCTAAGATCTGGTCATCTAATATCCCGGAAATATTTTTTTGCAAACGCCACAAAATTCTTCGCAAAATGCGAAATAGAGAAGTTAACTATTGTAGACTTCAACGTGAATATCCTGTATATACCTAAACAACTGCAAAAACATTGTCTGTTACTGAATAATTCTAAAATAGATGTCATTATTCACCATCATTGTCACTAATATCAACTAAATTCATTTCTGATATTTATGTTTTGCGCATTAGTTTTTATATGTACTTGATTGGATCTATAAAATTATTTTTAAGGGTTACATTGATCAATTTGCCAATTTTTGGGTCCAGTAATTTCTTAAGTCTCCAATAAAACCCTTGTTTTTTTCCTGCTTAATTCTCTTCTCTTTGCCTTAGCTTTAGAACTTACCAGAATTAGACCACGTACGCTTAGTGAATAATTGTTTGTAATAAGCACTGTATCTTATATTTCACTTCTTAGAATAACAATATTGATAAGCTTAGATATGTACTACAAATTGACGGGTACAATATTTATCGATATTTTGCTAGAGAGCAATAAGAAAATTTAGAAAACATTTAATTTGGTTTATATTGACATATATTTAGACCAAAAAATTGTTTTAAACTAGAGATATAGTGTTGCGCGAGTACTAAACCTCTTTAATGCTTTCGAAGTAGTCTGGCTTACTTAGTATCACAATTATATTTATTTTGTCGTCTTTCAGACAAAGGTAGTTTTTATCCTTGATACTTTAAGGATGGCATGTTTTTCTCTTTCCTATAGTTTTGGGTTATTATTAAATTTCAAACGTTTAATAAGAATCTTTTCACTAAACGTCTTTAGTTGAATGCAGCCTGATATTTTAAGAAATCGCTGATTTTAAGTTCTACTGAAGATGGCCAGCATATCTAGTGTAACGTAACATACCCAGGTTTATAGAGATTTAGATTGAAATGTGATCGTCTAGTACTTACCTACGTTGTGTTATTTTAATTAAACGTACCTTCGATGCACTGGTTACTCACGTAAATAGGGAGATTTGACGTAATCATAAATAATACGAAACAATCTCAAAACAACTAATTTATTACTAAACAAGATCAACGTTGGAGGGTTAACAAATTGTAGCAATGCTGCTGAAAATTGTTATTTAAAACAATAAATGAACTGCCAATTCTAGATCTGTGTTTGATATCACTTTCACTCCCAAGATTCAAAACTGAAGAGATTTTTGTTAGCATAGCCGACTATGGTCAGCAGGTACTGAGTTCCCACGCGGGAGGCAACTCAGCTATATAGTTGAATGGTTTGGTGCAAAAATCTTGCTTTCTATTTTAAGAGATGTTTGCCCAGCACGGGAGAAAATATTAGTTCATGCATCAAGGCTCTAACATCATACTTTCAAGCATCACGTATAACTATTGCTGCGGGGAATGCGAGAACACAGTTAAGAAAATGACATAAAATAAGACTACAACAGCAGCATAGCTTGCTATATTACCGTGCACTCCAAATACAGCATTTGTCATAATTCATTAATTAACAGAACTGTTTGAGTTAGACAACTGCATTGAGTTGATGACAATGGCGCTTGTTTAAAACTAATTACATAATATGATTGCAAAGAAACCAACAGTAAAAAATAAAAATTGAAACAGTACTAACCTGTGAACAGTTGAAGGAACACACTGAAACTGAAGCGCATCTGTTTCTCGTTCACTTAAGAACCTACCCCCTCGAACGTCGCAAACATGCCCCATTTCCAAAACCGATACGAAATATAAACTGAACAATTTGAGAGGCAATACGAATAAAATACAGAAATTTGAAGATGGCGTACCTGGTTACTTCACTAGACTTTCTAAATTCTAATTTCTAAATACACTAAATCCCTATTTAATTTTATTTAAATTTGATTACCTGAAGAAAACGTCAACACATTTATTTAAATTTACCTTTTTTTACAGGCAATCTTTGGGCAACGGAACCTTGTACTTCCCACCGTTTCGGGCAGAAGACTATAGAAAGGATGTTCACGCCACGGTATACAGATGCAGGGCTTCCAATCTAGCTGGTACCATTCTTAGCAGGGATGTTGTCGTAAAAGCGGGTAAGAGTAATAAAAGTCTTGTATTTTGTCCCTTTGCTATGCAATTGCGCCAAATGTTTGTCTTAACTATCCGAAATATACAGAAATATGTGATATGTCGAGCAATAATGTTTTGCATTTTAACTTCTACGTGCGACGTAAACGTATTGTCGCATTTGAGCGCTTTATTTAACATATAAAGAATACATAAACACACATGAGCTTCGAAAAGGTTCGCTCACCAATTGCAGCAGAAACAGGTAATGTTAAAAAAATTCTAAGCAATAACACAAAATTTGTAAAGCAAAATCTGAAGCACATCAAACTTCATCACATTTCCACCGCACGTTAGAAGTTGATTCTGGTGCTCTTGACAGATTTTTAGAACTTTTGTCGTTGTCGTCCATCTCTGCAGATTTGACTGTGCCTCATTATTGGATTCACGGTATTCAGTGGTAGTGGCACTCGATATAGACGGTTGGAGCTCAAGGATCTCTTCGTCGGCGGTTACATCTTTGGCTCAACGAAAAACACTGAATAGAAATACTGATTTTGAAACAAATTTGAACTTAAAAATTTATACTATTGAGAAGGAATACTGTAGAAGAACAAATTTAATGATGTAATGAGGTCAAAAAGATAAAAAAACCAGCTATTAGATACGAAAAAGTCAATTATGGCAAAGATAAGACCTTTTTACGATAATCTTATTTTCATTTGTAATAACGAAGAAAACCTACATCAGGTTCATGTATTTTATTTGGAGTTTTACGTCGAACCTCCAAGTTCGACACACCTTAAGTGGACCTATGATTCCTGCAAAGATGACTATCACAAAAACCCACAAAAGCTTTTCGCACCGTAAAGGTAGACCATTAGCTAGCAGGGTTATTCAAGTTGCCATATTCAAACGCGAAGAGGTGACGTTAAAACGACTGGACGCATTGAAATCCAACGGGCTTTTTTGCCTGCAACTGAAAGCACAGCGATACGGAGTGTCCGAGACCGGGTTACGGTGTCCTCTTTTTTGATTTTCGCTTTTGTCGGGCCACACCGCTGGTTAATTTATTAGTTTTCGAATGCGGGGCCGGTGTCGATATGTTTATTTACTAATTCAGTTAGCCGCACACTGAAAATCGCCCAGCGTTGTGGATAAATAATTATTTGGCCGGAGGGTCGGGCTCAGCCTCCCGCAGTGGTGGAGTTGATGTATCAACACACAGATTTAATTTTCGCATTTTGGATGTGAGCTCTTCGACGAAGTGTTCGTTTTATGTTTAGTTCCAAAATGCAGTTTTTCAAAATGTTAGGTCATCTACACATAAGAGGGATAAATCCTTATCATACTTTTATAAAGAAATATTCACAAGAAAATTATTGGAGCTTTTAAAAAAATGCATTATACAGGGAAAGCAATGGCAGGCCAATGCAACTTCCTATATCTGCGAAATAAATTTTTAATTGGATAACTATTGTAAGCAAAATGTACTGACGATGTCTGCAAGCGCTTCACTTATTATTAAATAAAGTGGATAAACTTTGAGCAGTTTAATATACATATGTACTAGAAAAGATATAATCATTAATATCCACTTGGAGATGTGCATCAATTTTACATTATTTTTGGTTTACATAATCGGAAGCCAAGGTAATGGAGTTGACTTAATTGTTCCAGTGATTAGTCACATTGCAGTGTTTAACTGATTGTCAATTTTTCCTGTGTGATGACTGTTTTTCCAAACAGGACAGCAGTACTCAGCAGTGCTATAAAGCAAGGCAGTTGCAGAAGTACGGAGTACATTTAATTTGCACCCCAACTTGTACCAGCAAAATTATTAGCACTGAAAACATGCAAAACGTCTAGTTCGAGATGTTGCAACACATGTAACAAAAAACTTTGACAAAAAAGTGATTTCAAGCGATAGACATTGCCCTGCTAGATCACCCAATTATTCTCATTTCAAGTTTTATTTGTGGGATTATATAGAGTTTGTAACTCAAGGTGCCAAAAGTGTATGGAGCACAATGGTCGCCATATTGAACAGTTTTTTAAGTGAATCTGAATGTTTAATTTAATCAGAGTTTAATTTTTTTTGTTTATATATTATCAAATTTATTAGGCATGATTCCACATTATTGAGTCGTTTTCTTAAGGACTCTATCTAACTAGACAAAAATCCAAATGGCCGCCATAAGAAAAGCAAAAAATAACGCTAATAACTTAGAAAGAAGTGAAAATTGGGGATTTGCGTTAAAACAAAAAAAGAAAAAAGTAAAAAAATGGTATTAATACATGTTATCGAGTTATTGATTATTTAAATCAGCATTTTTGAATACCGTAAAAATTTTATTAAATTGTACCTGTAAGTTATGTTTCGATTGTAAATTTGTAAAGATAACTAATGAGTGTTAAAGGTATGCAATATACAGGCTGACATTACACTGATTGCTGTACGGGGTATTCCTGAACACACGGGCAGTATTGTTATTGTTACTAAGGTTCTAGGTCCAAAAAAGTACATTTTTTGTAATTTGCTTCCTAATCGGGTACATCCCCTTAAATGGGGGTATATTGGAGATGTTTTTTTATTAATATCTCGGAAGTTTGCAGGAAAAAATCAATGAAATTTACAACTTTATTTCTGTCAAGTAATATAGTGCGATAGTAATTCAAAAATCTTATTAATTTTTTCAACATTTCTCATAGAATATAGCGACTTTGTTACTTTATAGTTTGTATAATGAAATTCAAATAGTATAAAGTTTTGTTGACCTCCAGATATTTCAAGAAATTCTTTATTCTACTGAAGATAACAGTTTAGCTGCCAAGATACGTATTTCATTGCAGTCATTCTGATGTTTTCTTTGACATTTTATTAAAAAATAACATTTAAAGTGCTTGAAAAAATTAGCAACATTCCTTTTAGCGAAGTTCGTTTGGGACAAACAAGTATAAGGATTCTTTTACACAGTACATATAGACCAAAACACTATTATAGATTATACGGAAACTCATCAGGGTGTAAGCGGCCAAACGAGCACCCTTTATGCTTCATTAGGGCGGCAATCATTTAAGGGCGCGTTTCATTCAGCAGCAATAATGACAGCAGCGCAAAAACTCACCCGCACGTAACGATAATTTAAATGGCGTTTAACTAGTATCGGTAGCGTAGTGTGTCGGACGCAGAAAAGCAGGGGAAGCGGCCTGAATAATACAACGTTCAGCGGTTGTGATTTCCCAAGACGATGGCACGGGGATGGGGCCACGTTTATGAGAAAATAAAACGGAAACGTCGAAGCTTAATGCCAGCTCAAAATGCGGTTAGCTGTTAATATAATGTTTTAAAGCTATTCTGGAAGGATTGATTTCGATTTCGCAACCACCATGGAGTCTGCGGAGGGAGAACGTTTTCGATTAGATAAGGGCTTATCCCCTCATTGTAGACTGGAAGGAACTTAATATCCTGAGCAGACTTTGAATTCTAAGCAATGAAGGCTCAATAATATCTGACTTTTATTCACGCTTCTTCCCACGGCAGAGATCGCATCTAGTGTAGTTAGCAATTTAATGAATAATTTACTCTACATGCAGACAGAAACATTGTAAAAATGTATACAATTAAGATAAAGACATGGTATAACAAAGAACACTTTTCCTTTTCTAGTTCAAAAGTGAAATTTATTGACTGATATAATAAATTTTTGTTTAAAATTATTAATAACGAAGTTATTGCCTATTATGGCGAAAACATCGTTTACATATCCCACAATATCAGAAATTCATTTTCCTGCTAGTTTAAGAAAAGGTTAGCTAAGAAAGGTGAAACAGGGTGTCCCATTTCCAATACAAATCTTTGATTAAATATAAATGTCTTTCTAAAAATTCTAAAGCTTGAGGTACTGATACGTGATTGAACAATGATTCGACATCAAAAGTTTAATTACAATTTTTAATAAATGTATTTATTAAATAGAGAATTTTTGATCGAATAGTCATTATTTAGCGTTAATTTACTGTATTCATTAAGTAACCACTTAGCTAATTGGTAATTTGGAGCGTTTACATTAGCGACTATCAGGCGATATTTATTACCTGGTTTATGAATTTTTGGTAGAGCATAGTTTTTTTCTAACTTTAACTTGTATTTAAGATTACTATCTATTGTCCAAATGTTTTGGATATCCTGTACAAATTAATAAATTGGCTAACAACACATATGAATGATACAAAATTGTCAATTTTTGTTCTTGTTTCTTCGAGCAGAAATATTTATGACTGATAGAGAGTGAGAAGTAAACCGTAGTGTTGATTTGTAGTCTTTGTAAGAAGGTAAGACGCAATCTGCTGCCACCAGACACCGACAATTCCGTTTAGTTTTATAAACAGCATTTTGATTACTCGAGTTTATTTAGCGAATCGGATATCGGCTTTGCTGTTCCCGATTAACAAGCATTCGGTGTCTGCTGTTCTATACACATAAACAACCTCATTACCTTATCGGAAATACGCAGACAGACAGACACATTCGTATAATAAAATATTCAGAATCAGAAGTACATGCTATAATCTATCGTACGTCTTCGGTTGTAGCAATTAAAATTTCTTCTCTATCGAAAGAGCAAGAGGTTCGTTGAACACGCTGTAGTACTTTTTCTTTGGTATCCACTGCACCAGAAGCGTGTACAATTGATTTTATTCTGCCTCAGTGATAATAATCCAGTGGAGTTAGGTCGGGCGATCGCGGAGGGTACAAACGTAAAGTAAATTTAGAATATCAGAGTTCGAATTGTTCAATACATACATTATTTATTTAGTAGTTTACGAAAGTGAGAGTGTTGGTAAATAAATACTGAAACAATAGCCAACGCCATATTTGAAAATATAAAACGATTAGATATGATCGGAATATTTTATGAGTTTGGATTTAATGACGATCAAGCTGCATATCTAGAATATTAGCTAGTGTATTTATAAATTTGTTTTGATCTGTTTAAGGTTTTCTGACAGGAGGCAACCGCATAAAATGGCTTACTCTAAATCAAAAAATAGATTACTATCTTGCGGATCATTTGCAAAACCCCGATCGAAAGTTTATGAAAAAAAAATATCGCAAAAATGACCGGACAAATGTTCTAGCAATGCTAGAGACAAATCCGAAAATATTTGTTAGAGAAGTAGAGAAAGGCGTTGAAATGTCAAAAACACGCGTTCAAAATTTTTTTAAGAAAAATAATATATCCTATATATAACAAAGATATAATAATTTGTATATCCGGTCAGTTGCAAAGCTTTTTGACTGCAATCAATTCATCAATATTCTGGCACAGAGTAGTAATGCTTTCAAGTCTAAAAACATGAGTCAACTAAAGAACCACCTACAGTTTCCGTAATCGATTAAGCTTTCAAGTAAATTTGGTAAGCGATAAACAGTTGTTTTAGAATGTGGATGTGTTGGAAAAGCATTTAGCAACACATTACCTGTGTATTATTATCATAACATGAGTTTATAAACAAAAGTCATTTTTTGCATGGAATTGTTTAGGATGCTGAATAAACACATCATTATAGAAATTTCGAATTTGCAATTGAACAGGCGGCCTATTTGCTGAAGTATATTATAGGTGATAACCGTTAACTCACAAAAATCTCAAAATACAGTAAATAATATCTAAGGCAACTTTGATAAAAACACTCCACGTCACTGGGGCTGCTCTGAGATTTGCCGTATCAAAGCCACGTCTGTGTAAACATATCCAGCCGGGTCCAATTGCATCGCGATGCCGTCACAAACTGAATTTAGCTAGTTTTCGAATATTTTTTCCAATTCTGCGTGAATACCGGCAAATCGCCTTGGGCGGCGAGGCCCCATCATATCCGATGCTAAATATAGCTAATATTTGACGATCATTAAAGCCGTAGCCAATTTGATAGCAGGCAAGGGTAAAATGCGGTAAGGGAGTTTGCGGAACTGGCACGTTTCCCTGTCATCGCACCTGCTGGAATATAACCTGTGGAATACAGGGATACGCCGAGCATCTTTGAACCTCAGTTTAGCATCTTGGGTTTATTTCACACCGGTTTCGTAGCGAAACGTTTCACTGTTTAGAGCAGGTGAACAAAGACAAGTAATCAACCAATCATTATTAATGTTTGGCTAAATCTTACAATTATTTCGAATTTCTTATATTTATACATAAAACGCTAATGCAACATCCATCCACAAATGCATATGCTCATTTACTATAGGACGTCAAAAAGCCTGGCCCTAGAGCGGGCCTTGGTAAATATAAATAGGAATAAAGTTAAGATTCATTCAGTTACGCTGGAATTTGCAGAAATCTTCGTTATTTTTTGGATCTGTTTTCGTCAATTTAAGATACTAAACAAGTGCTTACTGAGAACATAAGTACAAGCAGGTACCCACTTTCGTGGACCATTTTTTAATGACTGACTGTAAGTAAGACAAAAATTACAATTTTAACATAACAAAGCTTTACATCAATATATATAATAATAAGACATTACAGTCTAGGACAATGTTCCTAAATTATATAGATATTTTTGATTCTAAAAATGCTCTGATGGTATAAAAACCATCTCTTTAAAAAAAAATTACAGTTGTGTTGCATGAGCTTTGTAGTAGTTTTGAGCTTGTTGTAGATCCTCAAATTCAGGCAATTTTTATCCGAGGACACAAAATTGCACCTTGCAGTTATTAGAAGATTCGCTCTGGTGTTGTAACCATGCAATTCACCATGGGTTAGAGTGTTATTTAATTGATCTATTTCAATTAAAATTGAATATATATACATAGAAGGTAACGACATAATGCGAAATATTGTTAAACTACGATCTACAACTTCCTCTTTGTGTTAATCCTGCTAAAATCCTCACTTCTTTTATCTGAAGTTTGAACACTGGAATGCTTGCCCAAAGAAGGATTCCGTAACTGTGAATTACTGAATAATAAGTAGTAACTAAATTGTTGAAATTAAGTAACTTTCTAAGTTGTCGTAGTAAAAAGGTTGGCTGGCACAAATCATCAATGTGATAATTCCATTTTAACCCATCATCAACATTAATCCTAAAAGTTTTACGCTGGCCTCTTTATATAATTATTAACGAAAATTCAATTGAAGCTGTGGGTTGATGATTTACTCGTGGTTGGAATAGAATCCAGTTTATTTGAATTTGCCATTTTTCCTGCTACAGAGCAAAAGAAGTTGTTAAACTCATCACCAGAAATGAGAAATACATTACGCTTACAAGATTTTGTACAGGCGAGGTTCAGSTAMAAGCTGCTTTTCAACATAACTTGCAGACTCCAGGCACATATTTACATGATGCAGTATGACTATGCTCACAAAATAAATTTCATTGCCATAGGTCCAAATTACAAAAGAAAAACCCCATCCATTCTGCAAATACAACTGATTTAAAAGAAACCATAAATTCACTAAGATAAAGATAAAGGTAAAAACAAGAAGAACATTCCAAATACAAAGGTCAGGACAGCAGATATTCCCTCAGTCTTTTCTTGAAGTTAATTAGGATCAAGTCTTTGAAATAAATGGGAAGGGCATTATACTAAGTGCACGAACACAGAATATCATGCCTCAACGAGTCAAACGCTTTACTGTAATCCAACAAGTGCAGCAGATGAACTACAATTAGGCCTAAAACCTGATTGGCAGACAGGAACAATATTGTTACTAAACACGTAGTCGGCTAACTATTCCTTAAGAACACGTTCTAAAGCAGGCTGGAAATTGTGAATACAAAATACAAGGAAAGACTATATACGTTATGTGACTCAGTAACGGTCAATTTACTAATTTTATCATGTTAATTGAAATTCCATCAGATCCAGTTGACAAACTTTTAATTGAATTGATGCACCTTGCAACAGCGCTCACATCCACAGTGTGAAATGAAAATTTAGAGCAACCAGGTGGAATGTCATATTTACTCAACTTTTTAATGCAAAAAAGAATGATACAATAAGGGCTTGATTGACACAATAAATACAGATGGTTATATTGTAACAAACTGCTCAGTTTCAATCAACTTAAAATTTTGAGATTTACAGCGTTTTTTCGAATTTGTGTAAATGAATTTTGTGCTTTGTAGATATTCTGTATATTTCATGCGCCACATTTTTTTCTCTGCTTGTCAATTGCTTCGTTTTGAAGTACTTATGTTACTTTAAAATATTTTTGAAGCATTTATGCTCATTTGCCCGAGCTGTGGTGATAATTTGAAAGCCGAGAGCGTCTCGATGAGATTGGGGTTGGTCCGCCACTGCAGAGTATTCGGATAGGGTGTCGCCGCTAGGGACCGCGCTCGTAGTGTTCAGCCAACACTCAACTTTACATGATGTTTACATTGGAACAAAAGCGGCGCGGGGTGCCATGATAGTGTGATTTTACGTGTGAATGCACACTTCTGGCAAAAGAGAGGCGAATCAATTAGTAGAAGCGCCAGTACACCACGATATGCAGAATGTTATGTCCACGCTGGGGGAGCAAACACCCCATGCACATTAAGCGATATCTATGCCATACCTGAGTAAACATGTCCCTTTCAACCCCGGCCGATGCCCGTGCCCATAAATCGATACTGACTGCATTATAATTTTAAATCGGTCTTACACCGAAATTGCAAATAGACACGTTAATTGCCTGCCGATAGGCATGACTATGTTGACGCTTCAGATTTAAAGGATGCTACATGTTATGCGAGAGCTGTTCTCTTTCCGTTGGGTCTTGTAAATAATCCTCTGTTAACATACACGAATAGATGCTCGAACAAAAAATCCATTTATCAGTACCGTCTTGAGTAKAATWAAAGTTTATCTTTATTTGATATTTATTTATTTATCACTTTCACTGTCATCACTGTCAGTTTCTCTTTCAATMTCTTAACCGATAACAAATGTGAAAATATTAGCGGAAGCATAAAAATCCTCCACTTCTTTAAGGTATTTAACTCAGTTTTCTCATAACTGGTGGTCGATTTTCTCCACTTCGGTCCGTAGGAAATCTCTTACAGAAGTACTGGCGCTGGTCGGCCCATCAACGTTGTTTCTTCTAATGAGTCCGACGTGCATAAAGTTTTCTCTAAGGTCGAAAAATCACCCTGATTTTGGTGCTGTGTCCGTATCTTTTGATATAGAACTCTGCGCCAGCAGGAACTGTACAGGATAGACAAACAGGAATTACATAATAGGGTAGTTTTAGTAAAAAACTAACTTTACCTGCTTATAGTCATCAACTGAACATCTTTTATAAAAATTTTTGTGGTCTTAGAATTGCTTTTCTAGAAGTGAAAGAGTTCTCTTAGCTGTCAGGAACGGCCATATTTGTTTTCAGCTTGACTTTTCAAGGATTTTGGGTTTTGTTCCTTCTGTTGATATAGTTGGTGTTGGAATTAGATTAAATGATTCTGAGTGTTTTTATATTCTGTACATCCCACCCAGCATATCATATGCAGATTATGAATTATTTTTCAATGAGTTTCATGGATGCAGTGTAATTATAATGGGCGATTTTAGTACTCCAGCAGACGTGATTGATTTTATGCACAAGTATGTCGTAATCTTAAATAATTTCACATCTTTTCTTGATGTTAAACAACTGAATGGCGTAGTCAATCAGCAGGAGCGTTTGTTATAGTGTTTTCTTTTCTTGATTTTCAGATTTTAAGATTTGAGTTGTTGGGTGCTGAAGACTTGATAGCCTCGATATCTTTTGATGAATCGCCTCAAAACTGAAGATTTCCTATAAATCGCCCTAAGAATGTGCGCAATCCTGCTTTGTACGTTTTGTTGTCGGAAATTGATTGATCTTTTCTTGAAGATGTGCATGATGTTAGTGATGCTTGTATTTGTTCTTATAATACTTTACTCTCGGCATATTTCGTACAGACGATACTGAAAGATCTGTTTAGTGGATCCTCATAAATTCTGGTCATTCGTTCATTTCAAGAGGAATTCCGATGAAATTTCATTATGAGCTTTTTTTTACTTCTTTTTTTAAGAGTGTATATACCTTCAGAAGAAACAAACTGTAATGTACCATTTTGAATTGACAATACATCTATCTCCCAGTGCTACAGCGGAAACATGCGCAGTGTTAAAAAAAGTGACAACCATTTTTTTGTTTTACTGTTTCATAAACAACTTTTGTACGCCAGGACGTTGATTGTATTATCCTACTTCCTTGTTCTGCGAATTCTATGAAAAGCAAGGGTACGCCGCATTTGACCAGTTTCAGGTGAACAATTGCTTATTCAAAAAATTCTTTGCGGGGAAAATGAGTTCTATTCTCACTGCATTTTCAGCATATCATAAGCCTCATCGTTAGAATAAAGCATTTTTCATATTTCCTTTTGCTAACCGCAACCGTATTGCATCGAAATAAAGAACTTGCAACAAACATAATAAGTTTGAAAATACAATACTTTAATTCCTTTGTTTTTGTTTGTTTAATTCCAAGACTCGATCTGCTTTGCACATGGCTTGCTCAGCTAACAGTTTGAGCTGTTTATGGCTTTAAGACGAGAATGAAAAGAAATATAAACATGGGGTTTTCACCACTCGGTTGATAATTAGTTGCGTTTTTATATATAGTCGAGAGTTATAGTGTTCCACTTACATTTTTTAATAAAAATGAGAAAAAGTAAAACGTCTAAAATAAGGTCTTCCAGTTTTTACGAATCGACTGCAGTGTTAGTATTCCAATAAAAAAAATTCTCCAGGTATATAGATATATAGAACAAAACTAGTTCTTGAAACGCAAAAGAACTCAAAAAAATATATTTCTAACAACCTCGTGGTTACATTTTGGAATAATAAACTGAAAAATTGCAATGTTTGAGACTCCAAAAGAGTTGACCCTTTCAGTCTTCGATCTAATGCAACTGGACCCACAGAAACCAATAACCTAACCTAATCATACTCTAAGTTTTATTGCCATTTTATACAGACGTTGAAGCATTAGCTTGTTTAGCTACGTTGCCTCGAAGTTCTAGCACGCTCCACGGAACCACGAAATGACGCGATCCCATCATTCCGTTAAGTGGGACACCTTTTGGCGCCAAAACCGTCAACGTTGCTAATTAAGTTAGCGACAGTCTCATAATTTGCCGAACTGCTAAAACGGCTTTGCTAGTAAACATGCACAAACGTCCAGCTCGCATGACCTCAATGCAGCTTTATCGCTGATGTTCCCCCCTGTGGTCGGTGTAATCTCTCTTGATATTAGTTTGATAATAAAGCGTGGGAGTTTATACTATTTCATCTTCATCTCTATTGCCTTCAGTTTTCATATAACTCTTGATGCTTAATTGACTTTGATTTATTTTGTGATTCTTTGCTCTCATTTTCTTCAATATTCTTAATGAAACTCATATTGTTTAAAATAGTTTTTCGAAACATCTCCATTTCATTTGAGCGCACACCTCGGCAACTGAATTTATACATGTCCAATATTTAAAAACGGTGACATAAATAATAATTCTAATTCTAATCTAACTGAATGCAATCCTTTACTAGGGTGGCATTTATTTTAACAATAGGTTTGCCTTTTCTGAGAGCTTTATTACCCTCACCGACGTCTAGTGTAAAACAGGTTCAGAGAGGACTTTCGATATTGAAGAAAACACCGTGGACATATTTTACACCAACATGTATTTTGTTTATGTTTATACAATCATCTAAATATTTGCAAACAAAATCGGGGCCATATTATTTTACCCGCCGGGTATTGACTAAAACATTATGTAAATTCAACCGAATATGTGCTGGCTGAATATTATCGATGCACTCGTGCTCTTCCCTAACGCAAATACATAAGGCGATTGGGTACATTCAGCTGAGAGCGCCGGAGAATGCTTTCTCTTTAATGTAGTGAATTTCATTGACTTTCGGTATAAGCGAATAAGTTAAAGCGGCCCATTCCTTTTCCCATATATTTCAGTCTTGAGGGCTCGCTGGGTGTTAGCTAAATTGATGCATTTGCATTTAAGATGGGAACTGTAGAACTACAATGACATATGTAGAAACTGAACCAAACACACTCAGCAGAACTGAATATTTCACGTCGAAAAAATGCGCTGCGGAGAAAACAGTCGGTCTTCTATTGATTTGATTCGTCAGTAGCTTCAGCATATCACTGCTGGTGTTGGTTATTGCTGACGAGGAGTATTCGTTTGCAATTTTCTCTGTTTTCCTCAGTAGAAGCGTTACACGGCTACAACTTACTACTATCGCAGAGCAGTAGATCTGAAACAAGAAGAATACGTTTTTTTGTATTAATTATTATTGTTTCATCGTTTTAGGATACATAACTAGCATTCATAAGGGATATACATGAAAGAGCTGCAACTTAACTACTAGAAACGAAGCTACAAAATAAGTTAGCAATGAAAGAAACTTACAAGAAACTTTGTAATTGATATATTACTATTATTATCTAAGTGCCAAACTCTCGAAATTAATATTAGATTAGAACATTAATTATCTATAAAATTTCTAATGAATTTAATAGTTGACCTCTTTGGACACGTAAGATATCAACAATAATATTAATTTCTGAATTGTGTCTAAAATGTGGTTTGTAATATTTTAAATGTTTTTCATTCTTGTCATCAAATTTAAAGTGTTCTACCTATGGATACACAGTTACAGTCTTTTCATCTTAATTTATATACCCTATGTTTGTTCAACATGGGAATTATATTATTAAAAAGTAAGTTTATATTGATTGACATATCTTTTTAATTATATTATGTTATCTTAAATAATTAATTAAAAAATAAAAGGTATTCATTTATGTCATTATTACAATTTTTTATATGCACGAGCATTTTATAATAATCATTTAGTACGTCTGCTTATTCTTGGAAGTGTGCTATTGTTTTGAGGTCTGTAACTCAAAGATCATCAGGTTTATGTTACGAAGGCAAGGTTTATGTAGAGAGAAGAATGTCAATAACTCTGTTCACATTTAATTAAAGCTGCCCAAATTACGACTTTCTGACAAGATTTATGGTGCTCAAGATTACAGAGTGGTATCAAGATATCCCAAAAAAAGTTTAGAGGACCCTTTGAAATATGTAATTCTGCAGACTTCAGAGCATACAACAAAAGAATGGCTAAAACATGCGACACTAATTGTTATATTTATATTTAATTTAAAATTTTTGATGTAGGAATTGGATTGTTTAGAGTTTGTTTAGACGATTTAAATCAAGCTGTTCTGTGGCATTTAGTGGCGCTAGTGCTAAGGAATGGCTTATCTTTAGTTACCCATTTGTTTTTTCAGGCTCTATCACCTTGTGAATAAGAAGGCCACCATATAAATTTAATCGTATATCCCAGATTCATAAACATACATCCAACTAAATAAACTATGCTATTTATCAAATTTGGTCTTGATCCTTTTGCTTTTTGGTTCTCAAATATGTTGAAACTAGAAGGAATTCTTTTTTTAGTGATGTACCAGCGGTCATTGTTTTTTTTTGGGGATCACGGAAAGTGTTAGTAAATGCGGCAAACGTATTATTGAACTTTTAACTTATAAAAGCAAGATGCATTCATTACGATCACACATATTTATCATATAACTGATGTAAGTGAAGCATTTAAAAGAAATAACATGCTACTTATTTTGGTTAAAAGTCAAAGAAAACTGCTATGGGGGTTTCTTTGGCATCCCAAAATTTGAAAATGTGTTTATTATAAATTATGTGAGTAATAAAACAAACAGTATAAATGAGTTCTTATCTTAATCAACGTCTTCATAACAAAACGTTTCAAACTTTGGTAGAAAAACTGCAGTTTAGTAAAGCGCAAAATTAAACGCTTTTTTGTTAAAATGAAGAATCATGGGTCCCTTTTCTAACGGGGAGGGTGTGTCCTAACCGAAAGCCATCCCATGGGTTTGCCACTGATTTGAACAAGTTCAGCAGTACTGAACAGCACTTCAAAAAACCTGGTACCCTTTTTTTGGTTGGTTCTCGAAAGACTGCCGAAATTTTTTGTAATAGAAATAAACCATTTTTGGCATTCCATCTCAAATTCCTCAGTAGCTATCTGACGAACTGATAAAATTTAAAAGTTATATAGATACTGGGTCTCTTTACAACTGTCACCTTGTATAGCAATCGATCTAGTTTGCTGAAAAAGGAGAAAGTGTGCATGACTTCTTACCGCCATAATTGTAGTTCTCAATATTAGATATGCCATGATCATATTAGGAAATTCAGCCCACTTCTTTTGAATAACGACCACGTCTTGTATAATAATTGATTGAAAAATCAGACATAGAAGCGATATCTGGAGTCCAACAAGTTCCCCAAACGTCTGTATGGAGTCCAATACACCATCATATCGCGATAAATACTTCATGGTGGGCTCACGCTTGTAAAGTTGAAAAATGGAACTACCCAGAATCTCATTCGATAATTTCCTGTTAAGACTGCGCACTTTCTGGCTAATAACCAGCACAACAGTGTAAATCCTGATGAATCTGAGGCTACTACAAGCGCAATCGATTAAAGCGAATCCTTCACACCAAAAAACGAATCCGGGCATTAGCAGGAGCACAGCTACTTGCATAATGACACCCAGGATATTAAGAGTTAACACCATTATCAGCTGAACTGGTCTCCGTTCAGAATCCGTTTCATTTCGTTGCAATTCCGCGAAGAATTCCTGCAATCGCTTCTTCTGGACTAGCGGCAGCAGGAGGTCGACGGAGCAGGCGGCGAATTGCAGGGTTCGCACCCAAATTTCCATCAGTCCCAGTGCCACTCCGACGTTCCTCGAACAGCTGAACATTCCCGCGTAAGTGGCCGCGATCAGGACAAAAACCAGTATTGGAAGTGCTGGCTTTTCGGTCGCAACGCTCGCCGACGTCATTTTCAGAACGCTATAATCCCACGTTAAGCCCATCTCGTGAAAGAGTTGCAATGAAAATGGATGGAAGCGAAGTCATTACCACGGTCATCGATCCGTATGTAACTAATAATTACGCGGAACGGCACGCCGCTGGCGGAGGGGAAACTGGGTTAGCAGGGGCAACGTCGCTTTCAAATTTTTAGCACACGTATCCATAAACATCCGCAGAGCTTTAATTTCCAATTAGCCCTGGCCGCTTCCTTCGTGTCTCTTTATGGCATCCATAACTGTCTGACGAGCTTTTCAGTTACTCTTCCACGTTACCCTCTGAATTAATCGCTGCAGGATTCCATCCTAATATCTTGCCGTAAATGCCTTCTTAACGGCCCCTTTACTGAGACCCTCGCGATTTCGTTAACAGTCTGCCATTCATAGCTTCAGAATTTTTGTCGTATTTACGTTAGCTTAGTCCTTCTTCTGATGATAAAGTGACAGTTTGTAACAAATAACATTTTGGGCTCATTAAACTAAACAATTATTTATACTAGAAAGTAACGTAGATATACAGGGTGTCCGGAAAGAATGGAATTCAATGACAAGGTTGCGTATAACGGATCCCAAACTTGTGAAGTATTCGCGGAATATTTTCGTAGTGTTTTTGAGCCTTATAGGCCACCATAAATACTGTTTGTATTTTGATTTTGATACAATAAACAAAATATCCTTTACTAAGGAGGGTGTGCTCGAATGCCTTTTACACCTTCATGATAGTAAAGGGGCGGGTACTGACAGCATACCTGCTCTTTTTGTGAAGAAATGTGCCACAGCTTTAAGTGAACCATTATGTTTAATTTTTAATAAACCACTGCCAACAGGAGATTTTCCATCTCGTTGGAAATCCGCCTTTGTTATCCCAATTTATAAAAGCGGTGATAAGAATCTAGTATCAAATTACAGACCGATTTCTAAATTGAATATTTTTAGTAAGGTATTTGAGCGTCTAGTCCATAACTCCCTGTTTGCAGCAATTAAGCCATATATAATTGCACAGCAGCATGGTTTTTTCCCTCATCGATTTGTGGAGTCTAACCTCATCGAATATTCCAATTTTATTTTAAATTCTATGGACAGTCGGATTCAGGTGGATTCCGTGTACACAGACTTCAGAAAGTAGTTTGATAAAATTGACCATTGCATCATCTAAGCTCGCGTTAGCTTGAATGTCCTCTTACGTTCAAGGTAGAACACAAATAGTGTATATAAATGGAGAAAAGTCATTGCCTTACTGAGCTACATCGGGTGTGCCTCAGGGCTCGATCCTGGGGCCTGCATTAAATTTTGTAATCATCTGCTCTATGATGATGATCTTAAAATATTTGCTCCAATAAACAGTGTCATTGATTGTATTTTGTTCCAGGCTGATTTAAATACTTTTTACAGCTACTGCAGGAAAAATTACTTAATAAATGCTGTTGTATCTCATTCACCAGAAACTTAAAAACTTTCTTTTATTATTATAATTTCATTGGCACTGTTCTCGAAGTTGTTCACAATGTCAAGGATTTAGGCATAACGTTTGATCATAAAATGTTATTTAATCTGCATATAGACAATATAGTCGCTCAAATGCTAGGTTTTTAAATAAGAGTAACAAAAAATTTCAAATCCTTTGATGTCATAAAAACCTAGAAAATACCTAAATTTCAAAGTGTCGTGGAAGCAGTGCAGGTACGCCACTGGCCTTTATTTTGTTTATGACGTGGACGAAATGATAAATCACCGAGGAGAAATCATTTTCGAATCTCCACGGGGCCGTTAACGCCAAAGCGCATTTTAATATGCGATCGCGTTATTATAAAGCTATTTTTCGCCTCTAGCTGTCAATGTAAAGCCACTGGAAATTAATATCGCGGAATGTTATTATTTCCAAGAATGCCCGTCCGTCCGGGCGACTAGTTTCTATGAAATTTTTAAATGCCGATTCAGGCTCGAAGTATTTTCATCTTGAATTCACTTCTCCGTCTCCCAGGTAAATTAATGGTGTCCGCACGAGCCGAAAAGAGAGCACGTCGGATAGATATCGGCTTCCTGTATCCGGTCTGTAATATCCCCAATAACTCTCGACTTTGTTGGAGCAATTCGTGAATGTCAGAAATCGAAGATACTTCGTCTATAACACGTTCGCCCTGTTACGGTTTGGTAATTACGTTACTGGCGAAACTTCGTCAATATTTAAGATAGACAAGAATGGTGCAATTATTTTTTTAATGGGTTTATGAAAGAAAGGGGTCGGATTTAAACATTTTTGTATCTTTTGCTGGACAAAAACAGTTGGAAATTTGTAGACTATTTAGGTATTTCTAAAAAGCACCACTACAGAGTTGTTTCAAAGTATGCGAAAAAATCGCGATTGCAATACCTGCGAAAATGTGTAATAAACGTGTAGTAAACAAAAGTTTTCTGGTTTTTGTAAAGTTTTAAAAATGCAGGTATAGCTAAATGCTACAATGTCGTACTTTTCTTTCTACAGAACAAGGCATTGATACGGAAAGCATTACATACGTTACGGAAAACAGTGCGAGATAATTAATACCTCAATTAGGGCCTCTGTATTACCTGGTTATAGGAGACGCAATTAATCTGATAGGTTCATGTGTTTTAATCTTTTGTGTACTAAATATATATAGTAAGCAGTTTATTACAATATTTGTTCTTTATTGGAAATACGCTTATTTTGTTAAATATAGGTGTGTATATAGAAAACATGTTAGATCTAATGTATATCTCATCTAAGCAATTATTACAATCCAAAGTCGGGAGTCCCTCAAGGATCTATCCTGGGACCAATTTTGTTTTTAATTTACACCGCTGATTTACTCTCGCAGCCCAAATTTTCAACTTAGGTGGCATACGCTGACGATACTTACCTTTTACACCATTTCAACCCACAGAACATAGAGAGGGCATGCTTAGAAATGAATGAGGACCTATGCAACATTAGTGAATGTTCTAGTAACATTAACTTAAAGTTGAACAGCAATAAGTGTTCTGTAGTATACTTCACGTGGAAATCGTCACAAAAATGTTTTGTGAAGGATGATATTAAATTACATGTGGACCATAATCAACTGCCTGTATATGAAAGGATCAAAAGTCTTGGTTTAAGTATAGATAATGACCTTCGTTTTAAAAATCACGTGTCTTCTGTTATTAAAAAATGTTATGTTGCTTTAAAGCTCTTGTACTCTAATCATCTTAAACTCAACTTTAAACTTTAAAAAAAATTATGCGAATCTCTAGTAATACCTCACTAACTTTATTCCTTTAGGGCATACTTTCCTTGTCTTAATGCCGTTAATAAATACAGACTTCAGAAGGTGCAGAATAACTGCTGCAGATTCATATTTGGACTAAAAAAGTATGCTCATATCAGTAAATGCATACAGCAACTTAAATGGGTAAAAATTGATCAACTTTTTCATTACCAACTTGCAACTTTCTTGTTTCGTGTTTTTCGATCCTCCCCGCCAAAATACTTGCGTGATAAGTTTCATAGTCATCGCAGCTTGCACTGATTTATCTCTTAGATATGTCCAGCATTTATCAATGCCTAGCTTCCGAACCTCCTTATTCACGCGGTCTTTTACTTATAATGCTATAAAATGTCATAATGAACACTATGATTTGTTTACTAAATTATGCTCTGCAGAAAGTTTCAAAAACAAATAATGTATAGGTTAAGTCATTAGCTTGTAATTATAGTCAAAGCATGGTACTATAGTTGTTTATGTTTTTGGTTTGTTTATTTCTCATATTGAACTGAGTTTATATTTTATTTTGGGTTGAGTGGAATAGCTACGCTAGACTTCGCCCAATAGTACGTTTAAAGTCCTATTATTATTATTAAAATCGCAGTCTTCGGTATTCCGATATCGATATTTTGACATTTGTTATTATTACAGTTTAATGATTCAGCGACATTCGAAATAACAATAAATTATTATCTGAAACTCAATACATTATTCCTTCAATATCTACAGATACTTCATAAATTACTTATTAGTAAACAACCAAATAATATCTTTGTCTTTGTAGCACAGCAAATAATTTTTGCAATTCTCGATTCATCGGTTGCTGCTAAAATGCATATTCTTTTTTGTCGTTGTCAAGCGGTATTATTACCCACAACAAATTATTGGCTGGTGTTGTTTAGTGATTCTTGCAAAGTGGTGTTGGTAAATGCAACTGTTGGTTTTCCGTGCAAATTGATATTGCTTATGGAAGCAAAGATTATTTGTAGTAATTGGTGAGATAATTTGCAAGTGTAGCTAAAATAAATTAGCAAATTTTTCTTGTTCTTCTTCTTGGCAAAAAGTTTTGCTGTCGCTATTTCTACAAAAGCTTTTTGCTAGCGCTACTATTTGTTTGTTTACCCAGCAAAACCTTTTCTCAGTGAACAATAAGCGAGATTAAGATAATATTTTGTCGGATAGATTGCTGTCTCTTGAAAACACTGACAAAAAGTTATTAGTCTGACGTTTCGATTACACCTGTAATCTTTGTCAAAGACGAAGAACCTCAAAATTTTGTTTGAACTTGTGTCTGGCTTATTTTGAGGTTATTCATCTTTGTTAAAGATTACAGGTGTAATCGAAACGTCAGACTATTAATTTTTTGTCAGTGTTTTCAAGAGACAGCGATCTATCCGACAAAATATTATCTTATATCATGGACGCTGAAAGCATTCACCCTCGAATAAGCGAGATTCCTTATTTTAAACATACTGCTTAAGGGTTTCATGTTTTACCTGAAGTTGTCCGCACCTGTTCTCCATTTGTATCTCAAGAGGTGGTCTGTAGCTTTGATTACTGTGTAAGCATTATGATGCGCAAGGTACAGAAAATGTTTGATTGCTTCCGCAAACATCGGTGTGTAAGAGTTGTTTCTTTTTAATCAACAACGACTGGAACAGTTTTTGAGCCAGTAGATATCGTCATTTAAGTTAAAGAATGCGAGCCTGTAAGTCCGACAAAAGGCGAAAAGAGATAAACGCCTCCTATAGTAAGCGCGGATCGATTCAGAAGCGAAACACACACACCAGCCGTCTGCTTCAATCGGAGCTTCATCAATCTCTTTGGCCATCCCATGCTGGGATAGTCGCATTCATTCGCTTCCATTCAAACGCGGATTTCGCACATTTGTTTCTTTGCTGGCGTTTTTTTTTGCAATACGATACGGCCGCGCACCGCACCACTGCGAGATCAAAGGGCTGCTGCCCTGACGTGTTTCTTTTTTCCTTTCGGCCCATCATATAAAGCCGAAACCGTTATGAATCGCGGGTTATAAAACTGGCTTTGCCCCCTTTGCAGTTTTCGCTGATTAGCAGGCTTGATATTGTTACGGCGTTCGCTTTTGTGCCTGTGTACATCGGTTTAGTTTGTTTATTTGAGTTGCACGCCTGACGGTCAAACGCGATTAATTGCAACACCAGCGCCCTTTGCGTCGAATCGCCCATAAAACGTGACCTTTCGAATCCTGGAAATGAAAGATTTGCCAGAGGAACACTCTTAATACTTATGGAACCATCTGAAGGGGTGGAATTATTTATTTCTCGTTATAATAACTGAGACGCTGATACACTTGATACAATGATGATGTAGAGCTTCTATATCCGCCTTGGAGATATACCTTCTCTGTTTCAGTTCAATGATAAGGTTGCTTGTAACGAATCACAAAATCTTACAGGAAATTACATGACGTAAATATTATTTGTAGCAAATATATATAATATATGATCAAAACTCTTTCTACCATTTTATGGTGTAGGGGCATGTTTATCTCTCTTTAGTTTTTAATAAACTGTAGCCATTCTTTTCTGCCATGCCATGTTTTAAGTGATTTTCTTCTATCATCTATCTATTGGGAGCCCTAGCTAAACAAAATTCTTCAACGGTTCCTATTATATGTCAATCTGCACATATGTTGCACATTTTTAGCTCTTTAGCTATATGCATTACCTTGCTTTTTTATGTTAATTTTTTTTCTGTCCACCACCCCATGTTAGTCTGCATGTGGACATAAATGCAGACCCTGTTATTGACACTCTTTGCATGTTTCTGTATCCCACATGTAGCTTTTTTGCTTTACTTCTATAAGTTTCTAGTATTTCGTCCATTACAACGTAGAAAAAAGTTGGACTCGGCTGCACACCTCCTTGTTTTAACCCTTCATTTGTGGTGAACGCCTTAGACTTTTCATTTCTGGTTCTTACATAGTTTTTGGTGGTTACATATGTATTATTATTAATTTTACATCTACTCCTTTTTTATCCAAACATTTCCAGAATTTTTTGCCTTTTTATGCGGTCGAACGCCTTTTCTAAATCACTGAAGCAGAAGTTTTAATTTTTTCTATTTGTTTCAGCGTAAATATATGATTCTGAACATTCTGTCCACGTCTTTTCTCCAGTATCCTTTCATATATCCCTGCTACGTTACTTAGCAAGATAATTCCACGATAGTTCTCGCAGCTCATTTTATCACCCTTCTTATATAGGCATAATTATACTAAGAAAAGATAAGAATCTTTTGTTGGTGCCATTCTTGTATATTTGTGTATTTCTTTGTGCCCATAAAAAGTATTTGCCACCACAGGATTATTCACTATACAATATTTTCCGTCCATTATTATTTGTAATCTTTCCTCCGTGTTTTCCTATTACATGAGTGTACGTTTGATCTCTGTTCCCCACTTTTCCGTTGAAATCTCCTGTTACATATATTTTCCCCGCAGTGTTTCAGTTACCAGTCAGTTCTATCCAGAATGTATCGTTTATCTGTTTACTTGCATTTAGTTCCTACACTACCAGTATGCTAATTTTTCCCTATTTTTTCCATCTCTAGTTGTATTTTTAGTAGTCTTTCTGATATTGCTTCCCATGACAGATCCTTGTGTATCAGGCATGCCACTCCTCCTGCATCTCTCTGCTCATATTTTACTCCACTCCATGTTAGCAAATGTCCCTTCTCTTTTAACTGCATACCTTGACCCTTCTTCTTTGATTCACACAGTGGTAGTATCTCTACCTTATCTTATGTTCCACGTTGCCAACTTCCATGTATCGTTTGTCCGTTTCTCATATCTTGTTTTTATTAATTATTTATTAATCTTGGTAGAGCTGTTGCTAGTTTCTTTGGGTCAGGTATCACCTCCTTTCCTATTTTGTCCCATTTTTATGATGATTCTACCCTAATTGACAATCGCTCGACGTCATTTCTGTTTTTCTTCCTTAGTAATTTCCCGCAATATCGCTTGTATGTGCATTTCTTCCTTGGTGAGGTCGTTTTGTAGAAAATTTGATACAGTAAATACACACATGTGCTCGAATGCCTTTAAATCTTGATGATAGAAAGGAACTTTTTTGTGGAGAAAAGTGCCCACAGCTTTAAGTTAACAGGAGAATCTATCTCATTGGAATTGGCCTTTGTTGTCCGAATTTACAAAAGCGGTGACTTATCACCTTAAATTTGGTAACAAATTACAGAAAGAGGTTTCTAAAATGAGTATTTTTAGTAAGGTATTCGAGCGTCTGGTCCATAATGTTTGCAGCAATTAAACCGTATATAAAGTCAAGGCTGGGTACCTTCTCGATAGCAGAAAATATCTGTCACTTCGTTGGTATTTCAGAAAAAACTACCCTTTTGGCGTCCTTTTTGAGGGGTTTTTATCTTTACAGGGGAACAAAAGGTCGATCTTATTTTCCCTTATATTATGAATTATTGTTTTGATTAGAGCTGTTGTTCTGGGAGTAAAAGCTCATTTAATCCGACCTTTGGCTGAGATTAATAAAATTAAATCTATATCCTATTAAAGCCTGATCACCATTTACCTGTTTTGTTTAAAGTGTGCGAAATGTTTATTTATGAACAAATAAGTAATTATATACAGAAGATGAAGTAAAATAAAAATTCTATTACAACTACTCGAGAGCACACGGAGATGTATTAAGATTTTACAGGGGATTTGAATAATGATGTATTTGTCACTTCTTCTTGCCAATACTTTCTATGTGAAAAAACGCGTCAGTGCTTTTTTGTTACGTATTTCTTGTACATTTTATAGTGTGGGTTAAAAATTAAGACACTCTTGTTGTTGCAGTTGTGAGCCAGCACTACGAGGTCCAGGTATACCACACACATGTCCTGGCAGGTAACACCGCAGTCCTGGCCTGCGTGATACCAGCATCCGTCAAGGAGTTCGTGACCGTCACGTCCTGGTCCAGAGACGAATCCATTTTGTTGCCTGGCTCGAATATGGGTGAGTGGCCCTAATTTACCTAATTGATGTCGTGCCATGTATCGAACKCCAGAGGACACCGTTATTGCCGGTTTGAATCCCTAGCGTCCGGTGCCCCGGCACTACTTTTAACTGGGAGTGCCGCGTGGTTTTAATTCGCGCTGAATTTATCCAGTTAAGTGCGACCCGGAGGGTAAAAAAACCGGGTTGTGGGGTAAAGTCCCCAGGCGAGATATGAAGCTTTCGGTGATGGCAATTGACGCTGACACGTTGATACATCCTGTTCCACTTCATCTACATCGACTGTTGCTTCTTACGGTATTCAAACTTTGTAAACATAATAATAATCGCCTTTATTAAATCTTCTTCCCAGTGGTAAACCTAAGTTCTTCCACACGGCGGCAAGGGCTACCTTGGAACCATCGATAACAGGTTTTACAGCATCATTAATCTTTACACGTCCAAATAGAATAACCACCGACTTATTTGCCTTCAAATTTTATGTATATGCCTCGGAGATGGTATAAAGCTAACCTAGATTATTATTTATTCTTTCACAAGCCTCAATACCAAACATTGTTTATCACTGTCTGAGTACGGTTACACAAGAAACTKTTTACTAAGCAGATAGGATCTGWTCCAAAATAGAAAGCTCTGGAGGTTAAAGCCGCCAGGGAGTACCCACCAACTCATTTGGAAAGTGTTGATTTAAGTAGTACTAAATCTGCATTGTGTGCTACCGCCCCTTCTAGTCCAATCTAATTTCTATCGAACCTACATATTATATATTGTAACTACTAGAAKAAGGATTAGCTGAGTATATTATCATTTTATGAAATACAGTTTTGCAAATGGAAGCCTTTAGTTGTCAAAGTGTGTCAATAGTATCAAAAATTCACACCAACATCGCAACATTTCGAAACAATATGCCTGCAAACCTTCTTTTATACATTGACAACTTATTTTCGTACTAACTGCGTGCAAAATGAAATTGCAGCTAAAACACACTGGGCATTCGCGTTCTTGACCGGTTGAGGTGACGTGGTTAAATGGTGGTAAATGGACCAAAAGGCCGCGAACCACAAATATTGCATTTGCATATTCAGTTTTGTTATTATTGCATACCGGTCCAAGCCGCAAGCTCACTTTGATGGCTGTGCATTACCTGTAACACGGTATTGCATGCCGGGCACATGCAGTAATTAAATACATATTGGTAAATGAATAAATGGGTACCTATGTAAAATGCAGCCATGGCGTTGTTAAAAAACTATCCAGTAATAAATATTATATCGTCAGTGGTTGCAATGTTAGTATATTGGGAGTAACCTTACTTTGATTATTGTGATGAAAACAACTTCGTTCACCTTGTTGTGTTACTTGTTCTGACGTATTTTTGTGTTACTGTATAAACTCTCTATGCTTTTTCTGAGCTTGTTATATATACTCCTTTGCTTCATACTTTCCCAGATTACTTTTCTACGGATGTTATCAAATGTTTTCTCTAAGTCCAAGAATACTAAACAAAGTCCTGTTTCTTTGCCTATCTTTTCAGCCATTTGTTTAATCGTAAATATATGGTCCTTAGTGCTTCGCCTTTTTCTAAACCCGCGTTGTGCTTCGTGTAATTGTGGTTTCTCTTGATTTTTGCTTCCATCAGTTTTTCATAAATCTTTGCTACTTACACTTAACAATGTAGTTCCCACATTCTTTTATGAATGGGTTCAATTATCCCCATTTTCCAGTCATCTGGTACAGCTCCTTTATTCCATGCCGCCTTTCCTCTTTTATATTATATATGTTTTTCACTTCTTCCTCTCTTATAACGTTCTGATGTTTCTCTTCGGCACCTCTATAATTCGTTTTCTGTACAATTTGTTTCACATTAGTGTTGCTTGTTTTTTATCTGATCAACAATGTATTTTTATCATTTCTGGAGTTTTTTAGTACTTTATAAAATGGCTTGTGGTTTGCTTTGCTGTTTTCCTCCATTATGCTTTGTTTGTTCTTACTAATGTCTTTACATGTTCGCTTGTTTCTTTATGCGATCTTAGGTATTTGTATTTTTCACATCATAAAGTAATGGTCACTCTTACTCTTATATCTAACAAATCTGATCTACTATTTTTATCAATTAATATATAYTGTATTGTTGATTTCTCCTTCCTGTTTTCAACCTCTCCTGTGTATTTGTGTAGGTAAATTTTTATGTTGGTGGAATGTATTCCCCCACTATCCAGTAATCCGTTAGTTCTTGTTCTTTGTTTCTTCTCCGTTTTTACTGGCTATCCCTTTATCTATATTTGATCTTCCAACTCTACTATTTAAACCCTCGGCTAACTCCCGAAACTTAGTTTTATTTTCTGCTGTAGGAATACCAAAACAAAATGAGTTTTTCTTGTCCTTAAGTCACAAGTGAAGATCTTCATCACATCGTCTGCTCATTTTGTGAGGAGCGTATGTTTGGTGTCGATCTTTAAGTCTCAATTTGGAAGACGCAAAATAACCCTTCACAAATTCACTTATGTTTCTTAAGGGTTTTCTATGGGTTTCTATTAGGGCGTGTTTTATTCCACGAAACACAGATCTGTTGAGATGATCCAAATATATCAGCTGAGATTTGAATATAATATGCTAACCTAAACCCCAGTATCAACTCCATCCGAGAAAATGTAGACTTATTCTAGACCGCAAACGGAAGAGAACACGCTGTAATGGAAAAGTTATACGAACTTTTGTGTGTCTAAGGTTCGAATTTGCACGTTCCCGGCATATATCCGATATATCCTTTCCGTACGTCGATTTCAATCGCGGGAGCATTTGTTTCGGAAGATATGTCTGGGAAATTGATATTAGAGTGTTTATTTACTTAGCTACAAGCCCCAAGCCGGGGAGAAATTCCAGTTCTACCCCACAGTGACGTTCCCCCGTTCGATCCTCGTTGTTTTATTGGATGAAGACGACCGGGCGACAAGTTCGTATTCAATTTAAGTTTATTCGTTTCTTTCCTCCCGTGCGGCCGCCACCGTGTAACTAAGTTTTCCACGCAGCAGAAATCCGGAGGTGTCAACAAAAGCGTAATACGCAAACGACGATACGGCGGGCCGCCCCAAATCTCGAATCATTAAAATGACAACAGCGTCGCCGAGCACTTGCGGGGAAATAATAAACTTCGGGATGTTGCCTTCCCTGGCAAACCTACTGGGGAATCGCGGTGCAGATACGGCCCCCAGGCGATTCCTCCTCGGCGCGGTTCCAAAATTGGATTACGGTGGCAATTTTTGAATTCAAATTTGGATAAGTTAGATTGAGAAGTTGAGACTGTGCCACTAGGGCAAGGTGATGTAATAATGATAATAATCGTCGTCATTATCATGAAAAACAAGAACACCGCACAACCCATTGAAGCTGTGAAGAAAGCTGCAGCACTCAAGCAACAGCTTTTTTTTTAATTTCTCAGTTTATTTCTTCATTCTATACCTCAGAGGTCAACTGTGTTAAAAGTCACAAATGTTCAATTTCATACATAAATTTCTTTTGACTCACACAATGTCTGAAGATTTGTAGCACGAGGAAATACAACTATGCTTTTGAACTCGTATGTTGCTATCAGGAAATTTTCCTTTCTGGCTGTTTCTTCAGCACTTCTTGGGAGATTTTGCCTCTGAACCTTTTTTTTTCATGCTTCTTACACCTGTCATATTTTCACAAGTTATAGTCTCCATTGCTTTCTTTTCAGATTTTAATTAATTAAGTTTATACATTTTTTATTTAAAACTTCTAGAAAGTAGAGGGCTAAAGCAGCTACCCAAAACATATCCTGAATTTTTTTACCGGAATTCATTTTTCACTGCATCCAGTTGTTCTTAGAGATAAAATAATGGGATACCCAAGATTTTAGCAAATTTATAATGGAGTTGGTTATAATTGTCTATTATTTCAAAAAGAAGAGTATTCATCCAAGAAAATAATGCTTTGTAGATTTCAATGATTAATCTCCAAAATTAGAGTAATTATTACGATGTAGTCTGTATAATACTCCAATTGCAGTAATGATGATCGTAATCGATGACATTATCAGATGAATTCGAAAGGGCTACTGCATTACCACAAGTCTCCTGATCTGTATTAAAAGTGTATTATTATTTATCTATTTTCACCTTGTTTTCCTAGCATCCATACTTGTTCAGCGCATCTTTTGCACTATTTATTGAAATAAATCACCAAAGTATACATTGTCGCCGTAGCTCCCTAGTGCGTGGGATTTGTTTAAAAGTATATCGTCTCCAGAAGTAAGCATTGTAATGGAAGAGTTCGTTAACTGTTGCATACCCCAGCATTGTAACATTTTCCTACAACCCTTTCAACTTGTGCTGTGACCATGTTGAATGCTATTGCTGCCAGCTGTCGCATGACCGAAGTAAACCAACATAAATAGCTCGTTAGTAAGATTTTCCACCTTCAAACGCACGTTTCCATGTACGAGTTACGTGGGTCGTGAAAAAATATTCTTTAGCGACTTTCTTGTTCGGGTAAAAATATTTATAATGAACGATGAGTACTGACCTGTTAAATTAATCATTAGAGGAGTCCTGAAAAGTGACTTCACACGAAAACGATCTTTGTGTCGTGAGGAAATATGAAGGCACGCCATGCTTCTTACGTACCTAGTAATATCAGATCGAGTTTCAATTAGGCTAGCTTAGATGTTCTGTCGATAATTTTAGCGCGGGGAGGGAAATGAGATTTAAATGAGAAGAAGCTACCGGAGCTCAGATTGCTGCCACTGTTTGTTGGAACAGATCAAATTGACAGTAAGAAATCGATTTCTGAAGAACTATATGAAGCGCTGGTTACTTCTCGTTACAGTGAGTATTTACCTTATTAAATTAATGCAACGTTTCGCGAAAAATACTAGGTTTTATTCACCTAATTAAATGCTCGCCACGGTCACCACAAACTGCCTTGCAATTCTACAGTCGTTGGGCAAAATGTTATGGGATATTGCGAAGCTTATTTGTTATACTTTACACTTGACCTGATTGATGGTTTTGATCAATTGCAGGCGGTAGAATGGTTGTCACTTACAACACCGGAGAGCTACACATAAGGAACGCAAGACTAGAGGATGGGATGGCCCGTTACTCTTGCCTAACTTTACATACGCTTAGTCAAGAAAGAAAACGCAGTGCTGCAGCAATTCTCACTGTAACAGGTAAGCATAGTTTGATATCGTGTGGTCACTCTAATTTACCATTGTTGACATTTAAGAGTGGTAAAAAACTTAGTGAACGATTGTCCTAGTCCAACTAATCAATGTCAACATTTTGTTTAAACCTTCTAAAACAGAGAACAACTGCATATCTATATTTTTTAGAAGAAGTTCTAAAACCATAAAAATGTATATTCATCTCAATAATATAGAAATTCTACTGCACTTTAACATGGTCTAAATAGTCACTATAAATTCTTGCCTTTTAAGAACTCTTATGGTTTTGGTTTTTATATCCATTTAGTGTATAAAAGGAAAAATACTTATACCTGAAGTTACAGTAAAAACTAGTTGAGCAAAAATTTCAACTCTAAGTAAGTTTTCAAGAATAAATATCAAACAACTATTGTGCAATAAATTAAACATTTTTTTTACATAGACTAAGCTTATTGGATTTCTGAAAATGTTTAAAAAAGTTTTGTTGTAATTGCAGATGGTTCACGACATATTAAAATAAGAGTTTTTGTATATGTGGATAAACTAATTTTATTTTCAAAACAATCATGTATTTTTTTCTGATGGGGTTACTTCTCACTTTGAATAATAAAGTCCGATCAGAAATATTCTGCGAATATGGTTTTGATAGATTTGAACACATTTACCTGCAACCTATTATGTTCTGTCTGCTAAAAAATAAAGATAGATTACCATGAAAGTATGACGGCTGAAGTTTCTGACAATTGGTTTGAGATTAGACTGCTGCCAAAGCTTCCGGCTGGTTCTTGTTATGTACAGTGATCCAGTGACAGTGTGGTTTAATTTTAACAATATGTCTTCTCTTAACTTAACATATTTTTGTGTTTGATGTTTCATTTCTTGTACTTAGACGGGACATCCTGTATATTCCCCCCTTTTGCTTGGTTGTTTTCGGATACGTACTGAAGCCGAAGAGATTTATGTTAGGTATATCTTGAGAGCAAAATGGTTCTAAAAGATGTGTTATATCGTTCCAGAGCCCTCAGGAAGCATGCCCCCTAGATTGGCTCCTACAGTTCAAACGCTGATTTCCGCTGAACGAGAAACAGATATCCACCTGGCGTGTTCGGCGCAGGGAAATCCTCCCCCAACATTCAGGTAAGGTTGCACCAGGCTTGTGCAGATCGCACTACGCTCGGCGTGGTGGCACATTCCCATCGGCGAGCATGTTCACTCCCAATTACACTGGATTTACCTTGTTTGGATTATACCGGGTAAACTTCCCGAAGGCGTTAACCTATATGCATTAAATGGGGTTTCTGAAGCTCGCCAACTAAAGGGTGCAAACGACACGTATAGTATTTGCTTGTGTACTCGGGAGCAAGCGATAGTTGCATTATTGTGGTTTGGGAAGTGTGCAGTCTCAGTCCAGTGCTTAACAGATGAAGCAATCGTGATTTCCAAACAGTCTAAAAAGTAGTGTTTTTATTTATTTTTCCTAAAATTAACTGTGTACGTGATTATTATATTCAATGAATTTATTATACGGTTATTGCCCAAACAAGGTCATCTACATATTATACTAAATAGGGGACTTTACTTTTTAACACGTGGATACACAATTCCATCCATTGCATATAGACCCATTGATCTATCTAATATTTGTTTATAAAATGCATTGGTAAAAGTGGAGATCATTTTATTAAATACGAAACTGATAATTTCTGAATTTCTGATATTCCTTTTCTATAAAGATTTAGTGAAATGACATTTGAACTAACTAAACAATATTCATCTGGAAGGCAATGGTTATTACATTTATTATAATTGTGACACTAGGTTAAAAAACACAGGAATAGGCAAAGCTTGTAATGGTTGTGGTTATATTATCTTTGTTCGAAGCAATAAGTGGGTCTAGTTCGAATACAAGCATAGGTAAATTAAACCTCTTATCTTCTAAACAGATTTTACAATACTTCTCTTGGCTTAGTTTATTAAATTTTACAAAAAAAAAGAATTAGGTAGCATGTAAATTCTTATCAATCATCGCATTTAAGTCTATAGATTCGTGAACGAAACAAAGGCGGACATTTGTCTTTTGCATAGAAAAGTGAGAAGATCCTTCCTTCGCAAACGTTATCTTTCCAAAGATAGATATGATGATGGACTACACTGCACTGAAATAACGAACTAACCTGTAATGGATTGCTGTAAAAGTGAACCCCCACACTTAACAGCAAGAAAACGCTTCAGAGTGACAGGTCATTTGTTATTTAGGCAAAACAAGAGAAAACAACGAATTCGAGTTTCGTTCAGTGCTACTACACCTCAGGGTGTATATTCTGTTGCCAAAAAAATCCAGCATGATATAATCAAAACACAACATTTGGTTGTACGCTCCACAAAGACGATTGGATTTTTCTTTTACAGCTGGTATCATGAGTTCGGGAGTCATTTGCAACCGATCTACGCTTCACCTAGGTTTGAACCACTGCAAGATATCCTTCTCATTCGGAAAGTACGTCTAGAAGATAACGGCAGGTGGACCTGCAAGGTTTCCAATCATTTTGGGGAGCAAAGCTTAGATGTACACGTGACCGTCACCTCCCACTTGGTTGTTCATGTACTGCCACAGCTACAGGTAATTAACAATTTTTTTGAAATTACTACTTACTATTATTGCGTAGCATTCAAAAGCTATGGACAGTCGACCCTTTTGTGGAGAATGTTGTAAAAAAACTTCAACGCCAAAAGTACTATTCTTGTATGCAGAGATTTAGGATCAATTCCAGCACATCAATGTAAACAGTGTAGAAATGAAACCAACTTTCAGGTCAAATACCGAGCGTAAAGTATTATAAAAATAATCATTTTAATTATTTAATTAATTTTCTTTGAATGTTTTTTTTGGTGCTGTTGACATCATTGCTCGACTTTAGAGTGGCTCAATTAATTTCTTATCCCTTATCATTTCTAGCTATTAATCTTTGTTTTCCCTGACTTCTGAATTATCCTCTCTATAGTTGTTTTCTTCGATGTAATGCACGGTCTTCCTCTTTTCGTTGGTCTCCGCTTAGTTCCCAGGTCTTCCTTAATATGTGGTCTACTTCTTTTCTAGATGTGTCTCTAGTATTTCGTTGCGTATTCTTTTTATGATAGTTCTGCTATCCAAGAGTTCCGCTTTTGTCGCACGCGTAGTATGTATTTGGTTGAATGATATTATTGCCTTAGATTGTCATTTTGTTATTTCTTGAGTTATTTGCCTAAGCATTGTGTTCGCTCTTCTGTCGGTTGTGACATACATGCATACTGTTTCCGTCTTCTAGGATTTCTATATACCACTATTGTGTAATTTCTTATATATATATAACTAGATACACGGAACTACTTTACTATAGCGACACCAACAACAATAATAGTATCATAAACATAAGTTCCTCTTCTTTTCTTTCCTTGTACTTTTGCCTCCCACACTAGTTTTGCTGGTCTTTACTCGTTCATTCTCACCAAGTCCCCTAACCACTTTAATTTATTCTCTTCCATAGTTGCCAGTTCTTCTCTGATTCTGTCGTTTCTTATTCTGTCCATTCTAGTCACCCCTTTAACACGTCTGAAGTATTTCATCTCTGTTGCCTGCAGTCTACTTAAAAGTCTATACTTAACACCCAACTTTCACTACCATATGTCAATATGGTATTGTATATGGTATTGTATACCGTCATTTTTGTCTTCTCACTTATTTCCTTTTTACTTATTAACGCCCTGTTTAGTGAGTGGTACACCTTTATTGCACTAGTGATTCTTTCATTTATTTCTTCATCCATACTTTCATTGCATTGTATTGTAACTCCTAGGTACTTAAAACTTTTAACTTGTTCTATTTGTTTCCCATTTATTATTATGTCTATTTTTTTGTCCTCCTTTCCTATGACCATTGTTTTAGTCTTGCTCGTATTTATTAACATTTTACGTTTTGCTAGTTCATTCTCCCACAACTCTACATTTTGTTGTTCTGCACATTATGAATTAAACTCTTACAATTTATGTAGTGTCTCGATTTCTGCAGCTTGTTTAGATTGCTTTTTCATGATGATGCTGACGTTTCCTTGTGTGATTTCGTCTATGTTTGTCCGATAGCTTGCTGGAGCTCTACGTCGGGTGATGTTCTACGGGATCCTTCTTGTCTGTGCGCATTTTTATATTATATATATTCTTTATGACCATGGGTTTATTTCCATGTCTTCCTGGTCTCTAGACAAGATTATCGCACTATCATAGTGTTTACTTTTACTCCCTCTTTCTGGTCTTGCCGCTAAGATATCTTCTGAAGCCATTTTGTTCGAAGTCGTTTAGGAGTGTTGGGATTCTTTTGAGTTGTATTCTGGGGGTAGACCTTGAACGGTTTCTCCCAAGCTGCTTCCGCTTCCACATATTTTACTGATTTTCTTCTTATTTTTCTTACCCGATTTTGTGTTATTGCTTGACAACGTTCTCCCATATATGTATCTAGTTCGTGAGCCAATGTGGTCCATAGAAGCGTCAAGAAATCCTAATAATCTAACATAACAATTAATACAGACAGAAGGCGGGATGTATAAATTAACAAATATGATGTGTTCAATCATACATACATGTTGACATTTACTTGCTACTCTGGAAGGCCCCGGGGCTCCAGAGTTTTTGTTTTCAACCTAAAGCATTCAATAAGATTTTTCTTCTGACTCTTGTTGGAAATTTATATTAAAGTCATCTGCCATAAATACTTTTGCATTTGAATTTAATACCAGTGTAATTTTCCTAAAAATATGTCGACGTTTCCTTCCCTTGATCGAAATACAGCCAATACAACAATACCCGAATAAAATGAGGGAACTCCAAGCCCTCAATTAAGGCATCACACCGATTTTCCAGGTGATAAATTCAGGGGATAACGCCGTGTTCAACTGCACGGTGTCTGGCTCCCCAGTGGGTCCAGTGGAATGGTTCAGAAACGGGGAACCGCTGGTGGCGGACGACAGGATCAGGCTGCTGTCTCAAAAGACGGTGCTCGTGAACGGGGTGACACGCCACGACCGGGGGATGTACCAGTGCATGGTGCGCAACGAAAGGGAAAGCGCTCAGGGTGGCGCCGAATTGCGACTTGGTGGTGAGTGTATAAACCGTCTATAGGAGCGCCCTTTGCAGCTTCTTGTTTTATTATTTCAATAACGACGAGAAAGAGTTTATTCCATTTGATGCGAAGCAATAAAGCGTAGCGGAAGAAAAATTACACTGGTCTAGCTCTCGCGGCCATAACCGTTTCGCAAGTGATATCTTCTCTGTGCAATGAGCGTCTTTTGTATTCCACACAGTTGCGCGACTTAATACTACAGCGGAAGGTGAAGATATTTATGGAACGATGTTCCTTATGAAGTTTAGCTTTATTGTGTCGCATTTCGCTGGTCGTTTATACAGAGTGGCCTTGCCTGGGGTGTAGCTACTAGTGTTGTGTAGTAGCATCGAATAAAAAATTTCCCGGTTCGTTTTTGAATCTTATTGCTTTTCAAATACCTAATATTTTTTTTGTTTTTATTAATAATAGTAAAGAATTTATTGTCCAACAGTTGAAAAACCAATTACAGGACAATATAATTTTATGTATTAAATGCTACTACAATCAACAACAAAAGTACCTGAAAATTAAGGACATATATCGAACTAAAGTACTAATAATTCAAAACCTCCTATTCTTACATACACAATAGGCGATCTTTTTAAAATATTTGTACTAAGAAACCACCCATGTGGGTACAAAATAATTAAGTTGTTCGATTATAGCAGGACAATCAGTATTGTTGTGTAATCATCATCAAATTTGAACATGTGCACTAAGTATTACAATATACGTTAGTTGAGTCTCTAGATATTCTTGTACTGAATAAAATCTGCGTTGTAAAAGCAACTTTTTGACTGTCTTTCTAAAAGAAATTGTGGTTAATTAACGTACTTCGGGCGGAAGGTGATCACAAAATTTTATGTACCAGTAATTATGGATTTGCTGATGGGATCTTGCCAGGAGATGGTAGGGTATTCTTATTTCTCCATGCTTTCTGATGTGATAGGAGTGGTAAAAGTTATATTCCTAGGAATTTAATACCTTGTTCTTTTTGTTTGGATGGAGAAGTGTTTTTGTTTTTTCAGTGTTTATTTCAAGTGATTGAGACATTGAGCTTTGTTTAAAAATGATGCGTGGTCTGCATATACGAGTAGATAACAATCCAGTGCATCAATACTTGGGGATACATCATTTATGTATAAAATGAATAGAAAGTGACCAACGATGGAACCTTGTGGTACACCTCTTGTGATTTCTTGCCATATTGAAAAACCCGCTGCCATGGCAACTCTTTGCATTCTATTTGTCAGATAGGATTTAATTAACTTTAATGGCACTCCTCTTATCCCAGAGTACAGAATGTTGTGTAAATCGCAAAATGCTACATGAGTTATCATAGTTCCAGAAAATGCTTCGCAAACTTTAAGATCAAATTGTTTATTGCTGTTACTGTTGAATGGTAAATCCGTGTTGGTTCAAACTGATGATTGATTTAAATGAATGTAAACAACTTTGTTTTTTATGATATGTAGTTCCATAAGCTTCGATTCTACTGTAAGAATAATGTTTATGGTATTTTTTATAGCGCATGCGTTTTTATATTAACGTCTTTGCGATTGTCTAGAAAATGTTGGCATATTTTAAGGTTGAAGCGAGCGAAATGTATGTCTCTTGGCCAAAACTTACTCTTGTACACAGTTTTTTCGTAACGTGTGGTACATCTATGAGAAAACAGTTGTTATTTGACATCTTCGAGCTCATTTCCAGCCTTTGACTTGGATGTCATCAGTTGCAATTTGTGTGTTTTTCACTATATTCGCCGTTAAGTTATTGTGTGCTCTTGAAATAAATAGCCATATCTTTTTTTCGCCATCATTTTTAAATGTTCCTCTTTTTTACCAATTCTTATATTTAGCTTTTGCCTATGGTCTTTTTTTCTATTTCGTACTTCAGTAAATCCATATCATATTCAGTTTTTTCCATGAAATGTAACTCTTTATTTGGTTGTGATATATTTACAGGGTTCTGAGGTTTAACTTAAATTTCATTTGTTTTTGTTAAAGGCACCTGCTTTTTCTTTAGCCTCCTGAAATTGCTTGGTAGATCGTATTAAAAGCCCCAATAGTTTATTAAAAGCAGAAACAGAGAAATTTAAGTTTAATTTCGCTACTGGTAGAGATAAATTTGTTGTTTATCTATACACCTCATCTCTCTAAAATAACCAAAGTAATTTTAACTGTGTATCCTTTTACAAATAGCAAAATTCTACGATGAATTGCTTCATTTGTGAGTTAAAAAAAAGCACAGACGTTTACTTGTGGCTAGCATCCATCATACTTAACTAACGTTGAATATAAACAAAACACCTGCATAAACGCAGAATAAAACTCGTGATATAGCAAAAAAAACAAGGAATAAACGATAATAGCTAAGTCGTATCACTTACAGAGCAGAATGCCAGAGAGCTTTTCGCCAATACCTCGCTTAATATGTGATGAATAATATTACCCTCGGTGGCGTGTAATTTCCAGGACTTTCTTACTCCCCATCAGAGATACCGTGACTCAGGTAAAGATTCTTTAATGAAGTGATTTATCATCTTACACCGCCTTAACTTTTAATGATATTTTCTTTAATTTTCTTCACGAAACTTGCCTTATATACACTCGCTCCTATTCAAGTATAAAATTATTTTATGAGAAAAGATAGGAAACCCCGGGCTTACATGATATATTGTTGACGGAAGTTGAAACTCATTTCCGGTTGGTTTTTCATCCCCCGTTCCGAGCACAAGCTCGTCTGGCCTTCTAAAAGGGCGCTGCGCTACCACCTTTAGCATTTTACAGCAGATTTTTCATAGATTCAGTGAGTGGTGAACGTAAATTATAAGCTAATGATCTGTATGTGCATTGTTTGTGAGCAACATTCCGTCTATGTATTAAGCAAAGTGGATAAAATTTGCCACAAGAAACACAAGACCTGTAACAGTGAGTGCGACAGTTTTGTAACTTCGGGCATTTTTCTTCATCCTTTTGCAGGTTCCTAATATTTTGAACATTCCATCTACAACTCTCGGCTAACTAGAAATATTTATTAAGTCGTCGATAATCATCGTATTGAACATAGTAGAGTAAATTTTAAATTCATACGATAACAAGAAGAAATAAATCAAATTCTTCATGAATATGTGTCTAAATGAATCACAGGCTACTGCAGAAATTCGCCTTCAGAATATACTCCGTTCAAGAGAAAAGTAAAAAAAAAAAATCAGAAATCGCCTTTGCACAGTTTCAATCAAGTAAGTGTGAATCTTCTAGACGGGGCACTAAATTAAAAAAGCGTTCTCTAACACAAATTGAATATAATTTGTTAAAATTGTTAACGAGTTTTTTTTAATTAACTCTTTAAATGGAGATTGTGGAATGACTGCTAGAAGCAGATCATTCAGAATAAATTGGACCAGATAGGTGTGAAAATTCAAAACTTAGAAATCTAAATTATTTATGATAGTTTGAAAAGACTTTGATGTTAGTTTTAAAAATATATTAATGGATCACAATCGAACCAGTTGTACCATTGCCTCTATCGAACACATTTGGCACCGCAGCGTTTAGAGGTCGGGATATTAATTTTTTTCCATTTCACCATTTCCGATATCCATTCGCAAAGCTCTTCCGTTTTTCATTTCACATGTCCTGACTGTGCGATTGATGCAGACACGATGCCGGAACTGCAGTACACCTTCATCGAGCAAGCCTTGAGACCAGGTCCGCACGTATCTCTTCGATGTTCCGCCACTGGATCGCCACCACCGCAGTTTCGCTGGCTTCTTGATGGGGAACAAGTGACTGAACTAACGGCGGGGCATAGGTAAGTTCTTAAATTCGTATAATGCAAATTCCAAGATTATTATTTATTAATTTTTAAAGATATCAAAATTTACTTACGTTAAAATTGATTGCTAAGGGAATTCTGCCTGCATTCGTATAAATTCAAAGAAAGGTACTATTTAAACCGCGATTTAACTCATTACTTCGAGATACGTAAAACAAACGCAAAAAACATGTAAATACCCAACAAACCAGGAACTTTCAGATCTGTTTTGAGGTATTGTACCAAAATGTGAGAGTGGATACGTTTTATTCTACTGTGTCAGCTGTTACAATAATTTTTTGAAATATTTCCAAATAACATTTTCAACTTTCCCCGTATTGTTAGAGTTGTCTTCTTTGCATTTTCCATCGTTTAATCACGTCGGCATTTCCAGTGGAATACCTTCGCAACGTAAATATTTCTAATGTTTCGATTTAGTATTCTGAACTTCCCCCGTATTGCCAGAATTCCCTTCAAAGTATTTCCAGTGGAATATGCTTCTTGTGGACCACTTTTTACCGCGCCGTCGACAAAAACCGCGAGAGATTAATGCGAATCAGTGTGGTTTCCACGAGCCGTTAGATTCGTATTTGGTAGCATTTGAAACAGGTATGTTGTGAAAATTCGCTGAACATATTGTGCAACGTTCATCCAAAAGTTTTGGGATTATCCGACCAACGAATTCTATTTGGACGCTAGAAGCTATTGGTTGTTTCGTTTGAGCTTCGTCCAAGCCGCTTTTGCGGGATTTAAATCACAACACCACACGTTTCGCTCGATATCGCTTCTTGTAAGAACCCTCTTCAGAGGTGAGTGCTATAATCGATTCTTTTTGGCTTTGTTGTAAGACGAATTTGTAACTATAGGGTTCTTTTCACGTTCTTGATTGTGATCGATTGTTCGAACTGCTTTTGTGAACGATTGCTTCCCTTGACTGGTTCCTGGATTCTTTGGAGGCCGCTGATCATACCACGTTTTCCCGAACATTCTATCGAACACGCCAGGGATTCCGGAGGTCATCTTACCAGAACCGAACCAGCTATGTCCCGAATCGAGATATTTTCAACGTCCCCTAGGATTCAACCCACTGCTTGCGTAACAGATAGGTCAACACTAGTTTCTAGTTCAAATTGACGGTTTTATGCGGTTTTTCCGAGATTTTATAGCTTAATCTTTCCAACATTTAGATCATAAATTAACTTACTCCAGCTCAACGTCATTCAATCATTCTTTATTAAGATTTCGTTTGATAAAGTACAGTAATTGCAATTTTAATTAATATTACATATTGTTTAAATGTCAAATACATATATAATTTAATATTATATAACATTTAAATCAGACTTGACTTAATTCTCCAGTTATACATCTCACTTGTTCGCTTGTTTTTTTTTTAATTTATGAAAGAACAATTTGTAAAGGGAAGAACTTGTAAACGTATGTGTGCACACTAACGGTATTCCATCGCTATCCCTGAAACAAAAGAAAAGGTACATTTATAAAAAAATTGTATTCATATTATCGCGAACGCATACTTACCTTATTAATCGAATAAGCTTTAATTTTTTTAAGGATACTTACCTTGTTATTTTATAGCGTATATTTGATTTAATAATCCTTTTGCATTTTAATATATTAAATTCATTTCTACTTTTGTATTCGCACTTCTGATAATAAATCTTGTGTTGCTTTTGGGTGAAACCGTACGTTTTTTTTTATATACTCGTCTCTTACAGTTGCGGTTGGATCACTTTGGGTGGTGTTTTGGAAATTTTAGCGATGTTTGTTGGTAAATCAGCGACACTTCGGCAGTTCAGCTCTTCTAGTGATTGAATTTCCGCTCAACTTTCTTGGTTTTGTTATTTATAAATATTTTGGAGGTAAATAAACCAAGTGGCGCTCACATTTCTAACGGAATAATTTGGTCAATTTCTTGATAACCCCGACCCGTCTCCACAGAGCTAGAGAGGCACTCAATTACCTCCAAATATTCGCGCGGAATCTTTAACCTGGGATCAATCGCGAGAGCTTTTGTTTATTGTTGTTTCGTGAACGTCACTTTAAACAGCTTGCAATTATAATATTATTGCCATCACGGAGTCTTGGTTGAACAATAACGTTTTATACAGTGAGTTCTTTACTCCAAACTTTACTGTATGTAGTTTTAGTTCGAAGGTTTCCGTGGCTGTTATCGATGACATTGTTTTCCGGGTTGCTTCCCACGTTGCTTATTTGATCTTGACAATTCGACACTCATGTCGATGTCTTCCTCAGAAGTAACCCTGAAACAGTTTCAGAGCTGGATTTGTTAAGAACCGCCGTCGTAAACTATTGTATTGTAAATTAGGGTTATTACAACCTTATGGTCGGCCGTTCTAAACTATTGGGATTAGTGGCACGCTTCAAAGTTCCCAAATGAGCCGTATTCAAAAAAATCTTGTTGGCTAAAATTTTAACTTTTCCACTATAAATTTTTGAAATTTGTTGGTAGTGATAATTTAGCAATCAATAAAACATAGAAGCTTTTATAACAAATTTTATTGAATGCAAACCTGATGCTAACTGACGCGACCCGCGATCTATTTTTATGTGATACTTTATTGGGTTTAAATTTTCCGATGTATAAAATAAAAGCCTTTGCATGTCATAACGAATTTATACAAATTTAATATAAAAACATACAAATTAGTCAGTAGAAAATTATTTACATTTGTTAGAAAAAATTTACAATAGTGCACATTAAAATTTGTACACGGTATCGATTATGTTCATTACAGCTTGTTAATGAGTACATCACAAGAGTCACAAACTAAAAGAAATTACTCACTATCACTTTCACTGCTAAAATCACGATTAACTTCTACTAGTAATTCTTGTACATGATTCGCTCTGTATCGATTTTCATTGTCCAGTACATGCCGCACTGAATTTCTCCATGCATCGACACTTGTTATTTCAGCTTCGTGTCTAATTTTTAGCAGCATTTTATTGCTAAATTCTCCACTGGTTCCTCGCCGAATTCTTTGTTTCAACTGCCCCCATATCATTTCAATGGGGTAATCATAGAATGGTGTGTCCACATTCAGAAGCGATGTCAATTTTAATTTTTTTCGAATATTTTTTTGTCATACATTAAAAGCTATTAGATGAWAAATATTTGTGGTTCAAATAATAATACCAWATAATGCTTATTGATTTATGTGTACGGAAAAAATTGCGACACAATAGCGTTCGAAGTGGACATTTTTAGATGGGATATACGACATCAATTTTTGATTGATTGTTTTTTTCTAAAGTCACATCTGTGATCACTTTTTTTCCTTTGAAGGAGACACTAGTATTTGTTTAAGCCGTTTGTGTTACATTAACCTGATGTGTCTTGTAATTTGTATATTCTGTATTACTCTGGTAGCATTTAGATATTTTTCTTTGTGCGACATACTTCGCACTAATTTATGTTATGCTATACTAACTTTTTATGTACACTTGCTTATCCTGTATAGACCCTTCGTTTGTTGGGTAAATATATTATTATTATTATTATTAATTCTACATGCAATTAAAAAAATAAACAGGGCTCATGGCCTACAACTATCAATTTTGCTAGTTTATCGCCGAATTCTGCTATTTATCTCTATCAGTTCACCTACAACCTTCGCGAATCATCAGCGCGGTGTTCAAAGCGGAAGCCAACTATACATGGCCATTTCAGCCGTTTATCTGCGGAAGTAACCCGCCAGTAACGCGTTAATTATCAGATAACATCTGACAATTAAATTAATTTACATCCAACAACAATAATTTTGAATGAGGCCATAGAGGAAAATGAAATGAACTAGTCAGTCTGACGGTACGTGATGGTCAACCCTGCTACGTAACCGCCTAAGTGTATATATGCAACAAACTACTATTCTTCTTTAAAATGAGTGTCTTCATTATTTCAATAAAACTAAACTCTCCGGCTCTCCTATATAACGGGTAATTAATTGTAAACCAATCATGTTTGAGTACAAATAGTTGACGTCAGCGATTTTCAGGAATGTCAGACAACGTATGTGTGGAAGTTGACGGAAGAATATTTTATCACCTGAAAAAAAACATTTAGATCACACGAGTCGGGTTGAGATCTAGAATGGGTTCCGATAGAATATTCACAAAGTGTTTGGAATTGAGAACATGTGGAGATGTTTTCCCCGTTAACCCTTCAGCAGAGGGTCATAAGTCGATAGTGCTATAAATGGGCCTGAGTGGGATTTCTCTTTTATAAATTTTTGGAAGACCGTGTAGACGAGGGAGTTTTAATTCCTCTGGAGCTAGCTTTTTCCTGATATCTTGAGGTACTGCTGGATTCTTAAGCATCGAATTAAGTTCTTTTTCAATTCTTGGAGTCGAGCCATAAGAAAAGTGTTCGCACAAGTTTCTCGAGTTAGGTTTATACCATAATCCTTATTCCTGCCTGATGATGCATCTTACAAGTGCGGTCTAACCCAAAAAGACTAAGATTTCAGTCTAACTCTGGCCGCGAAAGAATTACAAAATCATACGGGTTGGTAAATAGACTGATAAGATAGGTAGAATAATAATAGACTAAGATAGAAAAGCTTAAATCTGTCACGGGCACATACCACAACTTAAAAACGAACGCTTGGTTTCTCGGTAAACAGCTACACTTTTTTTTTCTGTTTAACAGATACGCGATGGGCCAGTACGTGGATCAAAACGGCGACGTCATAAGTCACCTAAACATCTCGAACATCAAGGTGGAAGACGGCGGTCTCTACACTTGTGTAGCCGTTAATTCCCTCGGTTCATCCCAACATTCAGCGAGACTCGATATTTATGGTAATGTATTATTCATGCCGGCGAATACAGCCTTTAACAGCTCCTGAACAACAGGTCCTCCGTTCATCCGCTCCATAGGACCCATAAAGGCGGTGGCGGGCACGAACGTTACCCTGCACTGTCCCTATTCGGGATACCCCATCAGTGGCGTGTCGTGGGAGAGGCACGGGAGGCAGCTCCCCGCCGACCTGATGCGGCACCGCGTCGACGAAGAGGGTTCCTTCACGATCGTAGGGGTCGATCAAGCCTTAGACTCGGGGATGTACAGCTGTTTCGTCACGGGTAGAGATGGGAAGAGGGCCAGCAGGGAGATACAGCTGATAGTGCACAGTCCTCCGGTGCTTGAGCCGTTCTCGTTTCCTGTTAACCTGCAAGAAAAGGGGAGGGCGCAGGTCACGTGTTATGTGACGTCGGGAGATATGCCGGTGCATTTTACTTGGTATAAGGATGATGCACCCATCTCTTCGTCACTTCAGGTATGTACATATTACGTGTTTCAATAGTAAAATGATTATATTTATAGCCATTGTCATGGGTGTACCAAGCTTTTGGTCCAAGGGGGGGGGGCAAGGGAGGAATTTCCGTTAGTGAAAAATTCAACATAAATAAAAATGTACCTAAGTAATTAACGAAGTATTTATTTTATGAACAATCTTCGTTGATTTTCTGTAAGGTGACTTAAAACTCGTCCTTACAATGCTATTGCATCCCTAAAACTTATTTTAAATAGACTTTCACAACTCTTAGTTCGGATGGATTTTTGCTCGAAATAACTGATATTTTTGAAAGTTTTTTATTTCTCTGTATTAATTGTTAAAATGTAACACGAGTTAAGAAATTTGGGGCGAAGAAGGTTGGAGTTACTGCCAAATACAAATATGTTACCGATTCTGTGTATTCCGTACAACAAAATAATGTATACTTAAACATATTAGAAGTGCTGAACAAAGTAGAAATCGTGTTATGACTCCTGACCAACATAAGCTAGTAACCGTTTGACAACGAKTTATTGAATGTCATTTTCATAGGTTAAAAAAATATGAGTTCTGGATGAAAATTGTGAAATACACTTCTCTATAAATTWTACTTCATTTACAATTTCGCAAATATATACTTAATTAATCAGCTAAATGTATGCAAGGTGGGAAGGGCCCAAAGTTTGCAGTCCAGTTCCAGGGGAGGGGCAGCTGCCCCCTCCCCCTTCGGTACGCCTATGGTCATTTAAAAAACCCAAAAAATAACATACACKGCATTTTGATACCTTTTACTGTCGAGAGAAAGCTTCCTTTAAATAATTAAATATAAAATGCATAACGATCGAATTCAAGATTATAAAAAGAGTTTTATAAAAAAAAACACATTTTGCCGTTACTCGAGCCCCTTTTATCTAAAGAATTCAACCTTTATACCATTTGGCATTAATGTTCAAAGTCAAATCAGTCAATTTTACACGCCTAATCGGTTCATATGATGAAAAACAATGTCTGAGGATAGCCTTATTATTTTTTTAAGTATTTGTAGTTGTAGGGTATGAGTGTCTGCAATTATAGTTTTAAATTTAAAAAATGATTTTTTAGTCGCACTGACATTCAGATCAATAGAGCTCGGCAAATATGCACTTAAAAAACCCAAAATATGCCCTAAAAACTTGCTCCTATGCACTTTGTTATACATTTATGTACTTACAAAACAAACAAATTTATTGTAAAAGCTACATTATACAACACAAAAAATTAAAGATTAATAAAAACGTATCTTACAATCATAAGGCATTTATTAATTATTACATTTATTAGTGTTTTCTACGTTGTCTAAATTGAAACTTTGTCTTCTATCAGTGAAGATTAATTTGTAGCCAATACAGCAAATTGAAATTTATTTATTAAAGACGGTTCTAAAGCTAAATTATCATAACCGCAGGAAATTCCTGATTTGATAATACCTTCATTTTTTTTTCAAAAAAGTGCAAAATTTTTCCTAGACCTTATTATTCTTACAAAGATTATCTACTGAATTAATTATTTTGATAATTTAATWTAGATAAATAMTTCGTTGTTCCGATGATGATTGATGAAAATATATGAACGAMATTTGTTTGAATATGRGCCAAGTGGCGTTTCAATAGRGGATTTTTGAAATATCAACACATTTTTATCGCATTACAACTCTGCGTCGAAATGCAAATTATATATTTAATTCCCTCAAAATTATTGTTAAAAAATCTACACAGTTTAACCACGTTCCCCACCTTGTACACATTGGGTGAACGATCCTTATATACTTGTACTCTAAGTGGGGCTTTCAGAAACACTTTTTATATCTAAAACAAGAGTATTTACAACTGGAGATTCTGACCTTAGTGCTTCAGCTACTTAATTTAAGACATTTGCAAAACAACTTGCATATATTAAGTTAGGAAAAAATATTTTTAAAGGACGCTTGTTTTTTTTCTGTTGGTACGCGTTCTGGTGAAAAATGGTATGTAAGAGATTCGTTTACGAACCTGCATAGTTAAATTATTGGTTTTTTGCAACCTTCAACAGCAACCAAATATCCGTTGTTTTCACTACTGTTTAAACTTCCTATAACCAAATTTGCAATATATTGTCCTTTAATATGCGTGGTTTCGTCAACAGAAATCTATATAGGATTATTTTTAATAGCAGCCTTAATCGCTTTTGCAGTAGGTTGATAGCTGCGATCAACACATTTTCTTGCTTAAAATCCTGATATCTTCTTTGCAATAGTTTCTTAAAAATTGTTGAAATAATGAATTGTTCAATTTTGCAATTGAGATGTTGCAACCCACCAGCAAACTACATAAATCCTGATTGAATTTTTTTGACCTAAATTCTTGGTTTGGTTTGCAGTAGAGGTGTTGAGCAAAATCTTGGGGCTTTTTTTGACGATTTTTGTGTGTAGCGGTTCCCAAGTGTTGATAACTTGAAATTTCTTTTAACATACAACCCAAAAGCAAAATAGAGTAAAGTTTTCGTTTCTGCCGTGRAGAATACCGAAAAAACCGTAGACCTGAAGCTTTTGATGGACTCTTTGGTCTTTCCAGATCGAGGAAAGAGCAGCGGAGTTCTACAGCATGCTGATATTCAAGGAGGTAACCTCAAGACACAGCGGGGCATACACGTGTGTGGCTAGTAACGCCGCGGCCAGAGCCAATTTCACGGCGCATTTGATGGTGAAAGGTATTTATCGCATGTTAGCGGAGCAAACCTGTGTTTCATTCCTCGGAGGCGCAGCCGGGCAATTAAAAAAGGGCCCAGCTCATTAGCGCAGTGCAAAGCGAATGCCTTTGAATATAAACGATCCCGTCCTGTTCAATCCCATAGGCAGCCCGCGTGGAAATGCTGGATGCACCGTTTCCGGCTGCACTTGCTTGCGTATGCTTTGAACATGGCGTGCGAGGAGCCTTCAAGCGTTTAGTGCCTAAATGGGTGATTGGAAATGCTTGAATTTGGAAAAGACCACCATTAAAATTGTTAGTTTCTTTGAGTAGATGAGGAAGAGTTCGGAGCTGCCAAATTTAAATCTTGCCTAGACAAAATTCAAATTTTTGCTCGATTACCAATCACAACTGTATTATTCTTGAAAATCTCCGCCATAGTAAATATTGAACTTAGAGCTACGAGGACAGAAATAAAATTACAAATGTCAATTAAGAAATTATCGCTTTCATGACTTATAAAGTTTATACAGGGTGTTCACGCTAACAGTCTACAATAGCTAACTTTTTTATTTGAAATCGTAAATTGTAAACATCATCAAATTCTTCTCGAAAAATAAAAAAACTGTGCCATTTAAACCACTATTCTACGATTTCAAATAAAAATGTTAGCTATTGCATATTGTTAGCGTGAACACCCTGTATTGGTATGTGACTACATCTCTTGATTAGTAGTTTTGGAAGTTTGGGTTTGGGAAGTGCATTTATACCCCTCTTTTATTTTAACTATAGACGTGGTCAAAAGTTAAACAGAACTCCCAAATTAAGGATTTTGTGTATTTCAGTAGTACAGCTTAGTACCTTGTTTATTTAAAATTTTATTTAATCTCTAAAATTTATAAAAAGTTTAATTTTGGTGAATTGAAACTATCAAATTTGAACATTATCGAAACTGACAGTATCTTATTAAATAATACATGGCTGGGCAAGGAGGAATTTGTTGTACCTAACTACTTCAGTGTTCTTATATTTTTCTAATTCGTTTGAGTTTAGCTCTAATCATTAAATATGTTCTGGTTTGCCCAACATAGACTCGGGCACAATCATTGCAAGAAAAACTGAATACGCCAGCAAAATTAAAAATTGAAATTTTATCTTTGTTATGAACTAATCGGTATGTGATCAGTAGTATAACTGCGAGTATTATTCGCTTTTATAAATTTTCGGTGCAGCAAACTGTTTAGAAGATATTAGCAAAAAAGCGTCACTTAAAGAAAACGGTTTTACCTAAATGTCTCCGAATATATTTAATATATTCAAAAAAACCGATTTTAAAATTTATATAATTTTGCTAATATCACGAGGACTGTTTGTCTTAGAAAAATGCGTAGAGAGAAAAAATGCTCAAAACCTGATTACTATTCGTATAGTATAAGAAATAAAAATGTAAATGCCATTTTGACAATTGGATAGGGAAGTATTGATTCAATTTGCAGCGGTTTTTTATGTTTATTTGTGTGTCTATGTGGTTGAGTGTTGTAAAAATTAGGGAAAGCTAGACCATTAATTTGTATTCGCAGAATATTTCTGCTCCCCCAATACATCAGCAAGCTGCTCATTATGCAAACGTAAACAAGGCGTTCAAAAACCCTAGTACCAAATTCGCCAACCTAACAACTGCATGTTTATTATTCGGGAACGGTAGCAATTTTAATAGCTGTAATATCCTGCACGATCCAACTGACCACACGCCTTTCCAAACAGTCGCACCCCAATGGACAACGGAACCACGGGACGTGTCAACCCTGTTGGGCAACAGCATCCTTGTTGACTGTTTAGCGAGCGGCTACCCACATCCAGAAATAGAATGGCTCAAAGGACAAGGTAACCGATCCATTTAGTGTTTACTGCTTCTGATTAGGCAAACGTATGTGCTGGACTAGAGCAATCGACAATATCAAATAGTTGCAGATCCTGTAATGATAAATTTACCGCCCAAATGGGACCCCCTAATTTTTACCATTCTGATTGTCTATCCTGTTTAATACTACAGCTATCTTTATTATAAATGATAAACATGAAAAGCAAATCAAGGTTGTTCGTTTGCTTCCAGGATTAACTAAAAAAGTATTTGGATAGAACGCATCCATTTTCGTATCTGTTATAAATGCTAGTGCCCTGCCAGAGATAAGAGACGCTCTTTTTGTTCGCAAATGTAACATGAAGCTCTAATGCACAAGACGTAGTTATTTGATTATTAATAATTGTCGCCTGTAGACCAACAAGTAATTCGAAAGAATCAGCAAGTTCTGAACTTTTCAACACATTGACTAAAATGGAAAACATTATTCTATGAAAAAGCCAAGTATTTTGTGTCAAGTAAGCAAGTAAAGTATACAAAAAAGCTGTTTTACAAGTATGAAAGTCTGTCAATTTATTGGATGTCGTTGTATTTTTCTGTTAGAATCGGCAGTAAATAAATTATGGCCAGGATATTTCTATTTTACCTCGATAATAATAATCTGATAGAAGGTATTTGTGCACAAAATAGTGTAACGAGAATTAAGCATTGTTAAAAAAAGTAAAAAATCAAGAAAAGAACAGATAAAAGCCAGAACCATAACAAAAGTTCATGCTTTATCAGTCATTATCTTTTTTGTAACATGATAGACTTAGGTAGAAATTAATAAGTTGGGAAAGGTTCACAATAAATTGCTTTCAGTTATATACAATGGAACAAATCGTTTCTATTTCATTTAACAAAATATAATATAATAATAATATAACATATATTTATTGGTGTTATTAATACCGAGTATTTTACACAGGTCAAAGTACCGAATAATGTACACGAGAAGTGGCGTGAATGTGCGTTGACCTGCAAAAACTAGACACAGCTACATAACTTTTTAGATACGGAAGATCGATTTCTCCTTTAATTAACCAGTGTTCGTTTAAACAGATAATTTCAATAAGACTTTGCGCTTGAAAAAAAAATTTTAAGTATCAAATGTAAAATTTATTTCCTCTTTCGCCTGTCAATTAAATATAAATGTTTACAGTGAGTTAATGTTTTTAAGGATCTTAAGGTTTAATAAATAATTTTGTTAAAAATTTTATGATAAACTTTTTTGTTGGATCTAAAGCAGATTCATCAGCATGTTTATAGACACAACGTTTTTGTTTAATCATTCTGCGTGTGTTTTTAATGAACAAGAGATTTATATTTATTTAATTTGTAATGATGTTCTAAATAAGTCCTGATGAAGTTGGCAATTAAAAAAAAATTCCTGAAATTTTAATTATTCCTGCCTAAGTTTCGATAATTTGCAAATATATATAAGGAAATGAACAAAACCAATAACCAGAATTACTTTTATTGTGTACTGTTATTGTAGTGTCCAATTTATTCTCATTCTGCGCAACTTGGCGTGATGACTATGATCCTTGTAGCATTTTCAATTTTGACTTTATTCCCCGATACTTCACTGTGCGCACTTTTTGTTAAAAAAATCTATTCGATATGAGAATAGAACGCTGTTAATTTTAGATGCCTCGAATAAACTTCCAGTTCTTGCCTCCAATTTCCATTTTCAACAGTACGTCTGAGGTTTTTTCCGTCACCTTTTTTCAATTCTTATGGTATTATTAGTGTATTAGTGTGTTGTAATAGAAATTCGGGAGTCTCATTAAAAAAAATGCAGATTATTAAAAGCACGTTACTTTAATTCTGCTTGTTCTCAATAAGAATTCAATAGCTGACTTCAAACTGACAGGTAAAACTGCCAGCGACTACCAACCCGTGATGAGCATACCCGGTCGCGTGTCCATACTTTCTAACGGTTCTATGCTGCTGGAGACGGTTGGTCCGCAGGACGAGGGCCACTATTTGTGCAGGGCTACAAATCGTGTTGGCTCAGGGCTCAGCAAGGTGATTTATATAGGAGTTAACGGTAAATGAAGGGTGGGTCACTCGGGATCGCTGCTAATTATGTCCCGCTTTATAGAGCCGCCGAGATTTGATATACCCTCCAAGAATGTATCGACGAAAAGGGGAAACCCGGCCAATTTGCACTGCCACGTTTACGGGGACAGCCCGATGGAGATTCTGTGGAGCCATGATGGGAACAGGCTCGACATCAACAGCTACAGGTGAGGAATTTGGGCGTTTATTATCTTCTAGCTGCTCTTCAAGTATCTTCTGCTCTTGGTCTTTGTTTCTAATAGTCTGCACTGTCAAGGCTATTCTTACTTCCATTTCTTCTCTTCAGTTAGTTAGTCCCGTTTCCTCTGTTGCTCATATTCCACATGCTTCTCTCGCCGCGCCGTGGATTTTGTTTTAAGGGCAGTCCATTGTACTTCAACTTTTTTTTAGCATACAGCTCTCAATAATTTTCTTCAAATTCCTTTAATTCTTAGCTGCTTCGTTACTGCTTCTTTATTTATACTTATTCCGTTAATAACACTATTATTTTGGTCAATCACTTCTAATAGGTACACCAAAAGCGAAACGAAGACTGATAACGGCCTCAAGTCCCTAATAACCATCGTCCGTACTGATCGGGAAGATTCAGGCACATACAAGTGCTTCGCTGAGAATCCTTTCGGTCGTGCCGAACACATCATCAACCTAGCCGTCCAGGAGCGCCCCGACCCGCCGCATATGCTGGAAATTGTCGAAGTCTCAAGCCGTTCCGTCAAGTTGGCCTGGAGAAGGCCATTCGATGGAAACAGCGCCATCATAGGGTACTTGGTGCAATACCAGCTACTGGGGAGTGGCCAGCAGTGGGAGCAATCTGGAACGTATAACCTGACACTGCCAGCGGTCTCCCACATGGAGTAAGTATTGATGATATTCTCTGTCTTGCTCGAGATTCTAATTTTATTCCTGCACACAAAAACACAGCTCGTAATTGAAACGTATGTTTTTAAAAATTCCAATAAAATCGTTCAATATAATACCTTTGCATATCCAAAACATGTTGCCATCGCTTCAGCAATAATGTAATGTCGTTAAATACGCTAAATCTATATAACATCCAAGGCTAACTAACCCCTTTGTTCTTTTTTGACCTTAAAATTTTTTCGTCTCCGATTCAGCTGAATACAAGTATACTTACTGATTTGGACCTCCTGAATTTCGGAATGGTCTCAGTTGGTCGCTAGCTACAACGGTTCGCTCGGAAATTGTCCTTATTTAGGCCGCCCGCAGTCCTAGGTCATTTTAGAGCACATTTTTGAATTCTGCAGTTCAAAATACATCTGTACGTCGATTTTGAGCTAAATCTATATTTTGTCAAAAATCACAAAACATCCAAGGCTTATAACCTCTTTGTTCTTTTTTGACCTTATTTTTTCGTCTCCGATTCAGCTGAATATAAGTATACTTACTGATTTGGACCTCCRGAATTTCGGAATGGTCTCAGTTGGTCGCTAGCTACAACGGTTCGCTCGGAAAGTGTCCTTATTTAGGCKGCCCGCAATCCTAGGRCATTTTAGAGCACATTTTTGAATTCTGCAGTTCAAAATACATCTGTAKGCCGATTTTGAGCTAAATCTATATTTTGTCAAAAATCACAAAACATACAAGCCTTTGTTCTTTTTTGACCTTAAAATTTTTTCGTCTTCGATTCAGCTGAATACAAGTATACTTATTGATTTGGACCTCCTGAATTTCGGAATGGTCTCAGTTGGTCGCTAGCTACAATGGTTCGCTCGGAAACTGTACTAATTTAGGCCGCCCGCAGTCCTAGCCCATTTTAGAGCTCATTTTTGAAATCTGCAGTTCAAAATACATCTGTATGTCGATTTTGAGCTAAATCTATATTTTGTCAAAAATCACAAAACATCCAGGGCTTAACCCCTTTGTTCTTTTTTGACCTTGAAATTTTTTCGTCTTCGATTCAGCTGAATACAAGTATACTTACTGATTTGGACCTCCTGAATTTCGGAATGGTCTCAGTTGGTCGCTAGCTACAACGGTTCGCTCGGAAACTGTACTAATTTAGGCCTGCCGCAGTCCTAGCCCATTTTAGAGCAAATTTTTGAATTGGGATGTTCAAAATACATCTGTACGTCGATTTTGAGCTAAATCTATTTTTTGTCAAAAATCACAAAACATCCAAGGCTCATTTTTGAAATTTGCAGTTCAAAATACATCTGTACGTCGATTTTGAGCTAAATCTATATTTTGTCAAAAATCACAAAACATCCAGGGCTAACCTTTGTTCTCTTTTGACCTTAAAATTTTTTCGTCTTCGATTCAGCTGAATATAAGTATACTCAGTTTGTCCCCACAGTAACCGTTTTATTATAGAAAACAGTAAGGACATCTCAGTTATACAAACTCAGTCTTTGAACGGCAGGATACAAATCATGCCCAAACAAGAAATACTCCGTTATAGCACATCCACCCTGGCACACAAATTTATTGCCCCGAACTAAGTGAGCGCAATAAATGTAGGTAGTCCTGGAGGGTGGACCCTAATATCTGAAGGTTTGTCTAAACCACTAGTAGAACGAAATTCGATGAAAATAACAGGTGGCGATCTCTAGTGGAATTTGAGTTTCGACTCAAGCTACCCTAGGCCCTTAAACTGCCATCGATATTCGACCAGAATGTAATAGGGTAGACTATCCGAGGAGACTTGCTATGCGCTTAATAAGCAAAATAAAATGTTATTTGCGTTGGGGTTTACACTGATAAAGCCTCCCATCAGCTCGGTCAAGCCCCTCCCAAACCGAAATCCTGGATCCGCCGCTGATAGCTTCCATATCTTCCACGCGAGTGGTTGGCAGAATGTTAGTTCATTTAATGGATCTTTATTTTATCACTATGGTTATGTAATTCCGGCCATTTTAACTCGAAAACATCCTTATGACTTGTTCAAGAAAAGCAAGCTGAATGTTTATTGCTGTACCGACAAAATGGTGGAATTAGATATAAAATTGCTTCCTGAAACGTTTTATTTATATCATTCAACATGTTTGAAGCTTGTGCTTGTGTTCTGTTTTTTTTGCCCCACAACTCTTGTGAGAATCGAATAACGTGCGTAATGGGGTTTGTGTTATTATAATACATGAGGGACAAAGAAAGAATGTATTGTGAAGTTCTGTAAGAACAGCGAATGTATTCATTCCCTTACAAGTGTATTATTTCACCTTTTCTCATCCCCACACTCGGTAAGTAATCACAACATCTTCTTCACAGTGAAGAGGGAGACTCGCGCGAAACCACCTRAGTCGGAGGTCTCCAACCAGCTACGGCCTACAAAATTCGCATGCTTGCGGTGAACAGCATCGACCAAAGCGCGTTCACCGAGCCCGTGGTAGCCAAAACCCAAGAGGAGAAGCCTTCCGAAGCTCCCAGAGACCTGCAGATCGAGGCCGCGGGACCCGGTGAGCTCTTCCTGTCGTGGAACGTCCCCCCTCGTGAGACCTGGAACGGAGACATCTCCGGCTACGTCGTCACCTGGAACGAACACGGAAACCATCCGAACAACTCGAAGACCCTGACGGTCAAGGGCTGGGCCACGACTAAGGTGCAGCTGACGGGACTGAAGAAGTTCACCAGGTACGACGTGAACGTCCGTGCTTTCAACAGCGTTGGAGCGGGGCCAGCCTCGGCGAACACTGCCGGGGTGACAAAGGAGGGTGTCCCAGAGGCTGCTCCGCAGGACATTTCTTGCTCGCAAGTTTCTTCGCAGAGCATGAAGATTGCCTGGACTCCGCCTCCGATTGGGCTGCATGGAGGACACATTTTGGGCTACAAGATATACTACAGGCCGTTGTCGACCGGAGACGGTAAGTTGGATTTTTTTTCAACAGCGGACGTTAATAAAACACGACAAAATTGAATTCATTTAAACATAAACTCCATATTTAGTGGAATATTCTTAGAGAAATTCTAAAACTAGCCCTTAACGCCACATATAATGAGATTTATCGTTTCAGTTTTTAACTATCAACTGTTTTTTGAGTTTTGAGAATAAATAGTTGTCTAACGGTGCTATCTTTTTTGTTGTTTATAATGGGTTTATAAAATATTGTGACTACAGTCGAGATAATTTTTTACTTTAATTACGCATCATTTTTTTACAGATTTTCGGTTAAACATCAATATTTGTATTAAAAGTTGTGTGAATTGCCTGTAATATGCATTCTCTTATTTATTTACTGAAGTAAGTTTCAGTTTGCCGTGTGGATTTAAGAAAATCCTTAAAACTATTGGTCCAAGATTGTATGCACTTTTTTCTTTTTGAGGTAGACGTTTCAGGACTTGTTGGAAACCTAGTGGATAAATTGCACTGGTTGAAAAACCAACTATTAAATTTTCGTCTGATTTTAATGCTATAATTTCCAAAACATGTTTTAGTTTACGAGGAAAAACATCAACGTAACAAGAATTTTTACAGAAAAGGGTTTGTTTTATCAATTCTAATTTATAAGTGTTCTATAAGATGTATTAAATATAAAATTGATAGTTGGGTTCTTACATTAATCCTCTATGACCATCAAATAATTATACCTTATTTTATTAAATCTTTGTGCAACATTTGCACCGAATCTAATTTGAATCAAAGCTGTTTGCGAGGAAAAAAAATAGTGTTTTACTTATCATTGTGTATTCATAATATTATATTAATTTTCTAATTAAACACACTACTGGTCTGCTGAACAGCATGGTAATGAAATCGTTTATATTACCTATATTCGAAAAATTATTAACTACGGCTTGTTCTATAATGTTTACTAAATATCTACATCTCGAATTGTAAAAAATTATAATATACATCAGGGATAATTCGCAATACTGTTTGCATATACATTTTGTGAGTAAATTCAAGAAGGTGAGTTGGTAACTTACTTACAAACTTTTAAGTTATGTCGTTTTAACTAAATATCTAACTGATTCAACAGCACTATCCAAAATTTTATGCACCTGTTATTATACAGAATGTCCATAATGTTGTGAGATAATTATACACTTTTTTCAATTGCATAATTTATTTTTTATCTTTAGCATATCTTTTTAGTTACATACTTTTTTAACAAGTACTTAGTATTCATTTTTGGGACTAAAGGTACAAAAGCATGCCATTTAAAGATATCACCCTTTTCTGGGATATTTTATGTAATCAAATTATTTCCCTGAAATACGCAAATACAAAGTAATAACTGAGCTACAGAAAACAGAAGTCCACATGAAGGACGCATTTTAATTCTACTAATAGCTTATACATGGAAAACTTGCTGGTAGGCCCTAGTGGTCCAGAGTACAGAATCACGGCTCTGGACGAAAGGGCCGGGGTTCAAATCCCGCCGGGGGACGCAAGCTCTATATAGATACGTAATGCCCCCGATAGGTAGTTACTAGCATCTTAAGAGTGTGGGTTTGTAATGCTACAAAGAAGCAGAAAGTCATGAAAAGAACATGACTGGGCAAAGCACTTTTTTATTATTCATTATTAAAGCTTTAAGTAGCAGTGCCATCCATGGAAATCAGAAATCAGATAAATAAGATGAAGAATCGACAAAAAAGAATCTGAACTCGAAATGATCAAAATCCAATAATTATGACAAGAAATAAAATATATAGTTGATAATTTTGTTGAAACTTTATTTTATTTTTTATTTGTCCAAACTATACAGGGAAGTTTTCACCTATAAATTCTACGGTCTCTCTTACAGCTAAGCAGCTCAATAAAATTCTTAGAGGTTATTCATTTTAATAGTAAATTTGCAGTTAAGAATTTAACTGAATGGTATTGTAACTTACGTATTTTGCTGTGTTCCTACTCAGGAACCTTGATCTTGATTCTTGATCAGTATAACATAATACATTCAGGATTCAGGGTTATGCACCATTTTATTAAAGATATAAAACATTAAAATTTTTAAAGCCTTAATTTTTGTTATTATTCTTGGCTTTGAAAATTTGAAATTGTTCTACAAATTAATTATTTCCTTATCATTTGTCAAAATATTCACATATTCTATGCATATTTACAATATTTGTTATGTTATTGTTAGAATGGTTAGAATTTTTACTCATATTCGACTTATACTCGCTAGCACACTTCAAATTAGTTTTAATTATAGCTAACGTTTTGTTTTAGATAACATTCCGACTGTGGGCGAAGTCAAAAGAACTACTAGTACCGAAACCTATTTGCATGGCCTCTACAAGTACACTAATTACTCCATTAAGGTGCTGGCTTACACAGGAGCTGGTGATGGAGTTCTAAGTTCGCCGATATACTGTACAACTGAAGAAGATGGTAAGTGTAATTACAATTTCTTTGTTTTATATTAGAAAATTGCTGGGTGTCCCATCTAATCAAAAGTCACTGAGTCTCTTAATATGAAGTTAGCATAAAAGTGATGCAGCTTTCTGAAAAGTTATAGTTTCATTTAAAATATTTTTAAGTTTCGGCCACTTCCGGTTTTACCWGACGTTGATAGCAGCTTTGTTAATTTAAATGGAACAGCCTGTATATTATGAAATTTTTAGAATCCTCGTTGGATTTCATTATCACTTTGTTAATATAACGTTCGTACTCAGGCTTACTGTTTTATGATTATTTGAAATCTTGACATTTGCGGCGTGCTTGAAAAAACTAATATCTTTACAACAAAACAACCTAGACAGATGCGGTTTGAAAAATTCAATTTCCCATGTAATTTTCTACATCACTAACTTACAACACCTTTACGTTCTTGCAAAATTTTACTAATTTAAAAAATTTCTATCCCGAATAACTTGATTTTTTTAATAGAACGGCGTATATATATTTTACCCCATCAGGAAGTAAATTTTCAATTTTTATTAAGGTATTCTTAAAAATTTAGGAAATGTTTTATTTAATTTTTATGGGTTAAGAAAGACACTGCAAAAAACGCAGGCTTTGGTAGCTATTTTTATGGTAGAGAGACAGTAAAATAAATATATAGAATACTATAGGATGTTTCCTTAAAAATATACAGTCCCGGAGAAAATCTGTGAAATTTTGCAAGGGATTTTCTTGTATTGTTAAACACTATATCAGAATTTTGCAAAAACAATGCTGGTTTGTATGCAGCACAACAAACGCTGTCGCATACTTGCGGCATAAGGCATTGCAATTTTCACTTTCGCTCCTTCGCATTGGTTTCTGTCGTAATTAACAACGGAATGGTAATTTCAAGCGAATTTACATCGACGCGATGTTAATTCGTGGACATTTTTACGGTAGCGTTTACCGGGTTTCGAAAGCACAGAAAACCTGTCTTAACGATCACTTCTTTCCTCGTACGAATATGGCAGTTCCTGTATCGTTTGTTTTAACACCGTGCCAAATAGAGCGTTACTTGCCGCGAATTCATATTCGATAGCATACTGATCGCGTTCAAACGCCTAACAACGAATATAAATAACAATGGTATAATAAATCAAGGCTAGTACAGCTCGCACCCTAGTTTTCGAATTGACAGTAAATATAATGCTGCGGCCCCACAGACTGCATGTTTTGGAATAAATTCATAATACGTAACAACTGGGTACAGCTCGMTATTCCATTTTCCAACTTGCTGGTAATTCTGGATAATTAAAACCTGCTGCCTGCTAAATCCGCGGACCGACTGAGGTAGAAAAATGAATTGCCCTTCAGAAGAGGTTGCTCTGACAACTTAATTTTATTGAAGCATACTTCAAAATTATAATGAAAGCGACAATGGAACTGGATTCATTTTTATGGTTCTCCCATTCTTCTAAGGTTATATTGTCGTAGCAAAATATTTTAACTCCAATATCACTTGCAAATTTTGACAGCACTTTTCTGATAATGTACAGAATATTTTATTCAGCTATAACTGTACGTAGTTAATTAATAAAGCCACTCGTTTTTACAAAACCTACCAGTAGTACAATTGACAACATTTTTACTAATGTCGATTCTAAATTGATTACTTCTAGTGTTTTTTTTGCACTGATATATCAGATCATTTTTTGCAGATGGTATCTTTTCAATGTACCGCTTTTACCGAGCCACCAATACCTACAACTTATAGAAATATCAATAGTAAATTAAATCTAAATAATTTTCGAAATAATTTGAAAAATACAAATTGGATTGAGGTGCAAAGTTGGAAGACTTTGGAGGATAAGTTTAACAAGTTTCATGGTCTGCGATGCGTTTAACAAAGCTTATTCGCTAAAGACATGTACAAAAAAACGCAATCGTAAATCGGAGCCATGATTTACACCTGAAATTCTGGAGACCTGTAGTGCTGTCAGAAACCTTTATAAAATCTATAAAGCAACCAATACTAGTGTTATTCTTGAACGATACAAAATTCTGAAAACTCATTACTCACGTATAATTGCTATGGCAAAAAAAATCATATAACAATGGGATGCTTCAGCAGTCATTGAACAAATCTAAAGCTTGGTCAATAATTAAAAACGAACATTCTTCTACAAAAAATAATAGATATCCCGAATATTTTATTAACCAGATGGATACACTGTCGCAGATTCGAAGGCTGCGGCTAACGAATTTAACATGTTTTTGTAAATTCTGTAGCTGAATTGGTTGACAAATCTAATAATCTATCAGCTTACAATACACAATCAGTAAAAAGCAGTATGTATCTAAGCCCTGTCAACTAAGAAATCATGTGGTTTTGACAGTGTCCCATGTTTCCTCTTTAAACCTGACTTGACCTGACCTAGTCATTGATCACCTTTTGGACCTTATAAATATTTCTATCGACACTGAAGACTGCTGTCGTTATACCAGTTTATAAGAAAAACTTTAGACATGATATTTGCAACTACCTTGCTCTCGGTTTTTTCGAAAATTTTAGAGAAAGCTTACTACACGTGTTACTACTACGTGTTTTAGAAAAGCTTCTTTTCGGGGCAACAGTTAGGATTCCGCAAAAATAAATCGACACAGGATGCTGTCTTGAGTTTTTATAACTGCATGGTGCATTTGGACCAGCGTTCCCTTGTTGTGGGGGTATTCTTCGATGTAATTAATCACAATTCACTATTGACAAATCTTATAAATATGGTATTAGAGGTACGCCATTGGATTAGTTGCGATCATATCTTACACGAAGACATCAACGTGTATCTTTAAGATGTGACGATGTAAACACTGTGGGCTCCGAGCCGCTAGCAGAATCAGATGGTGTTTCCACAGGGCAGTCTGCTAGGCTCTGTTATCGCTAACTTAATTATGCTATTTTGCTTATCATCAATAACTATATAATTATAAAAAAAGAAGATTCGCTTTTATTCGAAATACATATATTAAAAACTCCTCAAACTGCATAAAAAGTGCAACTTTTTTCTCATTTAACCAACTTCTTGCCGGGATCTTAAAGGTGACCATGTAATAATTCCTGTATTTTCTCTTCCGAAAAGTCCCCGGTCCTCCAGCGCAAATCAAGGCTTCAGCCCTCTCCGGGGAAGCAATCCTGGTGTCGTGGTTGCCTCCGGAGAAGCCGAACGGCATAATAACGCACTACACGGTTTACGCCAGGGAAGCCGGACGAGTTGGCAAGCACAAGAGCTTCGTCGTTCCTCCAGAAGATACTGGCCAGCTACGATCCCTCGACTACGAAATGAGGAGCCTAACTGAACACCAGCTGTACGAATTCTGGGTTTCGGCCACCACCAGCATCGGAGAAGGCGAGTCTACGCCCATTGTCGCCCAAGCCACCAACTCCAGGGCGCCCTCTAGGATTGTTTCCTTCAGCGAAGTCATCCACAAGGCTGTGCAGTCAAAGGTATTTATTAATTGATGAATAGCTTGAAGACAAGCGGATTATTCGAGTGTTTTCTTCACCGTCATTCTTAAAAAGTATAAAGCTATACTGAACATGCCTTATACAAATATTGCAGGTTTACGAGATACAGGGTGTATAAAGTTGGAATTTTAATTTGAAATTTCTCAATTAATTTGTGATTTTAAGCAGTATCGTCTGGAAAATTGGCAACTTTATGTTTTTTGGCAAAATAATTGCGAATTTAATGCGACTTACACTCTGTTACTTAAGTAAATTACAACACCTTTTTTTGCCTAACGAGTTATGGCTAAAATGACTAGAAAATCTAAGAGGCAGTTCCATTTTCAATAAAAAAAGGCGCTCTTGTTTATTTCATGTAACTCTATCAGTTTTTGAGTTATTTGCATTTTAAACATTTAATGAAAGTATTCTTTTAAATTACTACAATGCAGGTAACAACAGTAAAGGCAACAGATAACAATCAGTAACAGTAATAAAAGAAAACGTCTAATTAAATGCTCAAAATTACTTCCAAAAATGTATAACTAGCAAAATATCACTTTCTGGGCATACAAATAAATATTTGTTCAGCATAAAAACCATCGACAAAGAACGTGATAGAACAGTTAGGAGAATGACTATTGACTACTTTTAACAAAAAAAAAACGCCAAAGATGAAAGAATACAGGAATAACAAATATAGCACATCCAACTAATTCTCAGCAAGACTGCAATCAAGAGACTTGTTGCATCTAAGAATGAGTATAAACAGTTGTGCAAAAGAATWAATGGCTCGCTTACAAATTACAACCTGTTAAACACTTAGGAAAAGCAAAAGCAATGGTAAACGAATTTTTCTTGATGTCTGTTTAACCGTACTAAATGTTATTAGGACATCTGGAGGTCATAGCCATTATTAATAAGCAAAGACATTACTTGTTCAATTTATGGAAAAACCGGTTTCCTTCATTATTAAGTGTTCATTTAATTTCACACTTTCAAATTGAAAAGATGAAATGAGCAATTTTAATTCAGGTTTATAAGGTTATTTCAAGTCTTTTGCAACTACGTGTGCAGAATGTTATGTACAAACATTTATTTAAAAAACAGATCAAACATTTTCAACGTAACACAGTAATTAGTTATACTGATATCACACTAGGGTTTACTCTAATGAAAATTTTTATTGTTATACGTAAAATATTCAAGAATTCTATTTATTGTTYAACAAGATTTAATTAAAACGTAAAAAAACACTTGCATATGAAATAATTATTCATCATCCACATTCTCAATTACGTATATATACATGTCATTAGGTATCATTATGATTACAAGCAACAACGTCAATATGAAGCAATATGATGTGGTTAGTCCGCTGCAAAAAATCATGTCACTATACCTTAATATTAACCGATTTGAAACTGGTGTTAACCACAAATACGAAATCGACATGTTTGGTGGTTTTTGTTCAACGCGTACCGGATATTGGACGTGAAAACATTTTTCAAACACATTATTGCTCAAAAGCATAATTTTGGTTGGCTCAACCTTTCGCTTGTTTGTTTTTATCCTGGAATTGCAAAATTCGTACGATTTTCTTTTAAGAATATCATAATGATTTGCGATTGTCGTATTTCTGGGCCATCGCTAAATTCAGTTTGTTATAAACGTAAACCAATAAAAGTGTCAATATATTACCGTCTTCTTTTGTCTATGTGATCGACCTAGTACACCAAATTTGGTTTGTTCTACTTATTTGGAATAGCGAACTTGATATGAGCCAGATATAACACCAAATTTATAATTATTAAATACGAATGACCTTTCGAGTATTAATTATATGTATACTATTTCCTGATTATAAAGGCAGGGGAGTTACAGATATTACCTAGACTGGTATTAACAAGGTTACTTTCAATTTTGATTGACTATTTAAATATGAATATTCATATCATAGACAGCTGTCTCTTCACTATTGGATACAGCAGTTTTTGTCGGTTTTTTTTCGTTAGTTATTGGTTAGTTAATGTTTATGGTCAATTCTTCACATATACCATATGCTTTTATTTCTTCTTCAAAATCTCAGATGCAGCGATTGATATCATTCAGTCGATACCAGCAAAAAAAACAACGTCCTGTACATTTCACTATAAAGGATATGAGTTATAATTTATGTCAAAAATGTCACGTACAATCTTTTTTTGTTAGTTAGTTAAAGTATATATATTAAATTAACCTTTTGTCATATTTCAATAAATATAATGTAGTCCTTTATTATAGTTAGAGATACACAATTCCTTTACCTTTATCCTCTTTTAGCATGTTGTCAAATATTCCAAAAACAATCAGCCAAATACTTTCTCAAACTTCAAACCAAACATGTATTTTTGTTTCTTATTGCAGCAACGTTAAAAATGATCAAGGAACGAAAAATTTTCAATAATACACATATAACGACTTTGTTATAATGGTATAATACGACTATTTTATTACTTATAAAAGGAATACCTACATAAAATTTGTTGCGATATAAAAAAGAATTTATACTAACATATGGTGGAGCATGAAACAGATAATTGATGCATGAATTCGCCAAAGTCGCTAACAATTTTATTGTATTGCGAATGATATGAACTGTTGTGTGAGTTTTTTCAACATCTTTAAGCACTCCTTACTATTAAAATATACTGACGCTCCCAAAGTGTTTCGTTTGAAAAGAACAACTAGAACAATCTGTATGGGCTTAGGATTCTCCACGGGGTGCTGTTATATTATACTTTACAGCCCGTTTCAAAAAGTGGATAAAGATGAAGATCGTTCTCCTTGTAGGTGCTTCTTCCCTGCCTGGCCGTAGGTACTCCCCCTCCCAGGACGCGTTGGTTGTACAGGGATAGGCCCATAACCTTCAGCACCTTCTATGAGATTACCGCCGAAGGACACCTTAACATACACAGTACGGTTACGCAACGTTATTACGACAACGCATGCATAAAAAGATGCTTTGTAGGTGCGGACCAATCCCTCGCCGGTAACTACACGTGTTCGGCAAAAAACAGATACGGAGAGGACGATATCACTTATACGCTCATCGTTGTTATGCCCCCTGGACCGCCCAACATGGAGGTGCAGTACACTACGGCGACGAGTATAAGGCTCAAATGGACACAACCGGAGGATGGAGGCGCCACTATACAGGGTAGGTGGGAAAATTATTTAGTGAGCAACGAGAAATACTGAAACAATCTGAATGCTCACTGCCAGTTAATTGTGATCGGAAATAAGATTCGAATCAGATAAAAMTACTTATTTTCTATACTGATTGACTGATTTTGGAACACCGACTTAATTTAAAATACTATTAACATAAGTATGTTTGTGTAATGTACTGTCCAAAAGTAATTAAATAGCAGGTAATTAACAGTATTTATATATTGCAAAACTGATTCGTACAATTCAAATCTTAATGACAAATACAACCAATATAAACAAGATAATATTTAGGTAGTTAGGTAGGTAGTAGTACCCTGGCATACTAGAATATATTACAACTACCCCCTCTTTATTAAATTCAATTACTGAGATTATTATCTGGAAGTTGTTGCAAACTAGTTGTACATTTATTAATTTGATCAATGTGTCGCTTCCGAATAAGATTCTTATTTACAGGTTTACAAAAATATGTAAAATCACCTAACTTTTCATCTATCACCGCTTTTACCCAAGCCTTTTTATTACATACAATTTTTTTGTATTTACATTCAGATTATGGTTCGGCTTATTACATGCAAAACAAACTAACTTCCCTTGCGCTGCTTCTGGCTTTCCAATAGTCTTGATTACTTCTTTCTTCTTATTTCTGTCCTGAATCGCCGTCTTTAATTGGCTTCTGCAACTTGTACACCTCTGCTACTCCTCCAATATCCAACAATGCTGCTTCTTTGGCCACAGCAATCTCGTACAAATCCGCAAGCGATTTATTCCCATTTTCTCTTTTAGATAAGGACGCCCCAAATTTGCAAGGTGCTGCCAGTTGCTTCACTTTGGCGTACCATTCGCTGATTGTTTCCTCTATCTGTTTCAAGTTATCGAACGCAATTCGCTTTCGGAAAACACTCGCATGCTGCTTCTACTGTCTTTCCAACAGCTTTATGAGTTCGGTGTACTTCTTTTGCTTTGGCAGGACTGGATCACAGATATTTTTGATAACTTTGTAAACGTCTTCATCAATTCCGACACCACATTCGCTTCAAAATACTGTTCTAATCTTTCAGCAAAAATCTCCCAGTCATCACCTGCTTTAAATCCATTTATTTGACAAATTGACCCATTTATGACAACAGATTCTTTAACCATTTTGAAATTTGCACTTTTGCAATGAATGTCCGTTACTTGTCACAGCAGCCGTAAAACTTTTTTTACTCAAAATAAATGTAACTTTTGTTCTTGGTTATTATTTTCCTCGTCGCCAATTTGTAATGTACTGCCCAAAAGTAATTAAATAGCAGGTAATTAACGGTATTTATATATTGCAAAACTGATTCGTACAATTCAAATCTTAATGACAAATACAATCAATATAAACAAGATAATATTTAGGTAGTTGTTTTACTCTGGCATACTAGAATATATTACAGTTTGGCTCTTGAAGTTAGACAAAATATGTATCATTAGCATGACGGTGCTCCAGTGCATTTCGGAAGAAAAAAACGTGGTTAAACACACATTACGCGGGCAGAGATAGCCCACCTCGTTCACCTGACTTAAACCCTTTAGATTACTATCTGTGGGGGCACGTAAGCTATAGTGTTTGTCATACTGAAGTAAACACTCGTGAGGAACTACTCGAGCAAATTTGACAAGAAGAATTCCAAATGAAACTGATAGAGCTACAAAAATCATAAGGCGCAGAATATTTTTCAGCAAAATTGAAAACTGAATATAAAAGCTTGTTTAAATGGTTTTTTCTGTTTCGCTCGCTCGCTCTATGATCGTTTTTTATTTAAAGTATTTTTCAAATTGAAGTTTGTCTGTGGTCTTCCTTGACCACGCAGTCTATAGTTTTCCTGCTACCTTCTGTTTAAATATGTCCGTTGATATCCCTTTGAGCCATTACACAATCAATAAATGAAGTGTATGTTAGCTAGCTCACTGTTCTTAAAACCATTCATGATTTTCAAAGGTTAAAATACAGTTTTCAAAGTATGTAATAGAAATACTTCAATGAATAAACAAGTCGCCAAAGAAACTCGTTTTTGTGGTAGAAATATTTAGATATAATATGAGAAAAAAATGGTTCTTTAAGACAGCCCTTATTATCTGCATGTAATATTTTGTAGTGACTCTAAAGAACGCGTGATGTGTTTGAACAAGACGTTTGCAAAATGTACAACAACGATATTATTAATATTATAAATTGCACACTACTCAAGATTATTATTCACAAATTACTGATGGGTTGTGTCTCTTGTCGATATAAACTTGTTATGCTTTAGACACACGATTATTTTGGGTCTGGTACATTAAAAAGGCCATTCCATACGCAAATTGATTTAAGCAACTGAACTGGTTTGAGAAATCAGCTCACGGCCAGGTAACTCATTTCGATATTACGCCGTTGATTATAATACTTTTTGCAATGTGGTATAGGCACTACAGATCTTTGAATACCATAAAGAACACTGGGCCGTCTGCGGTCCCGCGTTTAGCTGAATACGTGGCTTCATATAAGGACGTAAAATTCGTGGAGAACGAATAAAATTTGATGGAACTCAATTCCCCGATGCTCGCTGTACAATCCCCTTTCAATTCCAGGTTACACGTTGAGCGCCAAACGGGAAACTGACGACTGGAGGTCGATAGAACTGAGCTCCGAACATGTAGTGTACACATTGAATGATCTTCAGTGTGGTTCGGTCTACTACATCTATCTGATTGCTTACAACAGGTACGGGATTAAAAAGGTTTCAATCCGACGGAGTTATTTAATTTAACGTGAATTAAGAATTAAATTGGGCATTAGGCATGTATAACGATGTTGCAACTTAGTAAGGAGAATTTGATCCATTTAAAAACAAGCTATCCGAGTTTTTGACACAATTTATATAAAAAAAACGTGCTCGATCAAATCCATTACGACACTGACACCTGGACATCCTTAAAATCGATTTTTTTATTCCACTTTAGAGTCGGAAACGGCAGCCCTAGCAAAATCCTCTCCGTGAACACCAAAGGTGGCCCTCCTCAACTGCCGAAAGAGAAAGACTTTATATTGACCAACTCAACTACATTACAGTTGAACCTATTCAATTGGCCGGACGGAGGATGTCCGATAACGAAATTTTCCATAACATATAGAGCTCTGGGCGAACAAAAGTGGACCCTCGTTTCCCCAAGCGTCTCTGGGGACAAGCTCGTTGTGGAGAACCTGTCCCCTGCCACCTGGTACCAGCTGAGTGCGGCGGCGAGGAATGATGCTGGAGTCGCAGATGGTCTCTTCAATTTTGCCACCACGTCGCTCACGGGGGGTGAGTAGTTTTGGCATGTATTCACACCATCGGGGTAGTAAGGAGTATCTGTGGTAAATTTTCTTATTCCCCATCAAATTGGGGGCGACTATACGAGGTGGCTTGTTAGAGTGTGGACGGAGGATTATTTGCATTAATTTCTCCTTGCGTATATACAGGGCGGTTGTTCAATACATCCTTATATTTTTTAACTACTGAATGTGCAGATTCATATTCTTTGACACGATATGTATATAATTATATAAATTCAAGTAGTTATTGGCGATTTCTTTTAAAATCTTTCAAAATTGGTATTACATATAGGGATCAAAATTCAAATTAAAATAGTATCAGTGGTTTGTGAATTTGACTATGACGTATATGTCACCTTATAATTTTTCAAAATTCTGCACTGTGTTATAAGCGAAATACATCTAACATATAAGTACTTGTTAAATTTCCAAAGATTCATTTCCTACATAATAGAACTGCCCAGTTAAAACTCAAATTTGTAAGTAACATGTTGTCCCACCTTTTGTAAACTTAATGTAATTATTGGATTGTTGTTGTAGAGTGCCCTGACGAAGACTGTAATAAAGCAGTGGAAAGCTCTGCAAAAATTAAGAGTATTCGTTGATTTTTACCACCAGGTGAATTTCCCGCAAGAAATCTTACCTTAATATTGATATTAGACGACCGCAAATAGTTTATTCAATATATTTATACATATTTAATAATAATACGCCGCGTAAAACAGTTTAAAACCTATACGTCAGTTCCGAGTTGTCAGTCTCTATTGTCGGATCTGAATATTTTGTATATTATTGCATATTTGGATTCCCCTTTAATCCTATAAATTTTAATCCGACTTTGTGTACATTATTATATAAGGCTTGCATTTTAAATACCTAATTAGTCTTAACTTTAAGGCAATTTACTCCCTCCACCGTTTTAACTTTTTGAAACTTCTAAAGCTAAAAATCTCCTTACTAATTTTAATTAATTTGTCCAACATAAGCTGAATTTTTTTCATTGAATGAAAAACTACATTTAATCCATAACAGGAAAATATTTTAGATCAAACTGGACAGAGAACTTTAAACGACACTAAATATTGAAAAAAATGTAGGTATATCTTACCAAATATTTAAAATGCAAATAATTATTGTTGCAAAATTACAGCCAGTCATTTTTCAAAAGCCCCTTATGAAGGAGGTATTTTTAAAAGAAAAAAAGGAAACATTTTATGTAAAAAGGATATAAAGAAAAAATAGTAAAGTTTCAGTTTTCTGTAAATATAGGTTTTACAAAAATTTCGAGAAAATGGTAAGGATAGGATTGAATACGTAAATTATTAAATCTTAAATGGGAATCTGATTATTAACTTCTGTTCCTTAATTGAAATTTATGGAAACATACAACTCTAAATAGAGTACATAAATTTTCTACAGAAAAGTACAAAACCTTCTACGTAACAAATGATAACAGGTATCTTGAACACAAATTGTAAAGTGTTCAGTTCACAATGGATTATGTATAATATTTTATCAGTTTTAAATGACGGATAATAATTATTGTTCTTATCCCAACTTTATCAGATTTGCCAAACCTAAATATTTTCTCTTATGATTACGCAAGGAGTTGAAGTATACAATAAATGTGTTCACATGCTATTATTTTAAAGTTCTTTGGCATTTTCGACGAATGAAATATAGGTAATAGTGGTGTCTCTTCGTTATGGGTAAATTATGAAACGTCACTTTTTTATTATATGCATCAAGTGTTTTCCTTGTAATTCGTATTAAAGAGGTCTCACTGACACCTTCAATGACACTCTGCTACTGTGACATATTGCAAAACAGCAAGCAATCGCGCGGTGAGCACTTTGTTTAAGAGATCAAACGTTGATATTTAATGCCATATAATGAAATTACCTCAGTTTTATCTCACCCTGACGTTTAAAATAACAAAAACCTTCGTTTCACCACTCATCATTCTAAGAAGGAATAAAGAGAAAATGAAGAAATAGGCATTCAAAGCATTCGTGATGTCTGCTAAATAAATGACGCTGCTGTAAGGAACCTATTAACCACCTCAGTTAAATGGTGGAAGAACTCATACGATGTGACATATTCCAACGATCTTGACATATTTTTACAACTAAGAGTAATTATTTAATTCGCAGTGTGTAAAACCATTTGTAACAGTCATCATTTAGGTGGATAAAACATTGTGTTAACGTGTTCTTAAGTTTGATGTACTAAAACTGCATTATAGATATTAGTAAATTGAAGATTATGGCCATTTATTCTTGATTTTGTTAAGTTAATTTCGACCTTAAGCGAAAGTAAGTGAGTATTTTTTAAATTTCCAAGCTATCGACTGAATTTATTTTTAGTCTCCTTCAGTAACTAAAAATGTTTCAATTTGTTATAGATAAATGTAATAATAATTAAGGTACTTACATTTTTTAAATTATTTAAGAACTAGAGGATTTATATTTTTTGCGGATGTTATGTTGTCAAAACAAATCTAGGTCTTATATAATTCTCCCCATCTAAAGAGCACCATTTTTATAAAATAATAATATAATATATAATAATAATAATAAATAAACTTAATGTATTAATTTTTATGAATTGTCTGTGATTTATTATAATTATGTTATTAAATTCCCTTAAACCTCTTAATTGATTGTATAGTATTTTTCCAATCACCGTTATAGATGGATCGCTACAATACAAGTGTACAATAGTCTGTACTGAAAGTGATGGACGCTTTTTTAAATTTTTTTCACAAAATCTTTTGTTTACTGTTACAAATTATAAATCTGCAAAAAAATATAAAATACCCTTTTGCAGCAGGTCGCTATGGAAAGTGTGATGATACTTTCTAGTACTGCATCTGAAAATTATATAAGGCAGACGTCAAACTGGTTCTTCCTTTGTTGACGCATAAATTAAGCAAATGATTGCATGAGCACGAAACGTTTATTTAATAGCAAGCATTAATGGTGAAATTAACTTTCATTATTTACTCAATTCTGAAGTATGAATGTGCTTTGCTAATTAATATACGAAACAATATGTTATTGAATACAAATACGAATGTTATTATTGTGTTGTTTCGAATTAAAAATAAACATCATCGCATAACAAGGTTTTTATGTGATCATTCATTTTCAAAAAGCATTAAAARTTAACTGAAGTAAGATGTGCATATTTRGCTTCATGAGAAACGCATATAGTGTGCGTTCAGTGAATTCTAGTACCATCATTATTTGTTCCTTTAGTAGACGTAATTTTATCAATCGATGAATGTGTAGTGCCTTTGGAAAACATCAGCGCTGTATGAAATGGTATGATATATTGTCACTTTTAGGAATAATTTTGACAATCAATAATACAATAATCGCAGCACCATATATTACTCTTTCTTCCTCAGGGACGATCCCGCCACCTCCAAGCGTCTTAGAAGATAAATCAACATCGTTTGATGGGATTTCCTTCACGGAGGTTTACATTCTAGCACCGATCATTTCCGTCGCAGTCCTGCTTGTCTGCTCCACGATGCTTTGGGTTGCCCTCCGCAAACGTGGAATGCACGCAAATAATCCAGGAAGGCAAGACCAGCAAGAGGAGGAGAAGACAAACGGGCGCGATAATCGACGTACGTGTCAGCAGGTCTACACATCGTCACCAGTGAAGTCATCTGAGAAATTGGAAGAGGAAAATACAGGTGTGTAGAGGGGTTTGTTTGTTTGTGTTTATTGATTTTCCGTGTCAGATTTATCGCTGGATAAATTAGGTAGAATGACGGGCACCCTGTATATAAATGATTGATTTATGAATCAAATAATGTATAGCATAGTCTTCAAATATGTAGCGTAGCAGTGTCTTTTTCAGGAATGTACGAGATTAGCCCGTATGCAACATTCAATGTTGGGGGAAATAATAGCAGATCTGTGACTACTTCTACGTTGGACTACACCATGCAGTTCAAGACTTTTGGACATATAGAAGACGACGAACACAACGCTATCATATATCCCAAAAATATCTTAAGCAAGCATAATTGGCACAAGTACAGATATGGGAGCAGCGAAGGTAAGACCAGAGAGATGTATTTATAAAATGTAAGCAAAGTACCGATAAAGCTAAATTTATTTGATTACGTAATTCTGACAACAAAATAGAAAAAAAGTCGAAAAGTATTATTGTTTCTAGATAATGCAACATCACATTGACATCTATCACTGACATGAATTCTTTAAAAGAGATGCCTGAAAATAGTGCTGAAACCTCTAGTATATCTAATTCGTTTGCCAACAATAGTTACAAAATGTGTCTCTTACGACATAAGTACGACAAGTACGAAACAATTTTCGGTTCTAGATTACTCCAATAAAGTTTAAGTTGATTAAAAGAAATATGAATGTTTACTGCTTATTGGTGTACCTTGTTACCATACTTAAACTTAATCTGTTTTCTATGATCATATTTCATCAAAAGTGATCTCTTTTGAGAGTTGTTTAGCTTAGTTTAATTTAGTAGTATGGACATTTTCAAGGTACCAAACMTTATACTAACACTTAAATAATTTCATTCTGTACTCATATAAAGTTTCCCAACCATCGAGACTGCGCCCTAACCGTCTAGCAACCAGAGGCGACTCTGAATCCGACGACACCAGTGGCAGTCCATGTGGGGATTTCCCCTCGAGCACGGGCTATCGGATTCCGGTCAAGTCTCGCAGTGAGCGAGCTACGGCGACGATTTCCGGCTTCGAAACCTTGCCAGTCGGCGACCTATTTCGCCCGGACTCCAGCACGGAATCGAATGATGTGTCTCCTCTGGCCGAAAGGAGGCACCAGCCGAGACACGTTGTGGCGTCACGGCGACACCATCGTCCATCTAGTTCCAGCAGGTAGCCAAGGTACCTTAACATCTGACTGTAACCTTTACGCACGATGCCCCGTGAGAAGCTTTGTAGGTGGAAACGAAAATATGCCTGGAATGTGGCGAAATAACTGAAAAATATCCTGAACAACACACGAGGTCTATTTTCGTTTTCGTAGATATTGCTGGCACATGTTAAATATAAATAAGATTACTAAGCAGTGACATATTTACTACAGGCAAAGCAACTAGTAAAAAAAACGAATCCCGTTTTCACGAACAACAAATTGAACAATAACCATCAACACTATCATCATCGAGTGAAAAAATGCTCTCGTTTTCCAGGAGCCTTATTCCTATTAGTTCTATTTATATAGAGCGGTCATCTTTACGATTCGTTAAGATTGAAATCTTGAAATTTTTAATAAGAGGCACGTACACAAATTCCACTCTCTAGATCCACCTAAAGGGCAGTCATGTATGCCAAACCAAAAACAGTGGTTAATTTGTCTTCCTGTCCCTTCTCTCAGTCAGAAAACAGCCAAGATTCTTCAAAAACTTCCCCCATCCAATCTCTCCAAAGATGAGAAAATTGCTCTCAAAAAGCTCAAATCCAATTCAGAGAAAACTATCCTCTCGGCCGATAAAAGTAACGCGACTACAGTCGATTATGTGGATGAAATCAACAATCTTTTGCTGATGGGCTATACACACCCATTTCTTATGACCCCATTCCAAGAATGAAAAAGAACTTAATTTGATGTTTAAGAATCCAGCAGGGCCACAAGAAAAAGCTAGCTCCAAAGGAATCGAAACCCCCTCCTATATGGTCTTCCAAAAATTCATAAAAAGGAATTCCACTTGGGCCACTAGCACTATTTTCTATTTTCTAAAAACATCATCACATGTTCTTAATTCCAAACACTTTGTAAGTATTCTGTCTGGTTTCGTTTTGTCGATGACACTTTCATTATATGGCCTCACAGCTCCAACACCCTAACAGCATTCCGATATAAAATTCATGCTGGAAATTGAAAGCGAAAGCTTACGTTCTTACAATATAAGCAATAGTTTTGCCGCAAAAGTAAAATAATTCAACGCCATGGATTAACAATGTGATAATAAATAATAATTCCTCGTTAGGCCTTTTCTGTACAATGCATCATAGCTCAAAAAGAAACAACATTCAGCTTTATCCACCCCTCCTGTCCTTCTTTTAAGATTAAATACGTCACTGGTACAAAGTGTACTTATTTTACATTCATAACCAGGTGAAACTCATTTAGATTTATACCGTCAAACCATAGTTAAATACGAATATTTCACGGATATTGAGGCAGAGGCTGTCGATACAAGAAAACAGTACGCGAAATTCGAATTGATTATGTCCAGTTAATAACGAAAAGTGTTAAAATACGTGCATGCCATTGTATTATGTAAATTGCCCGCGTATTCACAGAAATCGATTTATTTAGCCAGTGGAGTGTACGTACAAATCCATTTAGAAATTAGTATACTTAAAATAAAAATTATCCGGTTTAACATATCGGAAATACCTACGATTTTTAATGGTGAAGTATTCGGGTTTTTCACATCGACTGGCCGACGAAAGTATGTTTTTACATTTATAAATCTGTAACTAACTAAGCAGTGAATTTGTAAACCACTTCAACGTACATAAATTATTAATAATAGCCGTAATTGGAAACTTCGAATTAATTGCATAAATATAGAAATTTTACACAAGGCAGGTGATAAATAAGCAAGTTACATAATATATGTGGTTTACAATTCATTGTGACCGTGTTAACTGGATGCACACATACAGTTAATGCACCATTACTTCCTTACTTAACAGTCGCTGTTTCAACGTATAGTGCAAAAACTAGCATTTAACTAAAATTTCATGCAAACTTTTTTACAGTTCCGAAGAGGAAACCTTACAGAGAGGAGTCTCTGAAGGCAATCTTTGTCTTGAACCTCCAACAGGATTCTTGGACAGTCGAGAATTGAGCGAGACAGAGTGTGATCGGGAAATACGACCTCGGAAACTGTCAGTAGAGCTGGCGACCCTCCTAGAAAGGTACAAAACGAATTTTAAATAAATGATCTTTTTTTTTTGTTTGTGTATTTATATTCTGTTTGCGGGTTTGTTTACTTTTTGACCACATAACAAATTTCCGCTAAATTTCCATGTATTTATTTATAAGTAGAATTGTTTTGCAGATCGCCCAAATTATAGTTTCAGGGAAAAGAAAATAAGTTGACCGACAAAAGACAGTTTTTATATTGCTGTTCACAGGTATCAAGGGAGAAAAGACCAAGGAAGAAAATTCGGTTGTTTTGTATACCACTATACTTGAGCTCCACGTATGTGATGGCTAGAAGCTTTGTGGAAAGAATTACGAATTTTATGTGTCCATATGAGGTCAGGGACTATATATTTTAATCATAAAATCAATTCTATAGTACGGCTCATACGGACATAAACGATATGTGCAARGAAAATATCTCTCCACATCGGATAGAAGAGGCAAATATTAGCAATTACTTTTTACTTACAAKTTATTAAATAACCTGGTTGTTTGCCCAGAAATAATAGAACTATTTAATTTCTACGAGCTAAGTATCCAATAACAAAAGTTCCACTATTCTTTATTAAAAATTATTCTGCGTTCAATAAATTTTATTAACTTTTTGGTGTTTTACGATGATCAAAGATAAGTTAAGAACGTGATGCTGGGCTAAAAATATTTTCAACATAAGGTTGCGAAAGGGCCACAAATTTGATACAAAGATTCTATCTCACGAAACGTATGATGACTTACGCGGATTATCTCTAGGTACTTATTTTTTATGTAAATATTACGAAATAAAGATTATTTAGACGTTGATTTACAATTTATTATTTTTCCCTTTTCCCTAATTATAATTTGATTTCAGATTTAGTAAATCGTTATGTTTTATGTTCATGTTTTTATAAGTAGTTCTGTTATAGGTTTCGAACGTCTGGTCTAGTGATGTGCTCCCAAAACTGTACCTACAGATGCACCTGCTCTTACGCACAATGGTTAATCTGAACCAACAGATTTTTTTTGCTGTTCGCAGGTATCAAGAGAGAAAAGAGCAAGAACGGCGGGAATTTACAATCCACGTGTAAAACGGAAAGACTGAGATACAATCGGCATGCCATTCCTCACCTGTCCTTTGATATCAATTTATTGTTGTGTAACCCTTATTGTACCCTGGAGATTGGCACTATAGTCTAATTATACGAAACGTTTGGAGATGACCTATTTACTGTTTTTTGTGCAAATATTAATAAATAAATATGATGTCGATGTTGATTTGCATATTTTTTCTCTCCTTATAATTACAGATTAGATATTTCCCATATTTATTCAACCACAACGTAATTGTATTAAAATATGCCACGGTACATTACAATCTGTTAAAATAGGATCGGATTATTCTACGATTTTATACAGATAACTATGATGCTTCCTGAGACAATTTCCAGGTAGTATCGGCAATTGCCTTATTGCAATTTTTTCCCAACATTTAGAAATGACYCAATTTTTTAACTAATTTTGATTGTTCGCGGCGCTCTGTTGAATTTAATTGCGTCATCATTACCTAAAGTTCCATCTACCCATTTAGTAGAAGCCTATTATATTAAGTACCACAACTCGAATTATTAATTAGTTTTCCCGTTTTCAACGAAATTTGGACTAATATTTTGGTTACTTTCCCTCCGTTTTCGTTCTTATATAGCAACATATCTAAAATTTGGCGATTAATCTTACTCCTAGTTTTCTTTTTTATGTTTAATTTTGATCTGTTCTTTGTGATCTTGAAGATAATCTAGCATGAGTTGCGTTTATGTTAAGAAGAAACGGACACCAAAATCGATGCGTACATTAATTATTTACTGAATGGATAGCACTATTGTATCCAATAATCGCGTAACAATTTCGTCTTTCAGTTAACAACACAATAATTACTAATAGTAACTAATACTACCAGATTCCAAAAATGCAGTCAGTTATGGGCTAGGACCATAAGTGGATCCTTCTACTCTAGGTCACTTTTCAGACGAACCGTTGCAGCTAGAGAAAAACTGACACCACTCCGAAATGCAGCAGGTCCACATTAGTAAATGAACATAAAATTAGCCTAATCGGAGACCATCAAGTTTCAGGGTGAAAAAACAGCAAAGGGGTTAGCCTTTGCTTTTTTGCAGTTTTCGGTGGAAATTATTTTTGGCTCAAAATCGGCATWCTGATGTATTTTGAGCTGTAGATTCCAAAAATGCAGTCAGAAATGAGCTAGGACGTCCGTTAGTTTAAATTTTGCAAACTGACCCTTCTACTCTAGGTCACTTTTCATACGAACCGTTGCAGCTAGAGAAAAACTGACACCACTCCGAAATGCAGCAGGTCAACATTAGTAAATGAACATAAAATTAGCCTAATCGGAGACCATCAAGTTTCAGGGTGAAAAAACAGCAAAGGGGTTAGCCTTTGCTTTTTTTGCAGTTTTCGGTGGAAATTATTTTTGGCTCAAAATCGGCATACCGATGTATTTTGAGCTGTAGATTCCAAAAATGCAGTCAGAAATGAGCTAGGACGTCCGTTAGTTTAAATTTTGCAAACTGACCCTTCTACTCTAGGTCACTTTTCAGACGAACCGTTGCAGCTAGAAAAAAACTGACACCACTCCGAAATGCAGCAGGTCCACATTATTAAATGAACATATAATTAGCCTAATCGGAGACCATCAAGTTTCAGGGTGAAAAAACAGCAAAGGGGTTAGCCTTTGCTTTTTTTGCAGTTTTCGGTGGAAATTATTTTTGGCTCAAAATCGGCATACTGATGCATTTTGAGCTGTAGATTCCAAAAATGCAGTCAGAAATGAGCTAGGACGTCCGTTAGTTTAAATTTTGCAAACTGACCCTTCTACTCTAGGTCACTTTTCAGACGAACCGTTGCAGCTAGAAAAAAACTGACACCACTCCGAAATGCAGCAGGTCCACATTATTAAATGAACATATAATTAGCCTAATCGGAGACCATCAAGTTTCAGGGTGAAAAAACAGCAAAGGGGTTAGCCTTTGCTTTTTTTGCAGTTTTCGGTGGAAATTATTTTTGGCTCAAAATCGGCATACTGATGCATTTTGAGCTGTAGATTCCAAAAATGCAGTCAGAAATGAGCTAGGACGTCCGTTAGTTTAAATTTTGCAAACTGACCCTTCTACTCTAGGTCACTTTTCAGACGAACCGTTGCAGCTAGAAAAAAACTGACACCACTCCGAAATGCAGCAGGTCCACATTAGTAAATGAACATAAAATTAGCCTAATCGGAGACCATCAAGTTTCAGGGTGAAAAAACAGCAAAGGGTTAGCCTTTGCTTTTTTGCAGTTTTCGGTGGAAATTATTTTTGGCTCAAAATCGGCATACTGATGTATTTTGAGCTGTAGATTCCAAAAATGCAGTCAGAAATGAGCTAGGACGTCCGTTAGTTTAAATTTTGCAAACTGACCCTTCTACTCTAGGTCACTTTTCAGACGAACCGTTGCAGCTAGAGAAAAACTGACACCACTCCGAAATGCAGCAGGTCAACATTAGTAAATGAACATAAAATTAGCCTAATCGGAGACCATCAAGTTTCAGGGTGAAAAAACAGCAAAGGGGTTAGCCTTTGCTTTTTTGCAGTTTTCGGTGGAAATTATTTTTGGCTCAAAATCGGCATACTGATGTATTTTGAGCTGTAGATTCCAAAAATGCAGTCAGAAATGAGCTAGGACGTCCGTTAGTTTAAATTTTGCAAACTGACCCTTCTACTCTAGGTCACTTTTCAGACGAACCGTTGCAGCTAGAGAAAAACTGACACCACTCCGAAATGCAGCAGGTCAACATTAGTAAATGAACATAAAATTAGCCTAATCGGAGACCATCAAGTTTCAGGGTGAAAAAAACAGCAAAGGGGTTGTTAGCCTTTGCTTTTTTGCAGTTTTCGGTGGAAATTATTTTTGGCTCAAAATCGGCATACTGATATATTTTGAGCTGTAGATTCCAAAAGTGCAGTCAGAAATGAGCTAGGACGTCCGTTAGTTTAAATTTTGCAAACTGACCCTTCTACTCTAGGTCACTTTTCAGACGAACCGTTGCAGCTAGAGAAAAACTGACACCACTCCGAAATGCAGCAGGTCCACATTAGTAAATGAACATAAAACTAGCGTAATCGGAGACCATCAAGTCTCGAGGTGAAAAAACAACAAAGGGTAGCCTTTGCTTTTTTGCAGTTTTCGGTGGAAATTATTTTTGGCTCAAAATCGGCATACTGATGTATTTTGAGCAGTAGATTCCAAAAATGCAGTCAGTAATGAGCTAGGACGTCCAGAAATTAATTTTTCGCAAGTGGACCCTTCTACTCTAGGCCACTTTTCAGACGAACCGTTGCAGCTAGAGAAAAACTGACACCACTCCGAAATGCAGCAGGTCCACATTAGTAACTTTAGTAATAGTTAGTAACTTATCAATAGAATTTATTCCATTAAAGAAATCGTTCAAACCATTTTTTCACTGGGGTTTCGAATTTACTATACCTCCGTCTGTAGTTATTTTATATGAGGGGCCGCTATGCAAAACGAATGTTTAAAGTGCGTGTAAAACGTTAAATGACTGCAACATTTTAGTGGATTGATTTGTTAATACCGGGAAAATGAATCGATTGTAGTTAGACATTTATTATTAGAAATTTCGAATGTATTCATTTAGGTATTTTGAAATGGCTAATCGAATGTGGACGTTCAATTAAATTTGTAATGTATTTTTCATGTTTGGACAATAGTGATTTATACTTAAAAATGCTCCTTTATAAGAAGCTTTACCCTGATAATGCCAACTAACACCAAAATAAATATTACTAATCGAAAATCGGCACATTTTTTCAGTATCTACCCGTTTATTTTATCTCCATATATTGTAACACCTGAACGAAGGCACTGCGATTTTTTCCGTAATGGAAATCCGATAACATTGGACTAGTATCTATGTTAATTATTGTTATTCAAAAATCTGCAGCAGATGGACTGAACCTTCTGCAAGTTTCTTTCTTGGTTACATGGTCACTGATTAAAGTCAAGGTTATTGTCTAAGCCAAACAACTTGCTAAACACTCCTAATTAACAGTGGCCTCTTTGTAAGCAATCATTTACCTTTTGCGCATATAGTATATATTGTACGAGTATATAATATAACTCCTTAATTGCAGGATTGCATTGCTAATATTGCTAATTCTAAACTATCAAAAATGTCGAACACATCTTTCTGTGTACAGAATATTCACTAAATTCTCTATGACCTATTTACAAAGCAATTATTTTGTTCGCGTAAAAATCAACAGTCGCTTTTGCGGATACCAGGTATATTTATGTTGAACTTATTTAGGTATATTTGGGTTTTATACAACTTCAACACTGAATATGGTATAAAGAGTTGGACCAGAATGAAATAACGTCATATGACTGCAAAAATCTTAGATTTTGTATCCAAAAGTCTAGAAAAGACCCAACTATACCTTAACATTTCTGTAAACTTTTTTAGTTTTCGACATGTATATTTTTTAACGACGCTGCAAAAGAACCTCCAAAAAAATTAAATAACATATCACGTTAATAAGGTCACTTCCAAATTTATCAGTCTCCCATTCAAAGTATATTTTTAAATGAGACACCCTGTATGATTTCTTTTGTTTGCCAAAAAAGAGTGATCCAGAAAATGCAGATTCCCGCTTCAAGGCTGGGTCTAGCGGCCGCAACCGGAAGTTGCACAGCCTTATCTGAAGAATCTTGTGCTCATTTCGTATAATCTGACCATCAGCCAGTTGAGGATGCCCAACGAGGCCGAAGAAGTTGCGCAATCTAGTGGAATTGAGTAACGTATCCTGAAGGGTACGGAGCTTAAACTAGATACAATTGCTCGGCAGAAAAGCGCAGTCCACTTTCAATTCATAAGACGGTGTCGTTGTCATCGAAATGCACTTCAAACGCGGTTCTGTTACGATACGCAGGTGCCTCTTTTATTTAATGACCCAATGATACCAAATGTCGATTTCTTTAAGAGTACGTTGATCTTATGAGGTTAAATAATTTAATCGTGTCTTGCTTGGTACTTCCATCTTTACCAGGAGAGTTACTTCTTAGATCAGTTACTATATTTTTAATTCCTTCAAGATCAATTGGCTCTAAATAGATTGTTTTGTCTACCTGATCGTCACAGAAAATAGTGTTGCGAGTTTGAATTGTTGTAGATAATTTTTTACCTACACTTGAAAAGTGATTGTTAAATTCATTTACTGTTTGTTCATCTTCTTCCAGTGTCTGTCCGTCCACGCTTAAGATTTTTATTATAGCACGTTTTTACATCCCATCCAAATAATTTAGTATCCTGTAAGTCTATATTGTCTTTTTAATTGTTGTCTAAGATTATTTACTTTGATCTTAGCTTTCCTAAATTCTCTTTCTCTCTTCTCTGCTGCAATTATTTTGCAAGATTTTCCACCTGACATATAGTTTCTTAATTTGTTTTAAATAGTCAGTAGTAATCCAGTTTTTCCTTCTGCGATTTTTATGGTATAGGTTTTGGTGCATTCTGTTTTTGCTACTTTGATATTGTGTATTAATTCACCAAACGTTGTAATTATGTTTTGTTGGAGTTTGTTCTGAACACTATCAATTCATTTACGTTCACAGAGTATACTTGTCCATTGGAAAATATTAGCGCAATAGTTGTGATTGAGCTTAGCATGCCTCATGCAAATGTTGCAGGTTTACGAGATACAGGGTATTCAAAGTTGGACTTTTAATTTGAAATTTCTCAATAATTTTATGATTTTAAGCAGTATCGTCTAGAAAATTGGTAATTTTATGCTTTTTGGCAAGATAATTACCAATTTAATGCTAAATTTTAGCACTATGTATACAGGGCGTTAGTTACACCCTGTTCCTTAAGCATATTACAAATATCTTTTTTGCCTAACGATTTATGGCTAAAATGACTACAATTTCTAAAAGGCAGTTCTATTTTCAATGAATTTTGTTTGTTGTAAAATGAAGTTATTCTTTTAGATTACTACAATGCGGGTAACAACAGTAAAGGCAACAAATAACAATCAGTAACAAGTAATAAAAGAAAACTTCTAAGTAAATGCTCAAAAGGACCGCCCTCCTCTTCAATACACTTTGTAAGGCGTATCCTTAAAGATCTTTGTAATAATATTAGCAGCTTCTTGATTTTCTGTCGTAATTCTTGGATGGAATTAATTGTTTCTTTGTAACCATATTGAGAAGTCTAGAGGGTTAAAATCTGGACTTCTAGGTGGGCAAACAAATTCACTGCTACGCCCAATCCACCTGTGAGGAAAATGTTCTTTCTGGTATTGGCGTACTGGCAGAAAAAAATGTAGCGGTGCCCCGTCTTGCATAAACCACATCTTCCGTCTTGTGGCTAGTGGTACATCTTCTAGTAGTGTGTTTACATTTTTTTCAAGGAAGTTTAAATAGAGTGGCCCGTTCAGATTAGGAGGAAGTTCAAAAGGACTAATAAAAAAACAGATATGACACCACACCAAATATTTACCTTGAATTCATGCTGAAAATGTCGTTCCTTTAGAGCATGTGGATTTTCGGAGTCCCACAAATGATTGTTTTTCCAATTAAAAACACCTAGCCTAGTAAACGTGGCCTCATCGATGAAAAGGAGGTTATTAAGAAAATCCTGGTTTTCGGTTTGTTTACCTAGGATAAATTGAGCAAATTGTAGGCGAACTGGTAAATCTTGAGGTTACAAATTTTGGACAGGAGTATAGTAATATGGATGGAGATTGTTTTTATTTAAAATTATCCAGATAGACGATTGGCTTATAGCTGTTGCCGCGCTTAACCGACGAGTACAACTGATATCTGGATTTTCCGAAATACGAACTAAGACATCGTCCTCATCATCGACGTTGATAGCTTTTCAAGCACCATTTAAGCTTTTAGGACGGAAACACCCTGTTTCGCCTAGGCGGATGTAAATACGTCTGAACAGTTTGTGATTGGGTTGTCTTCGATTTGGGTATAATTCTAAATACCTTCAGGCTGCACCAAGTCCACTATAATTTGACTGAGCAGAAACACAAATCATATCACGCACTTAGAAAAAAGATATGTTCTAATTTACTTAAGTAACGGGATGTAACTAACGCCCCTGTATACATAGTGCTAAATTTAGCATTAAATTCGTCGTTTTCTTGCCAGAAAACGTAAGGTTGCCAATTTTCCTAACGATACTGCTTAAAATCACGAAATTATTGAGAAATTTCAAATCAATCACCATATTTTGGTATGTAGTACCTCCAGTTCAGAGATTGCCCATTCTTAATGAATCACCCTGTATACTGTATACACTGATGAGAACTTGTGTGTATTGATGAATCTATTATTCACATGTTATTATTCATTATTTTACGATTTCTAATGTATCTATTGTATGCTTTAAGGACCGTTTGGTCTGCTGCTCAAAAGATAAAGGATCTACAAGGTATTGATTGATATCTGCGATCAATTTTCCGGTTGGACGCGGGAATCTGGTCAACCCCAAGAAGTTGGCAGCGGACTTCGTCGCTCGCGCTCGCGGCCGTCGTCCAGCGAAGGGAKAACCTCCACAAAGTGGGGGATCGGTTTTCTCCAACGTCCCCCACTGGAGGATTTCACTTAAGAACAACTTTTGATACCGCACTGAGTCCAGTCGGTGCGAMCTCGAGTTGCGTCCAKGACATTGGCTGTTCGCGCGGTCACATTTGGGGAGAATTTTTTCGTTCCGTCAGTTTGGCTACATATGGGGAAGTGTTTCTAGCTCCTGCGTGTGACTTTTTCCAACCGTTCTGTGCCTGGATTAACGGAATGACGGTGCCGAACGTGCTGCGCGTCGCCGCCCTGCTCGCCTGCTGCTCGGGTAAGTACCGGCGGGCGTCGCGACGGCCATGTATGGGTAATTTGTTGTTGTGCACACATACATGGGTCAAGCGCCCCTGTGCAGTGTGCCGGGCGCCACTGGGCAACTGTGGAACTGGGTTAAAAGCGAGAACGGTGTGCGGCGCGGCACGCAAAGAAAATACCTAATGTTGCACTTAATTATTCAGCGGAGTATGACGAAATTCGTTGTTATTCAGGTGCATTCTAATTACCAAGCGGCAGCGCAGCAAATTGCTTAAATTAGAACACTCTTGAGGAATCTTCAGCTCGGCTTTCCTTCAATCAAAGACTACTTCTTTGGTTTTCCTACTAAAAATTGGCACTAGGCGAGAATCTTATAAAAGTTTGTTTAAATAAATAATTTTCTCTMTGAATAAGTCTCTCATAAATTAAAATAACGTCGATTAAGGTTCTCCTTTTGAAAGAAATTAACTATAAAGCGTCTAGCGATATAATTTAAACCCACACCATTAAAATACAATAATATTTTTATATCAAACCCTTCAGTGACACCATCGAATGCTAGAGCTTAAATGTTAAATGCAACATTTGTAACATTGTCAAAGAGCTGGAGCTAGTCAAAAAACTATTACGTACACATCTATTGTATGAAATCGATATGTTAAATGAAGTCAACAGAACTGTTATTAAAATAATTGAGAAGCTTGGTTGATAGATAAAAGTACCGTGCTACTAATAGTATTCAAAAAAATAGCACACAATTTATTGGTAGCTAGTAACCAACGTGTAGGTATTTAAATAAATGCACTTCTCTCTTAAATTTGCTCTTCAGTTTTTTAACCCACCAATGTTTTAAAACTATCTCACCTTATTTCAAGTGTGCTTTTACTTTTGTTGCCACCCATGGGATAAAAACTTATAAACCAAATACTTTTTGTACCTAAAAATTTCAATGGAAATCGAAATTTGTACGTTTACTGTTGATGATATTGTCATTATGAATGGGATATGTATGCAAATTTTACATTTGACAGCATTCTTGGTAATTCTTGTTCAGGGTTTGATATAAAGGTATCCCTTCATGTATTTTTTTTACATTTGAGATTATATTTATATAGAGCTTTGAAATAATTGACATGGCAGAGTAATACAATAGCACAATAAAACAAGTAGAAAATGAGAAAAAATATAACCGCTTAGGATTTTCCACCCATATTTTTCTTAAAAAAGAATTACCTACTCATATCTCCTTTCGGAGGAGGCGTGGAAGACCACAATTACCATAAAATTGAGCTGCTTCAATTTCTTGATCGATGTGGACTTATTACAATCAATGGACTTCTACAAAAATTAATCTCAAAGTTATTTTATAGTATTGTAGAGAGCTTTCGGCTACCTAAAAGCCATCATCGGTACCAAAAATAAAGAAGCACATTTTGACTTTGTCATATAGGTAAAAGCAAGCAAACTTGACTTCAAACTAAAAGGCTAGTTACATGCCAGCAACAATAAATGTAGTATTATTACCTAAAAAGCAATAAATAAACTAGTACTAGACAATTGACATTGCAAAAAACATTTGCTGTTACAGTATCTTTTTGTTTTGAATTAAAAATTAAAAAAGGAAGTCCAACATACATTGAATTGCAATATGCATGAAAAACTAACCAAACCTGAAATTTAGACAAAACAATTCAGTAGAAAAGGCAATGTTTAATTCACGAGAAGATTAAAAATTAAATTAGACTGAGACTTGACCAGCAAGCTTAGCTTTACTTTTTTAGCACAATTTGTAATACAGTCTATTAAATGATTTGGAAGATCGTGGTTAAAAGCAATTTGGAGAATTCCACACAGTTCTTCTTCCAGAGCGTTTAATGGTGATCAAATGAATAAAAACAAGAAATAATATTGTCTATATATGCTAAATTTCTAAAAATTTCAAAAGAAAAGTAAGAAACAAGTTGGAGATCTGGTCATTAACTTCTGTTTAATAGAAAAAGTAAGAATTTACGTAACGGTACCATAATGTCACACGAGAAAAGAAACAAGTATTTTTTGACTATATATTTTTAATTATTTATGAAGAATTCAGCTGAAAATGACTAATAAGGGATGAACCCATAGCTAAAACTAACTCTAAACGTTTTTTGATGTCGTATGAGTTTTTATACATGAATCTGTTAAAATAAGAGCTGTTTTAGAATTAGATTCAGAATTATCGTGTCTTTGCAATAAATTAAAATGAACACCAATAGCTCGAGATACCATTTTTAATCTTCTGACTCTGGATTTATAGATCTTGCAGATTTCTATGCCATATTAATATTTGTATCAATCAAACCATTAAGACAGTGTATCTATCGATTTTCTCTTATTTCTGCGAACAAGGGCACTATTTTCTCGCCTCTAGAGCGAAATCGTTATAAAATTCAAGCACTCTAGCGAACATAATTGCATGCAAGCAATAGTGCAATGATAATTGCTATTGCTTTGGATTCCATAAACCTGCAATTACTTTCTCCAACGACGTTATTTTAAGGACTGCAGTCAACCGGTTGTTTGTACGTGACAAGCCTACTTTTGTTGTGAGAAAAGCCACGAGCTAAATTCCGTATTGCTGTTTAGCAGCAGTATCCTTGAATCGTTTGAGGTTCCTTGTGGACGAAGCAGTTTTAGTCCAATTAATGGACGTACCGATACCCACCGGATCTAGGCTCCACGTCTATTGGCCATGAGCAACTGTCCCTGACATTTCCGTGGAGCTACGGGCAGACCCGCAGGTACCGACTCCAGACAATCTCTTTCGAATGCGACTGGTCAGCCTTGAGAGCCCTTGGGTTCACGTAAAGAACTGTCACTTTTCCTTCCCGTCTGGGCCACTAAAACATTGCCGATGTTCCTTTAAGAAAAACTCGATAATTGGCAGTTACGTAACGCAACTGACACCGCGCGGTTCTTCTCAACCGTGGTTGGATACACCCGAGCGTAACACGCTTATTTGAAAATGATTTCCTGCTGGTACTTCCGAAAACTGCTCCAATTATTCGGGCGATTTCCTTATTTGCCAATTGTTTATTGAAAGATTGAGTGTAAAATTACATTACAAACGAAAGTGTTTAATTATAAGCTGATTGTTCTTGCATAAAACAATCTTTATTATCGTTTTTTTGGGCATTTGCAACGGATGTAACAAGCCGCTTTCGTATCTCTTGATCCACGAAAATCGATGATGCGATGATGCACCTATCTGAAGTCTTCGAGAGTCTGGAATCGCATCGCATGATGTCACAGCTGTGGTCGACATCGCAGTGTAGCAGTAACCCAAAACCCTAAGAAAAAACATACCTAAACATACAGATCAAAATCCGCGATACCATACATGTATCTGTATTTGTTTAGGCGTGGCGTTAAAATATAGAAACGTGAATTCCTCTTTCTTCAGAAAATTGACGTTTTAAATTACAGATTCGTTGATTTCGAATTAAGCAAAAAGGGCTTATCTTTATTGCTTCACCAAATAKAATCGCCGCCTTCGAAGGCTCTGACCCATCGCATTCCTCAAAGCAAACGTCTGTCGGCATTATAAATCTTACGTCACTCTAATAACGACTAGTCTAACATTATCCCAGAGATGCTCCCGGTTGTTACATAAACGAACACGGTCATTATGCAAAGGGTCCTTTAGCTCCACCTGATCGGTCCTAATCGAAATGCAAACGAGCTATACTCACTTTCGAACACACGCCACGCTTTGTCCCACTTTGCAATCGGATTTTAAGTCACGCTGCTTAACAGATGCTGATTTTTAATCACTTTCTTTGCACCTACAGGCTGTACTGAATGTCATTATCACAGCACAGATGCGCGGTGCGTTCTATGCGATTAATATGCCTAATTTTTCGAAGAAAGTAAGCCACTGCCAGCTCTACATGCTTGTTTTTTTATATCTCCTCTCAACGAAGCGGGAACACCCTTAAAAACAAATTATCATTCGCTTATAATCATGAGCTTTATTTATCTATTTTTTCTTGCATATATTCGAGACATTCCGAATAAATCTACATATGAACCATGCTCATTAGCGATGTTTGCAATACGACATGAAAGAGAATATTTAGAATAATTAGTTTTTCTAAAAGGAATTACAAATAAGTTGAAGTATAGCTATCTGAGATAAAAGTTCTGGGATTTCGTATATGTTGTTAAGTATATTAGACAAAACGATAATGTCCGTTATGGTTCCTCTATTCTCAAGTAAAATAAAACTAAAATGATGTCTTGCAGTTAAGACAGACTTATTAGGAATGGTGTAGTTCTGTTTATAAGCTCGAAATATGTACATTTTCGAAAAACGTAGCCGAAAATTCTTGCTGCACTGTCTGCAGCAAAATCTATATGTGAGTTAAACGCCAATTTTGGATCAAAAACCACACCTAAATCTCTAATTCTTTCTACGCGTTGAAGGCGTTCGTTATTAAAGTGATATGAAAGCATAAATGAAGATTTATTTCTTATAAAAGTCATATAATGACTACCAAGATCCTCTTGGGCAACAAAACAATTGTGGATTGAGTTCATATGTGAATATATTTTTATATTCATGTCGTTTATGTATTAAATATACAAGGGTCCCAGATGGGAACCCTGAGGTACGCTGGAAGTGACACTGTAACACTTGGAACTAAAGTCTTCTACATCTACAACTAAATATCTGTTCTGAATGTTGATTTTGCTAGTTGTCTATTTTATTATTTTATCAAACGCTTTACTAAAATCGGTGTAGATCGCGTCCACTTGTATTTGCTTATCTAAATTCACATGTAGATGCTAACAGAAATTTATTAAGTTACTTTACAAAGAACGGCCCTTGCAAAACCCGTGTTGTGGTATAATTAGTTGCTTTACAGTGGCGAAAATATATTTGTACACTAATTTCTCAAAAAATTTAGAAGACGCACATAATTTGCTGATTGACCGATAGTTTTTGGCATTTTCTTTTGAATGATTCTTAAATATTGCAATTTTCTATTTGCCAGGGAAATCCCCAACTTTCAAGAGACATATTCAATAACATGTGTGGGCTTACACAAAGAAGTAACACATTTACTTTAAAATATAGCAGGTAAAGAGTGGGGGCCGGCTCCTTTATTGATATATAGTTCACGTAGTCCACATAATATTTCATTCTCATTTAACTGTATACAATTTATGTGATGACTGTGGTCGGCCGATGGCAAGTCATTAATATAGAAATCAAAATGTTTTGGTTCAAAAACACTTTTAAAATAAAGGCTAAATAAATTACAGATCCACTGTTGACAATTTTTTTCTTTATTCTAGATGGAATTGATTGAACTGTTGAATATTGAAAAACCAGTTTTCTTACCAGTTATGATCATCTAATCACAAGCATAGCTTCAGTTGATTACTTAGTACTTGTTCAGGGACAAAAAAAGCATGAAAAATAACGTCAAGTCGGAATAAAGTGTATTAAAAAGCATTCCGATTTTGCCCGAATATAATGAATTTTGGTAATCCTAAACCATACAACAAAACTGCCCTGCGTATATCCATCTTCATTTAGCTCCATCTCTCTTACGCCACTTTTTATTTCTTTGCTGTTTTCTTAATTTTTTTCTGTATTTCTGTCCCCTATGGGGGACCTGCAGGGAAATTCATTTTCATTACATAAAGTCAGTTAGAGGCATTGTCACAATTTCCGCGTATGCTGCTGCACCACTGATATTTGTCTTGATCCCGCTGAAGAAAGTAGTCTGTGTGCTGATTTTATGACTTCATATAGCCTGACGCTATATACGTAACGATTATTTTATTCAAAAACGAAAGGCGCGTGCTCTTGATACACGCATAAACTACCATTCCAGCTTTTTTTCATCTCCATCATTTCAGTTACTTAATGGCAAGACTCGGGAAATATTCAAAGGCGTATGCTTCAGTGCATTCACTTTTACTGATTTGATATTTTTAGCAGAAAGAAACCGCACAACCGATCATGATTGGTGCAAATGTCAAGTAAACCGATAGCTTACGTAAGATGGGCAGGGCACCCCTGCGATTAAAAACAAAAGCTCTCGGTTTTGCGGCTCCACTGTCATGCTTAACGCGATTAGACCCGCAATTAAGTCATCACTTTTCTCCAGTTGTAACATTAAACTTTGATTGCGGTCCGAAGGATTAATAGCAATTAGACCACTCAATTAACTTTCGTTGAGGTACTTACATAAATTGGCCGATTAAAGCGTCACTGGCTGACCTTTCAGTCAAAGCTGAAAATAATTTCAACTGAACTTTCTGGCGGAGGCAAATGAAACAACAGACCAGTGGTCTAGAAAGGATAAGCAAATGTACAGAAAAAGTCAGTATAGTATAACATAAATTAGTGCGAAGTATGTCACACAAAGAAAAAATATCTAAATACTACCAGAGTAATACAGAATATACAAATTACAAGACACATCAGGTTAATGGCTTAAACAAGTACCAGTGTCTCCTTCAAAGGAAAAAAAGTGATCACACAGATGTGACTTTAGAAAAAAACAATCAATTAAAAATTGTAATAGTGGGATGTCAGCCTCTTGCACTCTTGTGTAAAATGTCGTATATCCCATCTAAAAATGTCCGCTTCGAACGTTATTGCGTCGTAATTACGGCACATATTATTCAGCGGTGAAAAATAATGGTGGTTCGTAGGGCAAACTTTAATATTAAATGTAATGTTACTTTGACTGTTCTGCCGAGAAATACGGAAACCTATCCTTTTTAACAAGTCAATGCTATCTGTAAATCCACGCAGAAATTTATATAAGAAAACGTTACTTGCCAATACTCTTCTAAACTTCAGTGAATTTAAATTCATTTCACTTAACAGATCAGCATTTTAATGATGTTTTTCAGGATAGACCCCATAATGATAAAACCTAACATCTTAGCCGCATAGTTACATATGTAATTAATATGGGGGACATATGATAGACCGGAATCTATCACCACACCTAGGTCATTAAATTGTGTCACACTATCAATTGTGCCGTTTAATTTATAATCATAATTCAAAATAGATGATATTCTTGAGAATCTCAACAGTTTACATTTTGTTTTATTTATAAGCAGTTTGTTTTCCACACATATTTCAGCAAAATTATTTAACTCATTTTGTAACGATTTGCAGTCTGCCTCACATGAAATAGTCTTTACTATTTTCAAATCATCAGCGTATACGAAAACACGACATTGGAAGCGCGATAACATGTAATTTATATATGTGATAAACAGAACCGGGCCGAGATTCGACCCTTGGGTTACACCACTGTGCGTTACATATAGATATATATATATATATATATATATATATATATATATATATATATTATATATATATATATATATATAGATAAAAATAACACTTGGTGTGTTTTCAAAATGTATATTGAGTAAAATACTCTTATACGTTTATGTTTCGGCTTTCTAGATCCTTGTCAAAAAGTTTGTAGACAAAACTGATGCCTTCTCGTAAAGGGCTGCAATTTATGCTTGTGTTTTTCTACCAATAATAAAGCTGAAAGTCTCCAAGAAGAGCGACAGCAGGAAAATTGCAAAACCCATCGCGTAACCCAGATTAGGATCCATGCATCTGTCATACACAAACAATGGGTCGCTACTCTTTTTTTGACGGCTGACGACCGGTGTAGTAACAATTCCAACCACTGGCACACATTTCCCAATAGGTCAAGCGTGTCCAGCTCACGATCGCCGCAGTACAATGCGCGTTTTCGATTTTCCCTGCCTAAAAATCACGAAAATCCGATCCAGCGAGTCACGTTATGCAACATCGCCTGACCTTTAGCATAAATGAGCCTAATAGGTAAATGACGCCCCAGGCGGAACAAAATGCCGTTGGCAAAGTCGGGTTCACGGGGTCTAGGTGTCGCATGCTGAAATTTTCAGGAGAAAGTTACGGCCCCGCGGCTCAGAATGCAAATTAATCGAAGAAGATTAATAAGATTTTTTATAGGCTAACAGACCCAATTACTGTCTAGTTTAGTTACAGTAATGAAGCTGCTAAACGGTAGAAAACTCGCATTCGTATCTGTTATAACCAGAATTCAGCAGCGACTCTTTCAGGTAATACGCAATTGCATAATTGCTCGTTTGATATTTTGCTCATCTGTATGTTCGCAGTTCGTAAACAACTTTTTTTGTGTTCAGGTGTTTTGGCATTTACTGGACGCTGAAATTCATACGTAAAAGCTGTTTATATACTGGACCCGTCTGCTGGATTTCCAGTTATCGAACAAAAGGGGAAAAAAATAATATTAAACGACACGATGGTTGTGTAGCGTATGCATTCTGACGTAATGCGCGCAAAGGTAAAGAGTAACGCGCAAATTAATAATCATTGATCCTACTTCGCTTATTTGGGTCTTGGGTCTTCCTTGTGCCAAGATGTTAAAAACCAGTAACGCTCAAGATATATTGGAAAATTTTTGGTATGGTATAGTTTAAGACGCTTAAGACACCGAAATTTTGTTCTGTGGTGAATTCGTGTTATCGACTTAACAACATTTCCGTTCTGTAGAAAGAAGTGCAACTGGCGCCCATCTCTCCTTCTTTTAATTAGTACGGTCGTAATAATGAACTGCTCTCACTTTTAAGAGAGAAAGCCCCGCGACCTTAGTCAATGTAAGTGCTCCCTCGCAGAATTTGCTTGTACATGAGACGTCATTCAAACTGATCTCGTTTACAGTGCATTGCACAACAGACCAATTACGGTGGCTTGTAATCGATTGCTATCCTTCGTGTTCATGAATTAATTAGCCTAGATTGGAGGCCCTTTTTGAATTAAGTTAGCTGAGGCAGGCTGATAAATTGATGGTAGGTTTTTAAATAATTGAAGTATGTTAAGACCGTTGTAAAGTAAACAGAAATTTAGTGTAAATTGTAAAATATCATTGTTAATATGACAGCATTAGCATTAAATTTATAGGGGCTTTGCATACAACATTTGAACTACAAGGTGATACATATAAACCTAGGCTATTTACGGGAATTAACTCTTAACGACTAGAAAGGGTATTTTGTTCAGCAGATAGGAGCAATCAATCATATTTTATTTTTTGCAAATTATTTTAAAGTACTCGAGAGTACTCGAAAAGATTTCCAAATCGGCGTATACCAAGCCATCCAACTTAAGCTTAACTTAAGTAAAACAAAGTAATTCTGTTCTTCGTATAAATTACTGTATTCGCGTAAATGGTGATGCTTTGAACAGTTGTTCTGAAATCTTTCCAATGTTTTTCCTTGCGTTCTTTTACAAGGTATCTTTATGGAAAAAGGTTACATAAACAAATTTCTCTCCCCGCCAAAAATATATACAGGGAGGCACAAAAAAATTATGACTTTTTGAATCTGTGGATGGCGCCTCATGCTGCAAGTAGCAATCAATACAACAACAACCTAAAAACCGCCGAATACAAAATGGTATTTGTCTGAATTTTTCCAAAGGATTCTATGTGTCTTTTTATGTTTTTATTGTTTTTTAAACATCGCTTAAAAATGGGAGCAGAACAATTGGGAACTTTGCAAAGCCATTAAAACTAATTCTTACATAAAAAATAACAAACGGCCATTAAACCGCTGTGAAGAATTGTACGCGATGTAGCCAGGAAGAGGACTCATGCAGATTTCAAAGAAAAAATTATAGCGCGTTGTTCTAGTTAGCATCAACTTTCTCTGCTCGATTCCAATCCATCAGAGCGTTATTTATCTAACAGAAATGCATCTCGGGTCATTGTTAGAAGAATGCCCACATTCATTGTACCGACCGAGGCAATCACTGAATTCCATCGATCTGAAATAATTTTCAGGCGGTATGAAATCAAGGTTGGTTTTGTCGTGTGCGCCAGGCCTAATACGAAAACGTTTCATAACGTTACACTGTTGGGAAAAAAAGTTGTACTTTCACAATTAGTAAGCAAAACAGGCGGAGAAAGAAACAATTACGTTGCGCTAAAAAGAGATAATGTACAATACGTACAACAAAATTGTTGTTTACATGAATATTTATATGCATTATACCGTGTGATTTATAGACCGTTTAACAACGCAGAAACGATCGCGTGTTTGAACAGAAATCTGCGTTTATAAACCGAAATTTGCTTCCTATCCTTTCTGGTCAGGTCTGTTAGAAAGAAATACGGAGAAATTGCAAACCACATAAATTCTGTGTACAATCGTTCGGATATTACATTTCAGGTCAGAGTAATGGTTTCTAAATACGTCAACTGAAAGTGACCAATCGCAACGTCTGGTTGTATGTGTTAAACACCTGCTCGGTGCAATAAAACGCAATCGATTCCAATGAATGCTGTTTATATAGAGGGTGTGCCAAATGTATTTCCCTAGTAATCCAACAATTAACTGTTAACTTATTATACCAGCATCTTCGTACAACTAACTAAATCTGAACCGCTTTACACTGAAAAATATTGGTCTTAAATTTGAACCTTGTATGCACGCACTCATGCTGTTATAGTTTTTTCAAATCGGGATTCTGGCTAGTTAATTTGCTGTATATTGTGGAGTGGCCACCCACTTTTGTTACTGAAGTACCAAGTGTGTTTCACTCTTCGTACTGGTCTTTTGGATTTTGTTCTATTAAAATAAATGATTGTATGATGTATTTTGATTTTTAAAAATCTGTATTAATTCGGACCCAACTAAATTATAAACGATATTTTCTAATATGTATAAGCCTTATCTACATGAACAAACTAAAAAAATTGGCCTACCGGACATAAAACAACGTGTCAAACCTGAAGTCAATAGGAGCTTTTTATTAATCAAAATTAAAGGGATGAATTACAATTTAGACTAACTTAAAATTTCTAGTAATTGTAGCTGGTGCATACTAAATTGTTGTCATATCATTAATATAATATATATGTAGAAGTTGAAGTAAGTGACTTCTTGAAATGTCTGTTTAAATTTATAGGCACAAAATTCCATGAGAAAAATATCAATCGCTTACATCCAGCCCGAAGTTTCAAGAAGTCTCTTACTTCTACTGAGGGTGAAACTTTAATTACAGACATATGTGTGAGTGGAGTTGAAAATCGTTTTTCCTTGGGACGTACTTCAAGGAAGCGTCTTCGCTCACGTTTGGTGAAACTGAGCGTACCACCCAAAAAAGAACTGCTTCCATTTTCACGCTTACATCATAACAGGCTAGCACAATGGTCGATAGGAATAATAAGGATGGCATTGTACATTGTAAGCGGTCTTTATCATAATTATTGCATAATTCTATTTCGTGCACGCATTCGCGAACCACGGGGTACAGATCACGTTGTGTAGGTGTCGGGTCCGTGACAATACAAAAATCTATTACTTTCACCGGTTACTTTCACTAAAAAAATGACGACGCATGCGTAACTCGTGCGAGTCGCGTGTCGCTCTCGATTTAATACGGTTACCCAGATTGCCAACCCGGAAAACGTTAGCCGAAGTCGTAAACGTGGTCATTATGCATTTCAGCTGCGGGCTATGATGGGCGGACCACGAGCTGCAAATGATCGTGCCCGAGAAGAAAACGTTTGCCCGTTTTCTTTCGCTTGCTGCCGTATTACACAACGCGCGCGCTTTATTTAGATCAGTCAAATTAGACATATGTTGTTTATGATAAAATCCATAAGTTTTCAACCTCGGTAGACGACCGTGTCATTTTCAAAAATCAAGAAAACCTCCAAATTTTCCACTTCTATCAGTTTTTGTTGATTTTGACACAGAAGAACTGGGTTTTCCGCACATCGACCGTCTTATCCTTTTTTTAAAATAGATAAAAATTGACCAATTTTTCAAATTACAAGATGTTTTAGCGTCATTGTCTGTATCATTTATGTTTCTAAAGGCCTAATGTGTTATTCGAAAATCTCCCCTCATCATGTATAATATTTTTGTTTTGTATGTCCCTCCTTGGATTACCCAGTCTATTGGTGCTACAATAATAATTTTGTTTTTAGCTTTTAGAAATATTGTTTACTTTAAAAGTGAATAACACGTTCGCTACTGGAAAAACCAGTCCTTCCGGGTCAACGAAGACAAATTCTGAAAAAAAGGTAGAAAATTTGGAGTGCTTGCATGGTTGATGTCAAATTTCACTGAAATAGTTTGGGCATTATAGTCTGCGTCTCTATTTGACGAACCACGCTCGATTCTGCTTATTTTCAGCAGAAAACCTTCGCCCCGGCGTAATGGCGGCCTATTCCACTTTCTCAAATCGTACCACGTACATTGTTTACCAGTGAACGTAAACGAACGTTAATGGCTTGCGATTGAAACTGTTGGCAAACATTTAATCTGTGGTTTTGCCGCCTTACGCATATCTGATAAGCTCTAGAATAGTTGTGTATTATTTTGACCCGTATTCTAAGAGAGCACGATGTACCAGACAGGTATCATATACGCATGATTTGAATCTGTATTAAATTAGATACCTTATATTTATAAAGGGACACTGTGTGTCCATGCTCTTTAGCGAAACTATCAATTCGGAATGTTTTATTAAAACATTTTGTCTTTAGAACTTATGAAAGTTAACATTCCTCAAAATATGTCATGTTTTAGTAGAAAAGCTTTGATTTTTTCTTTATTTGATGACGTATTTGGGATTTMTTTTCAATCTGAGCAGACTGATAAGATGCATTGTCTAATACAATTACTGCATTGGGAGAAAGCTTTGGCAGCAATTTTTAAAAGCTTCAGCCATCACACTTTCGTGGTAGTCTTCTTTTTTGTGATTCATATTTTTAGCAGATAGAAACAATGCATTTTCCACCCATCCGGTTTCAGATCCTGCATTATTCTTTTACCATGTATAATATATGATTGATCTATCTACATGTCGAAATTTTTAAATTTTGTTTAAGTAATGTATTCGTGGCACTTGCCGGTTATTAATTTTCTTACAATGACACTCCATTTTAAAAAAAATACGTAAATTCTCCTTACAGTTACCTCAGTTTTGGTTTTCTTGTATAATTCTTCAGTTGTCAATYCAAAATTATTTTTGTATGCCTCATAAGTCATACGTCGTACTAAATAAAAATACGGGAAAATACAAGAACTCGACAAATTTGACACAGCATAAGAAGAGATTAGAGGTTCACAGGTTTATTAGAAGAAAGTTTGGCGGTGCATTTCCAGCAATTAAAGCTCTTTAGTTCATGTTAAAATTGAGTACGGTCCATCTTCACAAATATCGTTTAAATCTCTTCTATATTCGCAGGATATTTCTGGTCGGTCTTTATCAGTAAATAAACTTAAGCCTTTGGTAAAAGAGCGAGTTGTTTACTGATTAATTACTTGCATTTCCACCTAGTACAGTTATGTAATCATAAACTCCTTCGTTGTCCTGCAAACAAAGTAGATTTCTAGTGAACGCGATAGGCAGGTGCGCGGTTATCACAATCACAAGTGAATGTACTGCTAACGCCACCGATAAGTGTATGCAACGATTATTTATTGTCTAAGCACATTCAAGATCGAGCATATTATTTATATTATCAAACAACGCCTAGCGGGAGTGAACGTATCTCGGAAAGCATTGAAAAACGCTGGCCCATATAATCACATTGTTCTAACCGCGATACCATCGGATGCTGCTTCTTCGTGTTCGGCGGAGTAATTAAGCAATAACGCGTTGTATTAATTTTATGTTATCTACGTCCCTGAGCGTGTATGGTAAAAAGCAGATATTTTATGGTCGTTTCCTCCGATCATAATTAATTGGGACGTTATGTGCCAAAGGACGCATCTGCGGTCGGTAATCTGTCGTTTATTGCGTAACCGTTACAACAAAAATCCGTAATTATGAGGATTCCCATTAGATCGTTGGAGATGTTCACAAGCCGCACACCTTGACACAGTGGCGTAGGTTCGTTCTTAGAATAAAATTAAAATTAAACGCATTCTTAAGTTATGAAATGCGTTTTGCAACAGTTTTCGGTTGTTTAGAACACTCATGTTAACAGTTCGACAATCGAACGTCCACTTGACATTTCGCCGGTACAGATTTCTCTATTCTCGCCTTATAATGCCTTGTTTATATAAAATCAGCTCTGGTAAATAGTGGCCGCGCGATAATTTAAAAGTAGAAAGGTAACTGAATGGCATTGTAACACAAAAATCCGGCTGTTAATTATTATCCAATGTTGCTCTGTCGGCCGCCCCCACTCGCAAACCCCATAATAAACGACAGTGAAAGTAGGCGATATATGTTGCACATTCTGGCACAATTTCGTATGACCTTGCGCCGCTCTTTCCAGACGTCCGGGTACGCCATGGTCGACCACATCACGCACAAGAAGGGCCATGTTTCATAGGTCCGACTAACAAGTCAAAAAAATGCATTTCGATATCCACAATAAAAAGAAGCCATCAACTATTGATCTGTCAAGGCAAGAGTGCAATTGTCAGTAATGAGAATGTTGAGATACAATTAACTCATTATATGTGCTTGCTTAAGCTTAGCAGAGTTCCGATAAAGTAAGGGAAGACTGTCTGAATGCATTGCATTCTAAGTATCTGCTTGCTCAAAAATCTAGGCCCAAAATGAGCTCCGATAAGCGGTTTGCTACTTGGGCTACTGCGCATCTATTGCTCTGCCGATTTAGCCGCATAGATATCTGACGGTACCAGTACATAACTAAAGGATCCTGCTAGAACTTTTGACATGTCGAGTAGCATTGGTTGCCTTTTTGTATCATTATGTCCGTTGATCACGACTTCACACGCCGCTGTGTAACATGTAGGGTCCGAAATAGCGAACGGTAATTACTCCTACAATGCGCTATATAGTCTTGACATTTAATCCTTTAATGGCGTGTCTGTAAATTCGTGCTCATATAACACACGGGCAATCTATTCTGCAAGCAACACGTAGGCTTATCGTACACAACGTATAAATGATTGATAAATGACCAAGATCCAGACAATGCTGGCTTACTTTCATAATTCCTATGACATTTTAATTCGCTCTTACATAAGCTCGCCCGTGTAGTCAAGATTGGTAACTATTTTTGAGATGCATATTTTCATTGGTTTCTTTCCCCCAATTTTTGCAACTCAATTAATAATTTATAACAGGAGTCTTCTTTTACAAAACAAGTATCACAAGTTTAAGTCCGCAATAAAGTTTGCTATATCTACCTCTCATACAATCTATTGACATCTTGCAATGCAATCAGCTGAAACTTTATAGTCCCGTTTGATATCGCGCTCTTTTTATCTACTTTTTTAGCATCCTAAGAACCGATAAGGTGTATAAATTATTGAGTTGATTTTTATTCTTGCAGACTTGTTTTAAATAAATCTTTGTTCTTATATCTTTACTTACAACAGTTACAACTACTGTTATTTCCAGTACTAAAAGAAACTAGTTTTGTTAAACATTCAAATATGGTGATTTTCCAAATTATATTTAAAAAAATTGCTTGGTAACCGTGCAACTTTGTGACTGCGCTATGACTTGTAATCTATTCACACGTACTGGCTCAGAATATGAAAGTGAGACCCATACAGAAATAAGGTAAGTGTGCGGGATATCTCAAATGAACGGTAGTGTCTAGGAACACAAAAAAGCCTTCCTGGTTTCGTTCGTGTTGACAAATATATTCACGCACATACGAGAGCATGTACGATACAGGCATTTATTCCCATGTCGGTTCAAAGAAGCGAATTACGTAACCTACAAAAACTTGTGCGAGAATTTTTATTGTCAAAGCATTCTCGTTTCCAACAACGTTAAAGCATACTTGTGCAATAGTCTAGACTGGTACGGGCGTGCCCAGTTTGATAGCTAAAAATTTATGTGGAAACGGTGCCGATAATCCCAAAAATGGCGAGTTGGATAATTGGAACCCAAAGGCAAAGGGGTCAATAGAAAACAAACCAGAAGCGGTACTTTTTTTAAATAATTTTATTTTTCAATCCTCGCACTTCCACCATTTCTAGTCATAAAAATCAAAACAAAATCATTGGAGGTAAAAATGCTATGGAGTTATATCATCAAGGCCAGTCACAAAACACACTACTCCAAGGAATTAACACACCACCAAAAATATTTAATTATTGTCCAAATTACTTGGCCAATGTGTATGATTTTTTGTGTAATAGTTCGAATTTTCCGCAAAGTGACTTCATTGAAGATCGATTTTATAACTTAGTATGTTTTTATTGCTTTTAGTTGCATTATTATCCTCAAATTAAGGAACACTTCATTAAAATCAATTAAATTATAAAAAAAATATCTTCAGGAGGTTCTATAGATAATCTCTACACTTTTGGCCACCAAATGCAGCAGGAGCGTAACTAGTTTATGCGACAATTGTCGCCCCTACGACACCGAATATATATTTTTTGACACCAAAACTGAAAGATAATGCAGCTTGAGTACGGAAATAGCCAAAGCGTAGAAAAACTTATCTCCAGCTAGATAACCATTTAGAAGCAGCTACAAAAATAATTGGAAAATTCTTAAGGAATATGACACATCTACAAACATTTGAATAATCGTTTATGTCTTGTAATATTTGTAAAGTGATATATTAAATTTCTTGAACATTAATAGCTTTGAATTATCTTTTATTCTAACTGCAATTTTTTAGATAAGAAATGCACCATTATTTATACATAGATTTGGCCCATTTTTTAGAGCTAGTCCAAATATACATTTTTAAATATATTCTTTTTCTAATTTCAAGAGCAAATTTTTGGAACTTTTTTAGAACCACTGAATGAATTAATTTTAAAATTCCTTATTTTGTTGGTTATAGAAGTATAACCCTCAGTCATCACAAATATAGTAATAAATAACTTACCCATAGCATGACACAAAGCAAACTTACAAAATATGTGTAGGCACGTATATTTGTTTTTAGTATTTAAATTTGATTTACGAAGTCACTTTTTGCACGATCATAAATTGGTAAAAATATCGTTGCGTGTTAATAACATACAAATTAGAACGAGAAGAATTTCATGTGAGAACTATAGACGGATTTATCGTTATATGGGTCACTATTTTTACAGGTTAACCGTCCAAAAAGTGATTGTTAAGAAAAGTTATAACTACAATTTGATTTAAATTAGATTATTAGACATTTTTGTTACCACTCTCAAAGTGTACGGGGCATTTATGAAAAAACATGTTATAATTATTACACCGGGTATACATTCACAAATTATTTATGTGAAAAATGGGCAATGATGTTACCTTGTGGAAGATTTATCATATCATACAAAAAAACATGCAAATTAGCCAAGTAGTTTGGACCTTAATGAAGATTAAAGTTTTGAATATGTTTCGGTGGTGCCTTAGTTCCTTGGAGTAGTGTATTTAGAATCTTTTCCAAATGATTTTTTGCAGCCTCACTGGCACCTTAATCATATAAAAGTTGTTCAGATATTTCCAGTGCTTTACTTATGTCTTTTCACGACGATCTTATTTCAGCGTTCCATACTGTTCTTGGTCTTCCAATTTTGATGATGCTGCGAAGCTTTCGATTCAGATTTTCCTCGCAAAATGTTAGATTTTTTCTAATTTAGGCTTGACTTGTTGTTTGTCACTCGTGTTCTGGAACCTGTTCTGGATTAAATGTCAACCCCTTTTATCACTACCACGATTGCAACCGAAATTGTCGATGGAGGTCGACTGCTTTGAACAATGGATTGCTGGTGCATTTTTTGCAAATATCCCTCGCTCCAGTTAATGGTTGCGACCGTTTTCAACGAAATCGTGTGGAAATAATGGCAAGGTCTTAGGCACGATCCGGCACGCCCACTGTTGGCAAATACAAATAAGTTATGCGCTCTGACTTTTGCAAACAATAACGCAGGGAGAACGGAAAAGGTTGCATTTCATACGAAAGGAGCTAAAATCGACTTCCTCCGTTTGCATTATACAATAATGCGTTGTTTATGCAGGCGAATACGCTGCTTGCGCAATATGTACACCTCACGTTTATTACAACACGTCAAGTACAATTGCCTTTACCATAAGAGCAGATTTAAAGCTATTAAAGTGCTTACGACCACAATCTGTCTTGAGAACAACGAAAACAGCGCGCATCTGGAAAAGGTCATCCAGCGTAGAGAAACCAAAAGCACCTTAAATTGGCGTCTTTTTGTACTCAAAGCTTTTTAACTTGCAATCAGAATAGTTGACTTAGTTTCTGCTACTGAATCTTGACTACACATTCCTCCAATATTTGGCGGCTTAATATCAGTTTTTGCTGGATGCTCCAAAACTTATGGAAAGAGCTGAAGCAGGTCATTTTCAATCGAAAAATACCAACACATGTCATTACTCAATTATCGTTTTAAGAGGTACAGATATTCGTTTAAAATTTCTGATAATTCCGCGCATTTTTATTTAATAAATTATAGGAAGGAAATACTACTATTAGGAGACTTTAATGCCCATGCGTGTTCTAGAATAAATAAACACAGTTGTAGTATCATATTGACAGATATTTGTTACCAGCACTCTCTTCTGATCGAAAATGATTTTTATAAATCCCACCAACAAAAAAATTTTCATACACACAAATCACTATTTAGTAAAAAAAATGTTCTTCCCATGGACCAGATTATATATAATAACGAGTCCACAGTATTGCTTCACCTACTAGAAAAAACTAAATTATGTACGAGATGTGAGAATATAGATGCAAAATAGTTAAAGAAAGTACCAAAAATCTTCAATCTGATATATCTCAGACAATGGAGAGAATATCATCAAAAATTATTGACTGAAGTAGATTAAATTTTTTCTGTAACGATGATGAAAATGATTACTTTGGTCCTGGTGAACTATTGCAATTACTAGAACTACTGACTTATGTCTTTGAGTGTTCTTTGTCAAGATTGTATGGCATAATTATAAAAGATGGAATAGAACAGACAATGGTTGGCTGCTTTAGCGTCGATATCTAAAAAAAGGAGTCCCGCAAGGATCAGTATCAGGCCATCTCATAATTCTTTCTTGTCATAAACGACTTGTTTAAGTATATCTGTAATCATACTTGCACTACAATATCCATGCTGATTAAGAACAAAATAGTCGCACGCACCAATCAACTAATTAACTGTCCGTAAAAAAATTAAGGTACACGCCTGACATTGACATATGGGTAAAGGGCGGTAGCCGGCCTGTAGACTTTTGTTTTTAGTTGCTGGAACGGGTATGGACAATAAAGCAACCGTTCCGCTTACGAAATATGGTTGACACAGTAATAAAAAAATAATCACAAAACAGGCATAAGGATATGGCGATTGTAAGGTCACTTGGTACCGTGCCACACCCTTCCCATATACAGATCGACCTTCTGGCGAACAGTGAACGAAAGCCGCGAATTAGACCATACTAAGTACATGGTACTGGTAGCAGATCGTGAGTTGAGGTTTGGGATAATTTTGTGTAGAATTTGGCTCTTAAGGCGTACTCATAGTAGCCACAATCATTGTGAGACAGATATAGTAAGAATATGTATTAATTAGTGGAAAGTGTTGTCGGTAGGAACACGACTGTACAATTACTGGTCTGTCCCAGGCAAGGACAAGAGTTCACTACCTAATGCATATTAATTTCCTTTTACTTGAAACGTGCAGTTATTATGATTAGAAGCGAATAAAAGTAACAGCTGTGGGAACTTTCTGGTTTCCAACTTCCGTTGATATTAAACAGTACAACAATTTAAGTAATTAAACGGTAATACAGATAGTTCTTGGTTTTTTAAACCCATTGTCTTGCGGTACAATTACTAAATTTTGTTCGATGATGAAGACCTTAAGGGAAAAAAAAATGATGCCACTGCACAATTCTTCTACATTATTAGGCAGGTTATCCCTATACATACAGAAAAAAATTAAAGATAAACTCAATTCTGATACGCACTATATAAATAAAAATTATGTGAAAAGTTCGTAAAAGTTATTGTCCCGATGATATTAAAAAAAAGCAGCTACTTGTAAAAAAAGACCTCGCCAATCTTTGAACTATTCAAATCCGACATACTTATGTAGATAATTTTTTTTTTCATTCGAACTGGATWACCCTTCAGCAGGAATCCCTTGTTAAAGCTTTTGCGAAATGCAGTGTCGTAAGTGTTCTAAAGAACGGAGTGTCTTGTGTACACTTCAAGGCAAAACATGTCTAGCAAATACATATTAATAAAATTACGTAAGTTATTGGGTTCTGCAACTATTAGATTTTTCACGAAACACTCCGGTTTTGACTGTATATAGTCTGGTACCATGGTATGCTTCAAAAATTGTATTTACTTATTCTTGATGTATATCTATGTTGAATTCAAATCTTAAAACATCCTCGTGTCCTTTGATTTGTCTAACTCCTATCCATCTAAATAAGGTTTTAGCAATTCTCAAAAACAAAAAAATAACTGCCTTCTATCAAACACCTATTGTGGAAATATACATATAATGAATCTTATGGAAGTGAAGAATTAGAAACAAGCAAAAAATTTAATACGTGCCTAAAGAATACCGTATTTGACTGAAACATGTTAGCAAATTGCAATAGTGGCCTTTAAACGATAATGTCCTAATAAATTTGCACGAAAGTTTCCGTCAAGTTTCTCAATCTAAAACAACACGTCGGAAGAAAAAGCCGAAGAAACGCGCTAATACAAACTAACTTTTTAGCGTGCTGGACTAGAAAACTGGCGGAATGTACAAAAATAGTGATATCACGTTCCGTTACGTAAATGCATATAACAAATCAATTATCTAACCGTGAACGCCCGTCGATGTTAATTTTATTTGTTCGCACTCTGTTAGTGTCTTGTTACCACAGAGAGCGTCGTTTTAACCCCGTAAACCAATACGGCACGAACATTTCGCTCCGCCACTGCAAAAAAAGATTTTACGCGAGATTTGCACGTTTCTCGCATTTTTGCTGCGCTACGTGGAAATATCCCGTTTATATGTAGTTACAAAACAGATATGTATCTTAAAATGTTTTGTCTCAGTTTTGCAACCGGCCGTTTTACCAACCAACCGCCGAATGCGGGCACACCATCGATCTTTCATAAGACAAATTGGACAAATTCATTCCACTTTTGCCATTTACGACACTGCTTTGCATAACGAATCCGCAAAACATTTTTTCCGGTCGCGAACATTAATTAGACGCCGGCTGAAAAATTTGATTGAAAATTGATCTGTTCTTTGGATAAAACCGTGCTATCCAACCTGCGCTTGTTCGCTGCGGTTTAGAAAACCGACAATCGGTGCAGCGGCTTACGTAATAACGCTACAGTTTATCCGGAATATGATAAACTGCCACTTGCAGGTACGTTGACACCGCTTTGCGATTCTGTCTTAGGAAACACGTCTTTATAGTGCCAATTTATGTAAATTTATTATAAGCATTTGGAAATCTTAATATGTGTCCAAAAATTATGGTACCTTGATACATGTATTAATATACTTACCTTGAAATACTTTTTTTTGCGTAATGGGTAACCCAGTAATACTTTATTCTCTTATTATATATCTAGGATATTTCGACACTATAAGAAACTGCGCATACTAACAAGATTTTAACGTTTATTGACTCTACAGTTCTCAACAAACTAAGCAAAGGGTTTATAGGATACTAAAGATACCATAAGGTATTATGATGGATTGTCCATCTCTTTGGTACCTATGAATCCCATATTACCACCACAAACTTCTATCTTGCCTGATGTCTTCTTTTCCTCGAACTCAACTTTTTCTAAAATTACAAAATTCCTCAATAAAATCCTTAGATTTATTTTTACCTTGGCCAAAGTAGTTGACAATTTTTTTGTACCTACTGACTTTGTTTGGTCTCCTTTGATGTCGCAAAATTCCACCTAATGGATCCATAAATCTTAAAAAATAATTTTGATACGCCCATTCATACTAAACTAAACTAAATGGTGGTCAAATTCAGTGACTCTTTGCCTTGAACCTTTACCATCTGAGGGTACTTCTATGGATTCTGTGGATGTTTCTGGAGAATAAAACAAAATACTTGAATTAGATGGACAGAGATCTCTAAGAAGTGACAACCAGGAGTAAGTAAAGACAAGAAAAGGCTTTAAAGCACGACCAAGAACGAATGCAGGAATATCCAGAAACAGCAACGATACAAAATTAATGAAAACAGTAATGACAAAACAAGCAAACCAGCATTTTCCAAATGTTACAGTAAATAGCAAGATACTACATTGCAACAAAGCTAAGTGATGAGCCAGTAGCAATCGAAACACGTCATTATGTATTCGTTTCAAAATTTCCTGATTTCACACTTAAACAAATTGGGCAAATTTCACTTTTTGAATGGCTCCTGCCGACGAGCGCGGAACAGACAGCCTTCACGCTACATTAACGGTATAACTTCAAGTGGAAAACGTATTTTTCACTTTCGGCGGGCTCCTCCGCTGACCGAAATGTAAAAAAAATCACGCGGCGTGCGAAAGGCGCGAGGACGACGAGGTCGTTCCGAATTTCTTGCGTTATTCATGTGACATTGACATTTCTCTGAAAGTTTTTTTTTTAGTAAGCGGCACTAAATGTGTAAACAACAAAACAAAGAAGCGGCAGGCAACTCTGCGACCTGTGACATATATAGACCTAGTGCAGGTTCGATGGCATCGGAGAAGCTGCATAAGCGTGGTCAATCCACTGTGACCCTATGGCTAGTTTCGCCCTATTGGGGCTCATCAGATGGAAGTAGAGAGTAAATTGATCAAAACAGACCCGTCGCCTTACTAATTTATCATATTTATAGTTTTTTTTTTTAAATTTCATATCAGTAAAAAGGAACACTGAAATGGGTTTTACTTACTTTCTTTTGGTACATCCTTTTAATGTTAGTCGAATCGAAAATAATCATTTAATTTTCTAAAGAATTGAATAATATACCGAGAATGTTGGTATTAGTTCGTCGATCTGAGATCGTTTCCCGCACCGGTATGACAAAGAAAGCAACAAAAAACGAACTCCTTTTTATTGCCTGCCATATTCACCCGTACAGCGTGGGTGTAATGTGAATGGTCGTAGGCTGATCTTAATACCAGTTCTGGTTAAGTTTTGCTCTTGTTTCCCGTCGACCGATAAAACGACACGGAGGATGGCCCTCTTAAATACCGCGGTTAAGCGGACTGTTTTGCAATCAGCTTTTTGTCCACCACATTCTTGGTTTCCTAGTTTCATAATAACCGTCCCATAATTGCGCAAAATGAAGAGTCACAACGAGATACTCCTTAGATGAAAGTTACGGTAAATTGTCTGTATCGCTTTCGTTGCGATAGGAAATGATGATTACTCTAGATGTCGTTGATCGAAATCTGATCTGATCTATGTCGGGTTGGTTTTGTGTTTTTCGACAATGGTACGTTAACGCGATCTGATAATGAATGCGCATCGGTCATTCTTTGAAGTTACTTTCGCCTTGGAAAGAGGACAGGGTTACATTGTCCTCTGTGTCTAGCACTGTATGTATGTGATAGTAAAAGATTCGGGAGGAATCACGAACCAAACACAAGCTGCAACTTCTTCCTGAACATCAGAAAACGCCCTGCAAACAATTGGCATTCAGAACAACGAAACGTGAAACTTCTATAGAACCTTTAAGGCCAATCAAACTATACTGCTTCAGCACTTTTCACAGTATGCAAAGACCTTAGACAGGAGGACCTTTTTTCAAAAACAGCTTTTAACTACAGGATCTGTACGTAAAAAAAAACAATAACGCAGTTTGTAAAAACACAATGAATACGGTTGTTAGGACATGTCAAGAAAAGGGAGGAGAACCGAATGGTGAAGAAAGCAGCAAGGAAAGACACGGTGGTTAAGTACCGTTTTATAAGACTTCAAAGAAAAGATGTAAGAAATTGGAAAGCGAAGGCCAGACATGGATGGAAACAACTTGCTAAGCTTTAGACTGCATAGATGAAATTGGTCCAGGTCAGCTGGTGCCATTGTCCGTCTGGTAATTTTTTAGAACGCAATCCCGCCGAAAGCGATCAAAAGATGGAATGCCACCAATCCGCCGGTTGTTTGTTGGCTTAGATTGAAATCTAGTTAGCCTTCCGATCAATTGTTTAGCCAGCTCGCACTTTCACGCAACAGGCGGCTCGTCACAGAGGGGCACAAATAGCATAAACTTGTGAGCAGTGGAAAAATTGACTGGCTGCCTTACACGCTAAGGTGAGCGTGAAATCCGACGTGTACATAACATTTTGTCCATGTTCAGTCTACCCTGAGTCTATTTGAAATAGAAATATGCTTCAAGGTTCTTTACTGTCACTGTTAATTGAAGCAGTGGTACTGCTGCCCATGAATGTAACCCGTTGCACAATACACTTCAAATATGTTTAATAGCATAGAGCTCAGCGCAATTGCTTTGTTAATAGTAATTGTCAATGGAACAAATGGCGGACTAATGCAAAATTCCCACGGGACAGAATTTCAATGCGCGGAACAAAGGCGAAATAAGATATATATATGTGTGTGTCGATTTTCTGTAAACATTGTGTGTGAATTCGACAATAACCTTATGGGGTTGATTTTGTAGCGTTTGTTGTTATCTCCTGTTAACTGTATTTTGATAGCCATTTCCTTTGGTGCAAAATTAGAATTAGAGTAGTGAAAACCTACTTAAATTAAGTACCTACTCGTTTTATCAAAATTTCAAATTAACTAAACACAACCAATCTGCGAAACAAAAAACCTTGTACATTTCCTAATTGTTATTATTAACGATTAGGGAACGTACAACGTTTTTTTATAATTTTATGAACTTGAAACGTTGCTACATGACATTTCAGTTGTGAAGAAATTTAGTATCAGATTATCGTACTTTCATCTAAGTTCATCTTGTGTTCAAACGTTATACTTAGTTTTACTTACTTACTCTCAGAATAGAACTGGTTGTTTTTTTAAAAGATTGTCTCCCTCTAAATTTAAAAAAGCTTCTTGTACTGCAAGTCGGAAGTTCTTTCATAGTATGGTATGCATTTTTCTGTACATATAGCTATCTGATGGAACAAAGTATGTAATTTACCACTTCTTTGAGATACAGCGAATATGTCACTTATTTTTAAAATAAGGCTTAGTAAACGAAAATTATAGATATTCTACTATGCGAAAAACAGTAAAAACAATGACTATCAATAAGTAAAATAAAATTTTTCCATTACAGACAGAATTGTTATCCGAATATGCCTGTTTTATAATCGCCAAGAAGACTGGAAACTGCAATTTCTTTATTACTTTAACAAACATTTTTTTAACGAGACCAGTATTCAGTTTTGTGCCTCTAGGCGGTTATGAGGTATATACATGCACTAGGTATCCTGCGATGATACCGATATATTAATTTTAATGACTTTACAATGTCTGAGGTTAGCGTTTACAGTCAATTAATTATTAGAACATGGATCGTTAAAATATAATGAGTAGTTATGAAAACGAGCTAATAGAAAACGGTAGATGCAGCAATATCGCTTATAAACCTTTCAACTTATGCAGTCCTCAGGTTCTTTTAATATAAGTGTAACTCATTCTGTTCCGTCCTTGAAACTAATAACAGCAGAAATATGAAACTTCGTGCTTACTTTCTCTATGTCCGCGTTTTTAGTTCGAAACATGATTGGCTTACTGCATTTATCAGTGTTGATGCGTTTGGACCATGCAGCATTATTATTAATGGATTCCGGCGCGTTGTTTTACATGCGGCTGTAAAAGGACGACGTTACAAGAGGTGACAAATGTATGATTCGCCGGTGCGTTTTATTGCGATCGTGGGAGCACAAATAAAACAATTTGAAAAATCCATGTACTGGACAGGGGACAGCTGTGGGCACATCTCGTATGGCAACTAACAGTACAATAAACATTGTTTATCTAGCCTGAGAATAATGCTACATCCACGTATGCACTGCGAACTCGTTGCGTAATAATGTACGATGTTCATTATGCATCCATCCAACGGACATATGGGTACATACAGGATAAGTTTAGTTAATGTGTTTCCCAGGTGACAGTTGCATACATCAGCTACGCTGATTTATCACGCACCAAACACTTAGTGTATTTGTAGAGAAACCTACGTTTGAATTTTTTATCTTGATCAAATTTCAAGAATTTGTGTCGAGCATTATACCAAACTAGAAAATAAGCATGTATGCCTGCTTCTAAACATGGTGTTTTACAGCTCAATTTCACCCAAACTCACCTTGGCTGATCGATTTTTGTTGAATCGTCTATTAAGTCTTTATTAAAAAGTTGGAAACTAGACCTAGCCCACATATGGGGCCACACGATATTAATCGTTTCGTAGATATTCATTCAGGTCAGACCATATTGTATAATCTTCTTTGTTTTTTATCCAAAGTTTCCCTAGCGGGATGATGGATCTACATACATAACGAGAAAGTTGATTCTCTAATGATGAAAAGTCAGAGCAATATCCTCAACTTGAAAATGTATTAGGAAGATTACTGTTGCACCCTTAGGAAGGCAACTGTTGAAGGTTTGATATGCCCATAAAAACTTTAAATTCTCTATTTGTTGACATAAAAACGACAAGAGTTTGCAAGGAACAATTGTATCATAAGCATCAGATACATAAAAGACAACGTTTTCCTAAACCAAATTCAACTTCCAATTTTAGTAAAATTGAAATCTTTGGCTATTGGAAAAGATGTCAAATTCTAACAAAGTGTAAATGCCTTGAAGAACGATATCTTATCTTCCGAAATTTCTTGGACGTTTAATTGCGATAGTCAAACAAATTTCCTAAATTTCTGCAGAATTCTGCAAACCAACAAAACTAAACGATGACCAGGAAGATCTTGGACATCTGGTTCTGTCAAACAATGGTGGATTATTTCTGGATGGTAAATCCATAACTGACTGTCAAGATGACAATGTCGACGGTGAAACTTTTAGGGTCATTATACTTTAATGACAGAACCTTGTTTGGTACCTCAAAATAGCATTATCTTCTTCTTCTTGTACTTTATCGTTTGTGTTATCCTTATTTGGTTGTCCAATCACAATTTTACTGTGATGATGGATTCTCATTCCTTCATGTGTCTGTCTTCAAAGAATCATCATTTAATCCCTCGTCTATTTGCTGTATTTATATTATAAGAATTATGTAATTAATTATAATTTGCTTGAAATGTTTATACTTATTTAATTATTTCGTTTAGATCCTCAGTGCTACCGTACGTTCCACAGCTGATTTATTATTTTCATCCACTTCGGTAGGTSCGTTTCCAACTGCGCTACGGCTTCACAAAGTAATTTCGTTCTACACAGCAATTCCCCTGTATCATTTACCAGTTCACCGACCGTGGTGCGCAATGCTGACAGTTACAAAATTCGCGCTATGGGAACAGATTCGCGAATCGTAAAAAAATTTCGCCCCGCCACGCAACCACGCCTATGAGAAACGAAGAATCAATTACATCAGATGAAATTCACCAGGTTTTAGTTAATTCAGGAAAACAAGCGTAAAATCGTCCGGTTACGTAAGCTCCCGGTAGCTAAGTCGAGACAAAAAAAAAACGATATTAATAACAAAGGTTTTTAGCACTCATCATTCCGGCATCCACAATCAATTTCTGTTAGACTGGAACGAGTCTGGCTTCCTAATTGGGACTGGAGAAATATTTCTGATTACTCATGGAGTATTTTCTCTTAAAATCTCTGCTTTTCAGTTATAAAGTGATCCAAAGGAGTCTTTTTCTATCAATCTACCTCTCTGGAAATATTGTATAGAAGTATTCACCGACAGGTCTTATACAAAGGAACACGATTATCTAAATTAGGAACTGGTTCTTCCTTCAAGAATTCCAAATTATGCAAACCACAGAGAACTGGATCACCAACAATCGAGTACTTACTCAAGCTATTTACACAATAATGCAACTAACAAGATGCTTCAAATGTCATATTTGAAGATCCTCGGAATTTAAGTTCTGATAAATATAAAACAGTTGGATCCTTGACCTCTTTCATAAAAAACGACGATAACCTCATGAACCAGCTACTTGCTGACAACTGAGCTGTCGCCTTTCTCTGCATTGAGACTAGCAATAATGATATTGGAGAGTCTAGGCGATTGTTCGTTTTCTTCGTTCTATTTGGCACAACGGCTGGTGTTACTGCTAGCAGTAAAAGTAAAAACTAGGCTCTGTGTTCCACGATTGGGAACGCATACGTTGAAAATCGCACCAGTCCGACCTTGTAACAAATGGTCACTTCAATCGTGGGAAAACCAATCACAGTGCATAGGTGTCCGGCCACAATCCACCAAAGTTCGCGAAAAGCGACAGCGTTCCCAGGTTTAGAGGGTTATGTAACGCCCGTCCTGATTAAAGTAGAGCCGACGTGCATAATAATAGAAAGTGACCGGCAGCCTAATTGTTTGGGTGCTTGTAATTTTTAATGGCTGTTTCAGTTCCACGTTTTCTTAGTTTGCATATGTGCCAGCGGCTACTCTGCAGGGGGTAGGAGTGAGGAAGTACGTGACCGAGATTTCCTTAATTAGATGTTGGTTTAACACGCTCCAGCACGAGAAGAATGAAAATTCTTGTCTGGGAAATTTTGTATGACACTTAAATTAAAAGGCATGATCGGATTAATTAAATTAAAAAAAGGATTGGGCTCAAATCTGTTATCATTACGTAAATTATGAATCCTCAACTTATGTTTCGTTTATGATGGTATATTAGTAGGCCTCCACAAAACAGGTCTTGCAATTGCATGGCTTATGACAACTTTCAAAGCTGAACAATGTAAATATTTGCACTAAAAACATTAAATTGGCTCTAGACGGATCGGTAGTTTGTACTCGGCAAATGTTTATTAAATCTTACATCATTATGCGTTCTCTATAAAGATCTTTATTCAAAGATTTGCTTACCTAAAGATTAGCCATTGCAATATGCAATAAATTTCGCCGAGCCAATTCTGATTATATTAATTTTCTTGAGGCCAGATACAAGCCCTAAAGGTCGAAGTGTGAGATATTTCAACACACCCTGTCAAATTAAGGGATCTGAAACTGGTAACCTCCATATCATTTCAGTGAAACCATACATAGATACTTTTAGCAAATTTTCTGGTTTTTTTTAAGTTTCTTCTGTTGTTGATTTTTACCAATTTGTTTGTTTGAAATGTCATAATAACCGCAACAATGACAACAGTGACAACTTTGTGGACAAAAATTGCCAAAAAGCAAATTTTCTTTCAAAAAAAATGAGAAACTCGTATCATAGGGTGAGTTTTTCAAACTATTATTAAAAACTAATTTTGGAGGCAGATCATGATAGTTATTGTAAAATTTTATCAAAAAAAGCATTATATGATCTTCCAAATAGAACATTGTGATTGAGTTTCGTTAAAAACGTTTTAAATTTGTAACTGATGATGTAACTGCAATAATTTATTTGTGAAATTGATTGAACCGAAGTACAGTATGATAGAATAAAGTAAAAATTTGTAGATAACAGAGAAATTTGCTTCGCACTGGCTACTATTGTTATTACTAATATACCTGCATAAATTACCTAAAGGCGACTTCAAAATAACAACTACTACTACATATTTTGAATAAACTAAGTATGTCTTGCAAACAGAAGCTTTAAGCTTTCAATTTATGTTGTTGTTAGGTGCGTCCTTTGGACCTAGTTTTAGTTTAGTTTAGTTTTTCTTTTTCGGATTAACCTTGCTACGTGCTTGCAGTTTATTTTGGTTGTTTTCAAAATTCGTTTTGGGATTCGAGATATTAAGCTATTTGAAGGCGTTTTCGAGAAGCTGGAGTGGTATATCCAAATTCTACTTAATGTTAGGAAGGAAACTAGAAGAAATATGTGGTTTTTAACACTATAGTGTCTGTAACGCTTACGAATTGTTCGATAGGTAGAAGGCGCTTCAGCTTTTTATTGTTAATCTAAAGTTACATTTTGAAATATTTATATTAGCTAATAAACTATGTTTGATAGTTATCATTACTTACTACAACCCTAAATAATTCTATTTCATGGTCTATAAGGTTTATTCGAAATAGGTTCTTGGAAAGATATAATAACGAAAAATAAATGTTCTCCCTGGTGGTAGCGCAAAAAGCTATGTGCCCGATTTATTTAAAAAAATTCTGTCAATTTTTTTATTAAGAGCTTACTGTCGTATGATGCACTCCACATTATTCTGTTGTTCCTATTTTTATTGAATAGTCTGTAGTTCTAATCACCCTGTATGACAAAGGAATAGACATTAGCTGCAAAAAAGTTCCTGTAATGATATTTAAACTTTCTCCGTCCCATAAAATAGCCTGAACTTCTTGCAGTGTGCATTCGAAAACCGCCGAAAATAAAACAAGGTGACCTGAATTGTATTGACAAACTCAATCTGGTGTTGCAATCGCTCGTTTTTCGCGATACAAAGATTAGGGAATTGGGCAACAATTGCCACAAGAACAGCCATGCAAATCAACGGGGGAGTTAATTGATTCTGCGATAGCACGTGAGAAAACTAAGCAATTACTGCCAGGAAGCTGGAGCTCCCTTGTTCGCATTATTGTTATGCAAAACGTTTGTGAACAGCGGCTGTTTACTCCAACAAATGGCCAATTGACAAACAAAAGTTGTGCTTCTATCAAGCTCATTGACGGTGCAATGGCCTGCCTCGTGAAAATGATAATTAAATTAATTTAGAGTTAAAATTGTCACTGCTCTGCTACTGCCGATTAATAGCATTGCGGTTCTCGTGGCTACCTTACAGCTTGAAGGTTGCCTGTTTTACCAACAAAATGCTACTGGTTCGCATTATGACATCGTGTTAACAATGCCGATGCAGTCTTGAACTTTTCTAATTAACGGAAGTAAAGCAAAATACCTTCGATTAAATAACCTCGGTCTCTAAATTAGAAAGTCCATAAAACAAACATATTAACATAGCTGTTTTCAATGAAATTTGGTCACTTGAGTTTCACTCGAAAACTCGAGGTTTATTAGTCCATTTTTATGCAACGACACCGAGCAGTTACATAAATGAATCGCTAGACACAGAAGAGCCTTGTTCTATTACGGGTCCTTTCGCAACATCAACATAGACAGAAGCCTATCACAGCGACATCGAAGATAACTAGGTGTGGAGGAGAGTAGCACCGAGAGATTATTGCAAAACTCTCATTTGCATCAGCACATGACAAGCGAGATATTTAATACCATCGCTACATGTTCACAAATTTAGTTGCATAAAACAGACGCACGGACAAATCTGCAAGTCAGCCAAAGTCATAAAGAGAAAATGAGAGCGAAAGTGATTCGGTCGTGTAAACCTGCCAATGCTCATTTATTTGGAAGCAACATCACATTGATTACACAGCCAAAAAGAATACGCCACTGGGCGTACGAAAAATCACATGAAGGACACATTTTCTGCCTACCTGGGGCCATATACCTGCAACAAATTAGATAATATTCTGTATTCTGTTGGACATCCGAAGAACGATGTACCTCCACAACACTGCTGATATGTGACATTTCCCTGGCGTTAAGGTGCAAAAACACTGCTTGCATGGTCTCCTCAATTAATGGAGGATAAAGTTCGTTTGATTGGTCGTAAACTGTAGATTTTATAATCTTAAGGACCTACGCTATCCACTGTTTAATAGCGTTGGAGAAAAGTGTCGTACATAAGCCATACGTCAGGTCTCTGATTCAATACAAAGTCTTCCAATAACTCTGGTGCGGCATTCTTTAAGAAGTTTATATGTTCACTTTCTGTTATTTGAGGTCGTAGTAGATATTTAGCGATAAACATTCCTGATACATACAAGTACAGCAAGATAGTTTTTGTTTGCCCAATATTGTGGAAATTGATCCTTTGTGAAGCCTCTCTAGTGCATTTTAACCTTGTATATAGTAATGCAACTCTCTTACCGTTTTTACAACCCTGCAATACTATTTACCTTTTATTTACAGGCACAGTTGGAACGGCACACGACCCGTCATAAATCAAACCCTCTCTTTGTGATTTTGCGAATTTCCAGTGCCGGCTTTAAGCCGTCTCAAAACTCGTTTTTTGTTTGTATAGTGTATATTATTCTAAGTAGTTTTTGATCATTCGGTTAATAAGAAGTTTTACATTGATCGTTTTTATTTACGTTTCAAAATGAATTGTACGTGGTTTTAGATGAGTAGCACATTATTTTGCACAAGCAAAGTATATCTAGTTATAAATGAAATTTGTAATCTAACTAGACAACATGCACATCTGAGCATTTTTTAATATGCAAAGAAAAATGTCGAATTCCTAAATATTTTTATTTTGATTTTTAACATTCCTGTAATATTTATATCCTGTAAATATGTTGAATGCTGTGCTAGCCGAAAATTATGAAAATACATTTTAATATTTTTACAATCTTTTAACTATTGGAAAAATGCGGGTTAACGGTTAACATAACTAAATATGTAAATAAAAGACAAGTATTTTAAAAGAAAATAATAAGAATATATATATATATTTTTTATCTAAAGCTCTAAATACAAAAATATAATTCCATACATATATTATATTTTTATAAAAGTCTAGCAAGTTTACACCGACATAACTTAAATATATTAATTATTATCATTATCACTACTGTCAAATTCTGAATCACTGCTAGCATCATCATAAACATGCATTATAAAATTTTGAAAATTTGGAGATACATAGCTATTTTCAATTTCAATAACATGCTTAATACAGCTTTTCCACAGTTCTTTCGTTATACTACTTACCTTTCTACGCACTAAATCTACAACTCCCGAACTTAAACGCGGACATGTATTGTTTCTTCGTATTCCTTTTTTAAGCGTACTCCACACTAATTCAGTTGGGTTTAGGGCGCAATAATACGGTGGCAAACGCATAACTATATGTCCATATCTTTTCGCTAGTTCATCAACTCGATATTGTTTAGGTATGTTGAGATTTTTTATTATTGTCAACACATCTTTTTTGGTAATTTTATTCTTTTTCATGTGATCAATTATTTCTATTTTTTGTAGCTAATGTTGGCGCCTTGTTCATTAATTTTGAACGATAACTCGCGTTATCCATGACTATAACAGATCCTGATGGTAGCCCTGGCAGTAACTGCTGCTGAAACCAAGTCTCAAAAAGTGCAAAGTCCATGTCGCAATGGTAGTCAGCAGAACAATTTTGGATCTGTTTCGCTGACAGTAATAAGCCATTTCCCACCCATCCATCACTTCCTCCCGCATGAAGAATTGCGTGGTTTTCTTGAATTGCCTTTATTTTCAATAATATCTCTCACAGTCGTGTAGGCGACACCAACCATTTCATTTGTCACTTTTAACGGAGCACTGCACTTTTTTTTATCAAAAATTTTTATACATTTTTATGATTTCTTTGGCATCTTGGTAACGATGATTCCTATTGTTTTCTTCAATTTGCACTTCCATGTCAGCGTCAGCAACCTCATTCTGAGCGGTACTTGGAGCAGCTTTTTCCCAAGGACGGAACATTGTTCGCTTCTCTTGTTTCGGGCACAGAAATACTAAGACTGAATGCTAGTTTTGGTTTGACCGGTAGGGAACTTTAAATAATCCGACCCTGCTTAACCACCTTCCGAAAATCGGACCTAAATTTATGGTAATCCGGTTATTTGCGGTAACTTGTGAGGGGCCGCCTGCTGTTCGAGATGAAAGAAAATTTTATTGCAGGCTTGTAATAACGGTAAGAGAGTTGKATTACTATACACCTTTTGTAATCCTCTAACAGCTAGCTGTTGTTATATAAACTGAAAAGCATATTTAGTACCTATTTAAATATACGTATGAGTTACTTTTTGTATGTAAAACTCGATCGCTCTCTGTCAGTGCTAGGAGAAAGTGCCGCAGCTCGTTTTTTGCCGGAAAAAAAGGCGCCGATGCAAAATGGTACTGTTTGACACTGACAACAATTCCGTCGTGTGTTTTACAGGAAATGAGACGTATCACGATGTCGTGCTCTAGGAATTCATTAGTAAAAGTTTCGAAGGCGTGAATTACATGTTGTAACTGTCGGCGAGTTTACCTGTACATCCGAAAAAAAGACAGCACGTTCGAATTGCGATATAATCGTATCTCCATTGTTTAGCTGGCCGGTAAAAAACTTTTCTTATTTTTACGTTGCGTCATACAAGGAAACATTCTGTGTTTCCACTGCTTACGTCTAGTTAATACGTATATGTGCACATAAGGTTTTTCTGTAAATCGAGAAACTTCAAAACACAGATGAATTTTAAATATTTTATCACATTTTGACAACATGTTAATAAAATTCGCGTAATACTGTGTGGCTATTTTTATTCTGACAGGTGGRGATTACRAATTTGCTGATATCATGGAATCGTGTCATCTGACCTTTGACAAGCGGAGATGCCTAATAWTCATAAGCCGTTTCTTTGTKTCAACGAGCAATATATTCCTGAAATTGAAGTGTTAAATGTTTCGTWTGGCCTTCATTGACCAATTCAGATGAATAGTTGATAAAACAGAKACTTACTTAGATGACGTCGTTCACAKCGTCACCATACTGTAGGATATACATAGATAGATTTGTATCCTATACCATGCTTTATAGTGATCTATAAATCAACAACATTGATCAAGTTCATCTTTTGATGAAAAGTTAATGTCAGTAATAGTGGGCTATAATTTCACTGATCCTGTCTGTTTAAACTACTTCTTTATTCAAGAGTTGGATATATAGCACTGAAGCTGGCGGTACCTTTGCTTTCAATACAAATTTTAATTCAATTCAAAGAAAATTCATTCACGGACGAGAAAATAAAGCACAATACCAACGATAGTTTTCGCGGAACGTTCTCCAAAGCAAAAGCGTACGAGTACTTCCGATAGAGTATAAAAATTTCGCTTTCAATAAATTACCATACAATTTATCCGCGTCTTTGTGCGCAATAATCTAGAACATCGCTGTATCCGTTATTGTATGTAAATCGGCTATTCATTGGCCCGATGCGTAAGGCAGCCATAAAATTTAGCGTTAAATGAAATTTTCTTGTCCATCGGAGTTTTTACCGCTTCCCTGGGCGAATGCAAATGCACGAACGATCCGGATCCTGTGTAGAAAATGTAAATAAAAGGATTGTGCATTGAACCCATGGCCATGCCTTTTTACAATCTAATATACCTACGCAAACTATATACCGACTGCACGCTCAGAGAATAGCATGCAAGGTCACCTTACATAACGTGAAATAACAAAAGCGCCTTTTTAATAACGTGATCTGAACTGCATTAGTTTTTAACGTAGTCATTAACATTTAGATCAGCCTTGATGAAAGCGTACACGTTCCTCACTCTCGGTTTATAATTGCATCTATTATTATCTTGCAAACAACGGCACAAAAAGGCAGGCAATATACTGCGGCGCCAGCATATCGAACGTTGTGCATCCAACAGCAATTTTACTCGGTTAGTTCAGTGCAATCTTTGAAAAACGAACTTTATTTCTAGCCGTAAATCTTCAGTATTCTAAAAAATATCGCCATCACTTTTTTCACCTGGAGATTACGTCTTGACCTTTTTGGAACTTACTACATGGATTTTTCTTTTGGTGATGAATTACTTACTTACTATTACTTCCAGTCACAATTTTCGAGAAAAAGTGGTCAAATTTTCTTTTATTTTCTTGTCTATTTCTCTTCTGGTGAGAAAATTCCCAATGAACAGAAAATTTTACATATTCATTTTTCAGTGCGTATAATACTGATTGTTGTTTGATTTTACAGTGTGTACCAAAATAATAAAGGCACACACATTTTCTTGAATAAAAATCGATCGGATTATCCAATCGATTTGAAATTTTAGCACAACATGCCTTGTTTGTTATCCAAACAACCCCTAATTCGTTTGGATCCATTAAGAAAAAAACTTTCCACAATTTTTTTGCAATTTTTCCTAATTTCAAGGCGTACCAAAAACATAAAGGCACATGTGCAAAATGTAATTTATTTGACAATAACAAAACCAATAAACAAGTGATTAACTTAATACTTGAGACCATCAAGTATTAATATTTGATGGTCTTTCCTCCACTCTTTATCAACAAATTGATGCTTCTGCATTGAATTGATGAGGTCGGTGAGCTGTTTGACTGTCACCTGATTCCATGCCTCCTGAATGGTCACTTTGAGGTCGTTGGTGTTGCTGTATTGTGCCTTTATTATTTTGGTACACACTATATAACAGCATTTAGAAATGTAATAGGTTATACGGTGTAAAATACTGATATATGGTAAAAGCATGGTTCGATGTCTATGACAGGTTTCGTTATTTTAAGTGAAATTGTTAATCAAAAATCGCTAGAACAAACGATCCAATTTTCCAATGTTGCAATCGTATTTAGCAGTTTAATACGTTAGCTAAAGCTATAAGGAGACATGATATAATCGTTTCTTAACTCGCGGTTGACATTTTAATTTATGGCACGCTTGTTACCGCTGCCTTTCCCAAGAACACCTACTCGCAATCGTATAGAATAAACTTTACTACTGCCGCATATAGTTTAAATTTTACGCATATTTTTGTTTCAGCTGTTCTCGGTGCGAGCCAGAGGGCCAGCGGGAAAACTGGTAGGAATGTTCCAGTCGGAGGAGATATTAAAGCTAGTGTTAACTTCGATTGTCCAGAAGAATTCGGGTACTACCCCCATCCCAGCGATTGCACCCAGTATTACGTCTGTGTTTTCGGTGGTGCTTTGCTGGAGTCTTGCACTGGAGGATTAATGTACAGGTAACGCAACGATATGAGTTACGATGTTGTGTTATGTAACTGCCATCATAAAAGCGTATGTGATGTGTGAGTATACTTAAAGGTTAATTCCAAACTACTCAACAAAGAATGGCCTTTAGAAATTGGATAATAAGGTATTCAGTAACAAATGGGATGTGCTTCCTCACCACCTAATAAATACAGGTCCATGAAATATTAGGTATGTACTTTCCCATCGCCAAATAGTGCCCCAAAATATATTCGAGTTCCATATGGTACACGCACTTATATATGATTTCTCACAATGTTACGTATTCGTTTGAAAAGGTCGCCATTACAGGATGCTTTCATTAAGAACAATTATTAAATGTTACTAGGTCATCTAGAAAATAAAGCGTGTGGCATCTCGAAATTGAGGAAATCGCTAAGTACTGTTGCTTCAAGATGCTCCTAAGCCAATTAATAATATATGTGGGCGGTCTCTATGCGATATGAAGAGGAACTAATACAAACGGACGCTCATAAAAATAGCTCGCTTACGGTTAATAATATTTACTTATCGTAAGTAAGTTTTATTTTTACTATAGAGTCAGTTTCACTTCCAAATAACAAACCGTGTATCCTGATTGGAGTTGCTTGTGTTAGCAAATCTATAAATTGTCCTGTCAAACATAATGAATATGCTCTTGTTACCAAACATAATACTTGTTCTAGTTAAAAACCTTTTTGCAATAAAACTGTAAAATACTTAAAGCTAAATAAATAGTTATTTTAAAACAAATAGATTCACTAAATGGAAACGATATGTTATTAAATGTAGCGCTTACTAGTAATAACTGAATTATTTATTTGTAAAAACAAAAAAAAAACTCATTACTTAAGAGTGCTAACCGAGTATTTAAATGGAACTAGTCTTAATTTGAAAACCCAGGAGAACCTAACCACTTGCAAAATGTTAGTGCAGCGTCTGCATGGGTGGCTAGGGAACAAATGGTCAGTGCCAGTAGGGCTATCGTTTGACCTGACCTCTAAAAGTATATATCTTACTTACATCAGCAAATTGCTTTTGGCTTTTAAACGTAAAAAGTTTATTGAGATATAACACTTCATTTTTCTGAGTGGAGGGTAGTACTGTTTGTCAAAAAAAATTACACTTTCTTAACTACAAAATTTCATCCTTTAATGTCTTTTCTTTTACACCAAACAAACTTAAAGTCGTTTTAGTTACACAATTCTATTAGAGCTTTTAACCATTATTTGTCATGTGCGCTAGATTTCCTTAATTTATTTTGGGAAATCAATTGTCTAAAACCTCGAAATTATTATCTATAACCAGAATTTTTTTATTTTTTGCTCGCTTAGATTTAGACTTTTTTCTAAATTTGATGTCAAGTAAATATTATTTAACATTGAAACTGTCTGTCTTGAAAAAGCAGTAACTTATTTGTATTTTACTTGAATCTTCTAAAGTTGATTCGAACATATAAATTTAAGTTGACTTTATTAATAATAAATTATAGATGCTTCTAAACAAATGAATTTGGTACCTGAATTGAATAATGTCGTTTTGAATCACGCACCATTTTTGACTATTTTTATGTGTTAGTTAATTATGATTATAACGTTAATCAATGACGGTTCTTGTGTTCTTCATTTTCTGTTGTTAACCTTACTAAAAGTGGACCCAGGACTTGGTATTATATTATTGTTAATAATCTCAGAAATAGTCTGGCGTGACTCCAAATATTTCAAATATTATAACAGCCACGAAATCCATCATTTTCTGTAACCTGTTGGATTGACTTAGTATTTTTAAATATGTTTATACTGAACTGCTGATCTAGGCTTAGTAATGATAATAGGCAAAATGTAATTTGATCTTCTACCAATCATCTCCTATATGAAGGGTTCCTTGGGGTTCATATTTTGTTGACACATTTGTTTATCTGACGGTGTCATGTAATTCTCTTTGGTGGTTAATTCTATCTCTATGTATTGCTTGAGGGCTTACCTCAGTATGCCACTGTTTAGAAATTCTTCCGCAATATTCTTTTTTTCATCAGATCCTCAAGAGGCAGGACCGACAGTAGTTCAACTCTGTTTCATTTCTAAGCATTCTTTGACTAAACTTCTTTCAGGATGGATCCAGCACATTCAGTTTTACTGCATTTTCTTTAGGTTATTTACCATAGTTATGTCCTCTACACTACTAAAATAGTGTTCTATTTGTCTGAAGACTTTTAACTTTTATGCCAATCTCCTGGTCTTTTTGCTGCATTAGCTGCATTTCGAACACCTAGTTATGTATAGAAAACGAAAAGCACCTGACTATTCTATTTTGTTGGAATCTAGCCACGAGCTTCAAACCTGCGATTGGCCGAGAAACGTCGGCTGCGAGGGTTTGGCGGAAGTTGCAGCTCCAGCGCCCTCCACTTCCAGCTCCGGATCCTCCGGCTCGTCTTCGAGAGTGCCCGAATCCAGATCCCGTTACAACCCGCCACCACCGCCACCGCCCGCCCAACCGGCGGCCGTAGTTACTTCCAGGGGTCAGCCAAAACAATTGCACCACACCCAGCAGGAAATAATCAAGGTACGTGCCACTTGGAAACAGAAATATTTGAAGCTGACGGTTCCGAATTTGGTTGCAGCAAAAACAGCAACAGCAGCTCTACGCCGATGCGGAGGAATCTCTTCCAATAGCAGAGGAGATCGAGAGCGATAGGCAACAAAGGGTTTACCGTGGGCAACCATCGACAGTTGGTCAAGTACAAAGAGACAGGGACGGGCTGAGACACAGTAACGCTATACCGGTGAGTTATGTAACTTTCTGGACTCTTCTGCCTTAAAACATTTCCAAAAATCCTTCTTCGGACTTGACGGGTACTAAAAATTATTAATTGTTTTGATCTACGAATACTATAATGGTGCTCTTTTTGAATTACCCGTTAATTTAATCTCCACTAATTGTATATACATAAAGTAATACTCTCTTATGTTTTTTGTTCGTCTCCAACTTGATTGTTTCGTACATAGCATGTCTTCAAAATATTCTTTCCAGATATCCAAGAGAAATTGCTTAAATTTATTTAAATTAAAATTAAATTAAAGAAATGTGTATCACTTGTACCATAATAAAGCCAAACACTTTTAATATCTGAAGATTCTTTGATCTAAGGTCTATCATTTTGCATTTTGCTGGAATTTAATATACGTAGCCAACATATAAAATGTCGCTTCATTTCAAATTGGTATTTTCAGATTAGGAATTACTAGCAATGTTACTGACACTTCACGAGAAATAATTAAAGATGTTTTGTCTCTCAAAATACACTCTTTTTGACCTAGTTTTTTCTTCTTTGTTTCAAGTACATTTAGATCTTGGGACCTACTTTAAAAAATTTAAAATCAGCTAAGCCAATCCCGAAATATTCATCTGACCCCCCTTTATTGATATTTCCCAAACAATTATTTTGTACAAAACGCTTCATTCTGACGTAACTTATGGAGGTCGTGTTTAAAATGAGATTTGCAAGTTTTGCTATTTTTCTCTGGCTTATGATACTTTTCGCTGTTGCAGTCGTACAGTGGCAGAGGTGAAAAAATAGGAGTTATCTCATTCGGCACCCAGCAGCAGCCTCTGCAGCAATACAGGTGAGAATTTAAAGCACAAATGAAAACTTGACCGTAAACTTGCTTCTTCGTTAGCTCTGTGACAGACGTTAATGAACTGACCAACGACCTTACTGTTGAACGAAGCGAAAGACGTAAAAGACAAACACAACTAAGGTAAAAATTTTAAATGGGAATCTAGAAGCGATTGAGTGTTGCAGCCGCAATTATCAATCGTTTCGTATCTAGATAAGACATTCTGTTTTTGACATGGGTGACGTAATATGTACCTTTTTGTAGCAACGGTAGCTCGACAACTACTTGGACTACGACAAACTCAATTTCTTCGACAGTGACACCTATAGAACAGAAACCAACGACCATATCGTACTTACCCGTGAAACAGGCGTCATACACCGTAACCAACAGAGTATCGCCAACTACTCAAAAAACAGAAGTTGTTTCCGTTTTCCAACCTCTTGTCCCGTACAACTTCAGTAGTTTTCACGGTAGCACAGAAGATCCATTCAAACAGTTCGATTCCCTTTATCCCACCGAAAGTTCAACTCAAGCCGCGGCGGCTTCGAAGAACTCCGAATCCTCAACGCAAAAGGCAGCTTCCAAGAAGTCCGCTGAAGCGTTGGCAACGACCACACCCGATTATTGGACAGCATTCCACTCATCGCAAGCGGTGGAAGAGTCTAAGACGTCGCAAACAACCGCTAAACCGATAGACGAAACGCACGCTCACACGTTCCCGTATTCCCACTTCACCCATTCCTGGACAGGGTTCACGGATGGAAAGAAAGATGACAAGAAGGCTGCCCAACAAACTATCAAGGCAGATCCGTACCATTCGACAGATCCGTTCGATTATTCTGCAGAGACGCTGCACAAGGAGGCCAAAACGTACGCTTCAGTAGGTGCCCATTATAAGCCGATCACGACTTCAGCTGGTACAACTCAGAAACCCAAGAAGAAGACTCAAGCTAAACAAGAAGATGCTGAAGGTCACGCTACTAACGATGAAGAATCCGAGGAACCAGAAGAAGAAAAAAAGCCGGCTCCTCAGAAGAAAACAGAGAAGGATGAGGATGAAGACGCGTCAGTTGCCAAAAGCAAATTCTCTTCGGACGAGGATAAATTTGAGGACATAGAGAATCCGTTCGCCGATCCGAACTTTGACTTCGACAAATATTTACAAAGTCTTAAATCCGTACAAGAAAGTCGAGCAGCTGCTCAAAACGCACCTAGGCGACAGCAACTCCAACAAGGGCAGTATCTCCAGCCTCGTCCACTTTTGCCTCGCCCAATTCCAGTTCGACCACAGCCCGCCTACTCCCCCAGACCAATAATCAGAAACGATCCAGCTTCCGTTGAGCCACGCGGAATCAACATGGAGACCCAAACTTATCACAGTAAGATCGAAATTAAATCTGAGAAGCACACCATGCTGGACGGGGAGGACGACCGTCCCGAAAAACGAAACGAGGTTAACTATTCGAAGAAACCCCAATCTAGAATCGACAACGGTTACACATCTTACGCTGCGAAATCGCCCAATACGGAGCTTGTACCCCCGAAGCTTCCCGGGAAATTGAACCGCTACCCGTTGCCGAACTACAATCCAACAGAGCGTGGTCCTCAGACATTCAGCAGTTTGGGGTCTATTACCGGTGCAAAGGTCGCGCAGAATCTACCGTATAATAACGTTAAGCCTCCCCAGATGGTCCCTAAAGCTCCTTACGCGCAAGTGAAACCTGGGCAGGTTCCTCCGAAGGCGGAGTACTATTACTATGATGATGAAGTGACACAAAACCCCAAGAAGGCTGCTGTGCAATCGAATAAGGAACCGCTGTACGAGGAATACTATGAGTATTACGAGTACCCTGAAGAGACGGTGTCTAACGGAACACAGGCTGCCTACTATTACGATGATGTTGTACCGAAAGTACAACCACGACCCGTCCATTACCAGAACGTACCTGTACCTTCGAAGCCTGTCAATAACTATCAAAGAATTCCAGTTGCTCCGAAATACAATAGCTACCAGAGCCAGCCCGTTGCAAAATACGAGAATAAGTATTCTAATAATCACGTACCTCGCCCTACCACAAAGGCACCACCGAAACCTATAGTGAAACAGCAAAACCAAAACTCTTCTCAGCACGTAGATGATGAGGATGAGGAAGCGTTCCATGAAAACTATGAGGACTTTCCCGTTTATACCCCCAAGTACTATAAATCCCCGTCTGTAAATTCTAGCAAGTATTTTGAAGATCTGTTAGCTACCATAACTACTTCATCCCGCCCCCTCCCTACCTATCCCGAGAGTGCAAGGTTCACAGCTACCATTAGAACGACTGTAAAACCGACCACAAAAGCGGATACCCGACATAGACACTCTAGTACAAGCAGACATAAAGACAACGACTCAGAACGAGAAAAATCCAACAACAGGTAACTGAATATAGCTACATACCGACCTAAAACGTGAACCAAACTGCTGTTCCAATATTTGTTACAGCACGCTTACAGCAATAGCGACAGTAAGACGATACTAACATTTAGGTTGCAGTAAGCGTGCTTCTTTTTAACAACTAAACCAAACTAATACCATGAGCATGTAAACATACATTTATTTGTKAAGATAATCACAGTGTGTTAACCGTTCTTAATAAATAAAACTGTATAATCCCAGATTAATGTTTGTATTATCAGTAGCGGGTAGACTTTGTAATCTATTGGCGTCCCAGTGGTTGGTGAAGTGAGAAATCTGCATGAAATTAAAACTTTCAGTGGTTATTGCGGCGAAAGTGGGGCAAACCGGAGTCTGTGATAGCATGATTAAAATTATCTTTCGGTTAACGTCAGCAGTAGTAGAATGCATATAAAAGCTGGGGAAACGGTGGTGAAAATGCATGTCCGAGAACGTGCCGTTAGTTTACTTCAAGCATCGCGATAACAAATCTGATAAAGGTGAAAACAAATTATCGAATCCTTATTAACATTTTACTAATGCATGTATGCGGACGTGATACTAACCCTCCACTAAAAAAAAACGACAGATCAAGACCCAACAGAACAGTTAACGTTTTAAAATGTAAATATATGACAGGGTCGAAGAAAACGGTGCACAGCAGCAATCTGTTTCGACAGCTACCGCGAGGACCTTGTATAATAGCAGTCGATATGAACCTAACCATTACGACCCATATTATGCTCTGTACGACGACGATTCAGACCTTTATAGGGACGTTGGTAAGTTTCTTTCGATCGAATCATGCTCATCATCGAATAACATCACACAATTTATCATCTCTCTCTAACAAACAATTTAGACTACCAGCAGCACTACAACAATAATAACAATGCAGCGCAACAGCAGACACCCTCCCAATCGTACAGGGGAACTCCACCACCTTCGGTCCAGCAATCCACATCAGTCGACACTCCAAAACGTGGCAGCACCTCGTACATACAGAGCAATAACTACAACAGCCCCCAGGACGTCTACCAACAGTCCACGCTAGACTATAACGACGACAACTACAATACGCAGGTGAGCATTTCGTATTCTGTCTCAAATTCACGGAATGGTTGTCATTGTCAGGTTCATTATTACTTCCCCTTTCCGATCTACGGAATTTTGAGGGTTTTGCTACTTATGATGCACTTCTAAGATCCATTCAATATATTTAGTCTGCCTGTAGGTCTAATTATTCGTTATGAGTGATTTAACACACTGATTCAGTATCTATCTATACCAAATTATTCCTCCAGATCTGAAGAACTAACCTGAGGAAAGACTTAATTATTTCCGATGATGAGTTGTTTTCTGGGTGGTGCCATGGTCGTTGATTTGTACTTGATGTGCGTGGATTTAGCAACAACTAAAGATATATAGGGCTATCGCGACAGGAGGAAAGACAAAGCAAGGTTCTTGAAGCCCTACGATCCGGGAATTCATTCAAGAAGCAGTAGACAAGTTTTTCAAAATCGTAACACCAATCTTCTGTGGAAGGCAACAGCATGGATACGAAACTGCAGGTAAACACACCCGGAAAGCAYCTCATCATCAGACWATGGCCGTAGCCAGTTCATTGTTAATAACWAGGCATAAAGGGTGGGCTTGCCTTTACAACACCGTCGTCCCTTGTAGCCTTCATTTGTGTACGTTTTTGGTAAAAATTTTTCTGTCTTTTCTGTTTGCTCGTCGTGTCTAGACGAAAATTGCCAATGTTAATGAATGTTTACCTCACGATGTATCGCTATTTGGGTGGGCCCATAATTTTTCTTTATTTGTAGGTGGATCAGCAGAGCAATTATAGACAGTCAAGCAGACAACCATTAAGGTAAGTAGTACCGTATATTTAGCGATCTTTTTATGGAACGTGACCTCCTAGGGGAGACAGGAATGAATTGAGTTATGTAGAGGAACCAACTTCAATACCAAAAAGAATTACTACCACRAGCACCAAAAGTACCACCACAAAAACTACCACCACTACGACGACTCCACGCCCATCTCCTGTACAAAAGAGTACGGTCCCGTCAAGGTACTACAAAAACCAGTATTCAGATGGATCACCCCATACAAGTTTCATTAAAGTTCGCCTCGTGCTTGCTACGTTAGCATTTTTTGTAGTATCTTTGTTGTGCCATTCCTCAGTTGCTTCCCATCCCATGTCAGTGTGTAATTATGTAATTTTTTAGTGTAGTACCCATTCGTAGTATCTTGAATCCCATTTAACGCATAGTAGATAATGCTACTAATTATATATGTGTTTGCTGTGAAGCTGGAAGAAAAGGTCGTGTCAAAATTTGTATCAAACGCGTGGTTAATCGCTTATCCGTCATCCTTTGATCCTTTAAAGATGGATTCCAATTTCTGCGTTAGGGTACACAATTAACAAAAAAGCGCTGTTAGTTGGCGCAGCCTGTTTGGTTAGAATACGCCTAATATAAATACAAAGATACCGGGAGACAATTCTTTAGAACAGACAGTCACTATAATTTTTGAACAGAATGGGCAAGATAAATGTAAAACATGAAAGGATCTTATCAGCTTGAAGACAATAACAAATGGTGTGTTTAAGAAATATAGCATATTGTAGACGCTGAAAGCATTGTGTACATTACCGCAGAAATTGGGAGCCACCACGAAGACAGGGTGCTCGAATAATGTGGATTGATCACCAGCAAAGGTAAGTCGATCAGTCCTTGAATTTTGACAGCGACCAATAATTGCATATGTTTGTGTTGCATGATAATCCACAAGGTATTAAAACAGGTGTCGTTTGTTTTATAGCAGTCCGCCTGACACAGCCAAAGCGAATCAGACACGAGCACAGTCCATAATTAATACATTATCGGAAGATCCGGAACATAACCCATCCATCGAACCTATTACCACACATCCCGAATCGACTGACAGACAAAACACTGCAACAGAAACACTAGATCCAGTCACATATAAGTACGACACAAAGAATCAGTCCTCGACAGACGCTGAATCGGAATTCTCCTTGCATGTGCCCATCCGAGCAGCCGTTAGCCAACCAGCACCATTCTCACTCCCGAAGCACCTAACAACTGAGAAACCACCATCCTTCCATTACATCACTAAAAATTCTAAATTCACACAAGAAGTACACGAAAAGTCCAGTACTCTTCCAGCAACTGAACAGCACGACCAAAAGCTAATAATACCAACTACTTACTCTCCACCCAAATTTTTTCTAAAGTCTATACTGCCTAAACCCTTAACTACGCCGTTTCTTTCAGACTCTTACGTTTTCAATTTAACTCCTGCAAACCTAACAGGTGGCGGTGGGGCTATACCCAAAGAGCCTATCAAAACTCTAAAAAGTGTTAGGAAAATAATTAGCACTACGCATGCCAATGACGACTCGTACAGCTCAACGGAAGCCGACGTTCTAAATAACCACGCTAACAAAGAAATCGTATCGAGCGTACACTTCGGAATCGGCGTACCCAACTATCGGCATTCATCTCCGGTCAGGACGAAGCATGAGCCAGATCTAAGTGTACACGTTGTAAATACGGAATCACTATCGTCCAGCACAGAAAAATCATCGACAACGACAGAAACTGCAACAAAACCAACGACAACTACGTCGGCCACTGTCACAACGATCACATCACTAGACGATCGAATCCTTACTCAACACGACACCGAAAGAATCAGAAATTATCTGGATCAGACGGACTTCTACCAGAAGAAACCTTTCCGAAACACGGTAGAAATACCACCCGCCGATCAGTTAATACACGACCCCGAAGACCTGCCTAAAACAGAACCGGACCAGCCTCCCTCCTATAAAATCCAACCAAACCCCAAACTCACAACACCAGCCGACATTCTAACACAGACAGTGGCTGACGCACCCCGAAACGTAACAACTCCAGCACGACTGTCTCGTGTAAACACGGCAATTAAATCGCTAATTGCATTCGGGGGAGCGCGCAGGCCAAACACGAAATGTTACGACAACAACACACCAAATGTTAAATGCAACAACGAAACCAAGCAGAGGTATTTATTCCTCAAGTAATATTGTTGCAAAAGTAATTCTGCATGTTCACTACTTTTCTCTTACTGCCTCTCCTATCTTAAATCTATCTGCATCTGCACACTCTTACGACTTTCCTTTATCACACGCTTCTTAAGAGTATAAAATCTGACTCGACGCAACTCCCTAAAAGACTGGAAGTTGACTTTTCGACCTCATCCTTCCCAACAAAATAACACTAAGTGCACATTTTTAACACGCCATTCTAGTGTATCTGTCACCTCTCCACAAAAACGATACAGACCAATTAGTACGGCTTCGGCATCATAGAATGCGCTGTTGTTTATGGTAGTCTGGTGGATGAAAGTATAACTGCACCCATACATATTCTTAATATTGTACCATATTAAAGTGAGAACCTTAGTGCTACACCCCATACAATTTTATTACATTTGGCCTAATTCTTGATACGTTGTTTATGATGCGAAAGGACCTCGACAGATGACCACGTTATTGTCAGAAACCAAGAAAAACGAACAAAGAAGCAGGAAGAACTTGTATCTTTTTTGGATTAAGGGTTCTATAGCAGTCCTTATTCTGTAAAATTATACAACCATTATTGGCAATTATGACGGTCTATTGTAAAAGAATTTGGGACCAGCCCCAGCAATAAACTGCTTCTCGACCAGCCTTTGCCTCTTACACTAGGTCATCCAGGCCAGTTTGTTGCAAGAAGAGTTTTAAATACCATTCCAAGCTGCAGTTTAAAAATTACATGCATAAATAATAAATAAATAGGCCTTTACTTGATATAAATGTTTATTTGATAAAATTATATACATAAATATACTAAAAATTAAATTAAATATGTACAAACCTTTGTCGCTGATAGTAGCAGCTGTTTAACATTAAATTTAAAATTATCGTCATTACTATCATTTGCTGAATTAATACTTAATTCTGGTACGTGTGTACATGAACAATTTTTCCACAAGTTGGATCCAATTCTTTTTTGCGCACTTAAATGTGGTGCACTATTTCTTTGTCGAGTTCCCCGTTTTAGATCACTCCAAATCAATCCATTTGCATTCAACACATAATAATATGGAAGAAGTCTTACAATGGTATGTCCTTTTTCATGCGCCATTTTATCAACATGTTCTTCTTGAATTTCATAATTTTTCAATATTAACAACACATCTTTTTTAGTATTTCTGGGTGCAAAATGTATTTTATGGCGAGTCATAAAATTTAGTATCTCTTCTTTTTGCGTTACTTGAGATGTTTTCTTGATAAGAAGCCTTGAATAATATTTAGCATTGTCCATAACAATGATTGATTCTTGAGCTTTCAAAGAGAACTCCATCCACGTCTTGATGATAATCAGCTGAACAATCCTTAATATTTTTGACTGAAAAAAGAGGAGACCCTTGGATCCAGCCGTTTTCGCTTCCTAGAATTATAATTAGGTTTCCACGAGCTGGAGGGATATTTAATTTTTAAACCAACAACATCGTGGGAGTCGTACCGTGTTTCGTCTAAGTATATTATACGGCGTTTTTGTGCACGAAATTTTTGAATTTTGGTAATGCACTCGAACCTTAGTTTTCCTCGGAGTTTTTATTATAGTCTGACGTCGGTTCAGTCATATAGAAAAATCCAATACTTCGTAAATATGATCTCAACGTGTCTTCACTGTAATTTATTTCATATTCTTTTCCTCTCAATTTCTCCATTACACTCTTTGTAGTATATACAACGTTATCTTTGTAAAAATCGAAGATGGTATGTTTTATTTCAAGACCCAAATTTTCACTTATTCAACTAATACACATATGATTACCCTAGTTTAAAATTATGCGTTAACTTTGGCCTGAAATTCACGAACACTGTTGATGCGAAATTTCAATTTTCTTATTTTTGCTACGAGCGAAATTTTCAGTAGGATGTGTCGTTTTCGAATTTTAAGAGGAAAACTAAATAGCTTGTTAAATTCCCTTGCATTTCTGGCCGTGAAGACCTTAGCTCAGCTTAGAAAAATAAAGAGGATGATGAGATTGGGGATTTTAAAAAAGAAAGAGTTGTCGTTAAACCGAGGGTGGTAATAAAATACTATGAACACATGTTTTATATTGAGAAAAATGGGTTCTAAAAAAAACTTTATCATTCATTATTTTGTTTTTTTTTTGTCTTAATCGAGTCCGGTCCTGTAAACTGTGAAACGGGCGGTAGGTTAAAATATGCCTTTGTTATTTATTTACAATAGCATATTAGTTACCTCTCGCACGACAGAATAATTTTGTGACTGTCATATAATCTTACAAGATGAGTACTGCACCTCCATACCTTGTGGCGTTATACCGCTACTTATCTTCTACAAGTTTAATGCCGCTCTGTTTAGAATTCACAAATTCTTCTTATCACTAAGTAATAAAGTATGCAATAAAATTCCTATGGGGTATAGCAGTGCCGTTCTTAGTATAGATGTTTGCATATATAAAGGTATTATTTGTAGAACAAATACTAGGGGACGGGGTTCAGCTCATTATAGCAGCACTGGAACGGTATCTCCTGGTGACAGCAGCAACGTAAATCGTGGCACTCCTGCCCCGTAAGAACACCCCTCGCCAGTGAAGTGCTTTCCTCAATCTAATGCTAACACCTTGCAGCCGTTCCCGACCGACCCTCAAACCGTCAACCTCCATCGTCGCCAAGGCTTCGGAGTTCGTGGATATCTACAGATATCCCCCTCGTAGGCCGGATCCTCTTTATCCTCAGCCGCAGCCCGACAAGACCGCCGCCAAGTGCAGAAAAGACGTATGCCTTCTGCCAGACTGCAGCTGTGGAGGCAAGGAAGTACCAGGTCAGTGGATCAGTGTTCTGCGTCATAGCAGAGTGCTCAAGTAGTTCTGTGYGGGACTCATTGAATATGTCCACAATTGAAATTTATCAAAGAGCATTAATATTTAAGCAAAACACGTAAGTGCGTACCATAAGTCAGGTCAGGTCAGGTCAGGGCAGGTCAGGTCAGGTCAGGTCAGGTCAGGTCACGTCAGGTCAGCTCAGGTCAGGTCAACGCCAACCTCAAATGTGTGGGAATGAATTTGATCCTACATCGATAAAACCGTGGATTCATTCCACCAACGTTCTCATTGTAAAGTTTTATACATTTGCATTTGCATTTGGTATGGAATTAGTAGAAAAATAGATGACAATAGGTGCCTTAAATGGTAGTACTTCCTTTAATATATAGGCAAAACTGGTTCTATGCCGTGCTATCTGCATTAGACTACACTGCTGCCCACACAACCAAATTTGGTTTCGAAAATATTTCCGCAAGAAATATCTGTAACATTTTAATATTGCAAGAACATTACGTAATATATGTGAAACATTTCTGACACACACACACACACACACACACACACACACATATATATATATATATATATATATATATATATATATATATATATATATATATATATATACATTACAAAATGTTTCAGCAATGTTTCTGTTATATTCTTGCAGTATTACAAATTTAAATAATGTAACGATTTCAATAAATATACGTTTTATTTCATAAAAATATAACGTAATATATACATACATTTAATATAATTTAATTTTGAAACATGGCAAAAATATTTCCGAGGTCTTCGATTTACAGTTTTCAAAAATGTAGCACTTGTTATATTACAGTTACACAGAAAAAGAAATATTACATTTGTAACTATAGAGAAATATGTCTGAAATATATTCTTTGAAGTGAAACATATAGGAAAGGTATGACACCTTTCAGATACATGTCTGATCGTTATTGTGTTGTGTGGGTGATGAGCTATAATGTGGAGTCCTGTTGTCAGATTGACGTATGAAGTTGCGTGCCAACTTATCAGATTGCAGGTAACTTCCTTTGGAAAGTAGTACCCATTAAGGCAGCTAGGTGGCTTTGTCATCGTCAGTTCATTACTGACAGATGGCATTGCCTACTGTTTTTGCTACTAATATCCCAATTTGTATTGCCGATGCATAGTATTAATGTTAAGATATTCCTGCAAGAATGATACATTGCTCTTCACATCGTGATCTGCTCTTAATGTCCTAGTAGATCTTCAATTTTTTTAAGTTTTAGCTAGCACATAACGCATAGTCCTTCACAGATCTAATTTTTAAGATGACATAGCGCGCCGAGCACTCTAGTAGTCAGTAGTCGTAGTCAATTTCAGATGGAGCTACCTGCTAAACCGACGATATAAAAATTGTTTGTTTTTTACCGCCTTTTTACCAATCAGGAAATCTACCCGTGGAGGAGGTGCCCCAGATGGTTTTGCTGACTTTTGACGATGCAGTTAACGATTTGAACAAAGGTTATTACGCTGAATTGTTTGAAAACGGTCGGCAAAATCCGAACGGCTGCCCGATATCAGCAACCTTCTATATATCTCACGAATGGACAGATTACAGCCAAGTACAAAATMTATACGCYGACGGCCACGAAATGGCTTCGCACACAGTTTCGTAAGTGGCCAGTGATTTTGACGTCGGGTGCAGGAACTGTTTCCTCCTTTCTTTGTCTATGTCTGTGTCTATGCAATCGCAACATCCCTAACAATTATCTATATTTTTCTCACTGCTATGCCTACTAACCAACAGGAGACCTACCTGTGGAGCAAGTGCCACAGATCGTGCTCCTAACCTTCGACGACTCGGTGAACGATCTCAATAAAGGGCTGTACCACGACCTGTTTGAGAAGGGCAGGGTTAACCCCAACGGCTGTCCGATCTCCGCCACATTCTATGTATCACACGAATGGACCGATTACAGTCAAGTACAGAACTTGTATTCTGATGGTCACGAAATTGCTTCACACACCGTGTCGTAAGTTCAACATGTCTTTACACAACACTCACCCCACAGTCATATACCACATGGCACATGCTACTAACGAACCAGAAGCTTTTGTCTTTTCTTTCTTGCTCTTGGGAGCTATATTTCTGATCTCTTTTGATCAAGTACTTGAACAAACCCGCTTTTATTCGTAGTCACAGCTTTGGTGAGCAGTTTTCTCAGAAGAAATGGACCAAGGAAGTAGCTGGACAACGGGAAATCCTCGCAGCCTATGGAGGAGTTCACCTAGAGGATGTGAGGGGAATGAGAGCACCTTTCTTATCTGTAAGTATGGAAAGAACGGGTTTTTCTACTAGCTAAACTAATTTTGATTGATCAAGTAGTAAATTACGTGTATTAGAATGTGTTCGTTATTGTACACTTCATAGAATGTTTATAGCTCTGTGAAATTACCTTTAAAATGATGGAATTTCTTCAAGTATGGTTAACATGGTTCAAGGTTCCACTACAGAGGATGTGGGAATATACAAATTCCACTACTTATTAAGGCTGTTTCGTACATGCAGATTGAAATAGACAAGGAAGAACAACTCTAAGAAGGATATTGTCGTAATAAATATACTCCAATAAAACATAATTTACAGTTCTCTGGTTAAGAGCATTTTCCAAGTTGTCTTCTCAAAGCCACAAAAATTAATTAGATGTTTTATGTTTTCAGAATTATAAATGCATGCCAATTTTTTCAAGCTTCTTACTAGCMGTTCTTTAATAAAAAAACCTCTCCTTCKGGTCGGTGGCAACAAAATGTTTAAGATGCTGTACGATTCCAACTTCACGTACGATTCATCAATGCCAATATACGAAAACAAACCGCCAAGCTGGCCGTACACCCTCGACTACAAGCTGTTCCACGACTGCATGATTCCACCGTGCCCAACGAGGTCATATCCTGGAGTGTGGGAAGTACCAATGGTCATGTGGCAGGACCTGAACGGTGGCCGATGCTCCATGGGCGACGCCTGCAGCAATCCGGCCGACGCGGAGGGCGTCTTCAAGATGCTGATGAAGAACTTCGAAAGGCACTACACCACCAACAGGGCGCCGTTCGGCCTGTTCTACCACGCCGCTTGGTTCACCCAGCCGCACCACAAGGACGGCTTCATCCAGTTCTTAGATACGATAAACGCCATGAAGGACGTCTGGCTGGTGACTAACTGGCAAGCCATACAGTGGGTGCGAGATCCTACGCCATTGTCTAGAATCAATTCGTTCCCTGGATTCCAGTGCAATTACTCGGTAAGGCTCCCTCACTGTTTACTTCTACTAGTCAAAAGTTTCTTGGAAAAGCAATGATTAGATGGTGTTATTAACTGAGGCTGCTTAATAATTTTCCCCATGAACGTACGTGATTGTCGAAGTCAGGGGACGTCTATCAAATAAAGTTGATTAGTAGTTACCTGACTTCCACCTGGCAAGACTGACATGGCATTCCTTAGGGAAACTCAGGCCCTGCTAAGAGTTCTTTAGCTCCCCTTTTTGCTAAATAAGTCTGCTGTCTCCTTGTCCTCGATTACTTGGTGTATTCGAGCCCACTCCAGAGTAAGTCTATTGGAAAAGCTATCAGTGACGCTTGTGTAGGTATCAGTCATTTTTTATAGACCCTTATGCTGTAATTTCCTAGGCTTCAGCTTGAAAAAGAGATAAGGGGTTCCTCACTGGTACTAGTTTGTTCATCCGGCTGAACATTTCAAGAAGTCGCTTATTTTAAGAGTAGTTTACGAATTAGTCCAGCCGAAGTTCTTTAATTTTGTCKCTGACACTTTAACTCACCCATCATCAAAGTTGTAATTTTCTGATCAAATTTTCTTTTCCACAAGCCCAAATAAACCCTTGAAATTTGTAATCAGAAGCATATAATTTCACACAAAAGGCAGTCCCTGTATGCCACATCCAAGAACAGTGGTTCCTGTCCCCTCTCAGTCAGAAAACACCAACACTAGAGTGTGTCACCAGCTTGTCACTTGTAATAAAACAATGAAATGCGACCCTGTCTAAGATCTAGCGTTCACGGCTCCATAATGGCAACTAAAATCGTTG